>CM053752.1:81907135-81938827 GCA_028658305.1 Pachyuromys duprasi
GGGTTATTTTCGTATTTATAGAATCACAAGTAATGAGATTCATGTCCAATGACTTGAGGCCAAACTGAATAAAGGTTTGGGTCTGTGCCTTGTCTAAAAATTTCCTTGAGGCTGTGGAATCCCACCCAGATATTTTCAATGTCCCTTTTGTATTTAAAAAGGTATTAAAATGCTTTCATAAATAAAATAAAATAAAATAAAATAAAATAAAAATGACTTGAAAAAAAATCAAATGTCAACCTGTTATTCCAATAGCCTGCTTCTAGGTTGCCTAACAACCTCTGATGTCATCACCTTCTACTGGCAAGTTTGTGCCATGGATGTGCTGTAAGCTCTATAGAAAGGACCCACCGGCCATCCTGAGCTCCTTCACTCCTCTTTCTCCCCTCTCTCTGTCTCTGTCATAGGCATCTTCTCCTCTCTCTCTCCCCCTCTCTCTGTCTCCGTCATAGGCATCTTCTCCTCTCTCTCTCCCCCTCTCTCTTTCCCACAATAAAGCTCCTCTATAACAGATCTGTTGCGTGGCTTTTTAACATATTACATATAACACAATCCACACACACATACCCATGAGCATACACCCAAACATGAACACACAAAAGAGTATCCACATCTATCAAATTGAATGAATTAATCGTATTTTGCTTGCTTGGATTATCAACGCTGACTTCAGAGTTTAGAATTTCTCTAGTTGTTTTTGTCTTATTTCTAAGAGTTTTTATTTGTCTGTTTAAAAATATGTTAACGCTTTTTTTAATTTCTAAAGTTAATTGCCTTTTTCTATGCCTGAGTGTTTGTCGTGGTTTGGTTGTTCTTTAGCAATTCCATGGTAAGTTCTTGCACGAGTTGTTTGGGGTCTTTCATTATTGTGGTTTCATTTGTGGGTTTTTTTTTCTGTGGGGTTTTGGGTTTTGGTCTTTTGTTTGGTGTGTGGGTTTGCTTGTTTGATGGATGGTTTGTACCAGGAAGAAGAAACACCAATTTAAAATCCAAACTTTCCTTGCAAGGATTTTCAGATGGTTCGTTCTGTGACTACACTAACATTTGCTTCTCTTTTTAGTTATTTGATGAAGACTCTCACTACCACTGTGCCTTGATTCTCAACCTGAAAAGGTCACCGCTTACTGGGACCTGGAATTTTACTTCCTGCTCCGAACCCCACTCTCTATCTCTCTGTCAGAAGTACTCAGGTATTTTTAATCCCCCAATTTATGAGCCAACTTTGAAGCAAGCTTCATTAAATAATGGTCAGGAAGGCGGACACTGGTCAGGTCCATACCCAGGATTCCCAAAGAAATGCCCCGAAATACGAACTATATACTGCCTGCCTTTGTCCCATAGGTGCAAGCACACATCCAGACTACGTCCCGCCTACGTACATGTGCTCAAGCACATCTTGTGCAGTTAGGGCAACCAACTTTGTTCACAGGCGTGGAAACAAGTGGCTTGTCATCTTACACAAACAAAGGCTCCAGCATTCCAGGAAGTTACTGCCCTTGGGCAAACGAGGCTTACAGGTTACAGGCGGTTTTTTGTTTTATAGATCTCTTAAGCACAGTCATTAAAACTTAAAACATAACTTTGGCCCTCACAGTATCAACTGTCACCTAGATATCTACTGTACTTTATGCTGTTAGAGGCATGGGTTCCTTTTGCCAAAAGTCTTACAAATGAAGTCATCATTTTATAGTTACATAGCATGCATTTTTTAGCACAGACACAACATTTAGCATATTGACACAACAAGGAAGATATTCACATAAAAACTGATTTTTTTCAAGTATTATCATAGTTAATATAAAAATCAGATTTTATATTAAAAATTAAGTGCTTTTATTTTTAAATTTAAACACACAGTTAAATATAAAACTTAGATCTATGGTGGAATGTATTAATAGTTGTCTAATGAAAGTCATAGTTCAATACTCTAGTAAGCTATGGTTGAATGTTCTTTCTACTCAGAGACTTTGCAGATTTTATTTTATGTGAGGAAAAGTTCAGTACTGTACAAAAAACACTGTTAAATTTAGCTGACAGAAATGATAGGAAAAACTATGTATGAAGCAGTCGGTGTCTTTCCATAGTCAAAATAAGATAAAATATGTACTTCAAAAGTAGAAACCACCCACGCACGATGGCTGTCGAGGCACATTCCTTTAATTGAAGCACTTGGGAGGCAGAGGAAGGTGAACCTTTGTAAATTCACAGCCAGCCTGATCTACATAGTGAGTTCCAGGACAGCCAGAGCTACCTAAGAGGGGGAAAAAAAATTTAAGTAACAACCACCCAGTTTTTGAAAATATATTGCATTATTTTTAATTGACCTTAAGAAGTTTTTAACAAGTGTTTAAATAAAAGTTTTTGTTACATATTAAGAACCATAAGCACATATTTCATGTACATTAATAAAGTTTTCTTGCTAAATTAATCTTTGCCCTTTATCCCACCCTCTGTAATGATTTCCTGATTCAGATAAGAACCCTGAGGCAGTCAATACCGTGTGTGTGTGTGTGTGTGTGTGTGTGTGTGTGTGTGTGTGTGTGTGTGTGTGTGTACCAAATACATCCTCTTATAAGTGGCTCTGCAGAGTTTTAGGGTCGCTCTGCTGGTTGAAAACTCTGTAAGGGGACACTATTAAAAATTAGTTTTAGTGATACTTTGAGAAGTCCATCTACTGCATCTTGATCCTATTCACCACTCCCCTCCATTTCTCCCTTCCTCATCCATCCATACCTCCCTCCCCCTCCCAAACCTTCAGGTCCTTTTTTGTTCTTTTCAATAGCCCATTGGGCCCAATTTGTGCTGCTGTGTAGTCCTGCCTGCGGGGTACCCACTGGAGCCTGGTGGGTTGGGACTCGGGAACCCCTTCCCAGTATATATTCTAAAATACCTACTGGTCTGCTCCTGTCAGGTCCCCTCTAGGCAGGTGCCCCAGCTGCTGGGAGTTCATAAGTGCGGCAGCCCTGCATGTCCCAAAGACCCTGCTTCGTTCCAGGCCTCTCCAACCTCATTGCTCTCACAATCTTTCCGGCTCCTCTTTAGAGAGGCTCCCTGACCTTCCGGGTGGCGGGAGCAATACAGAAGTTGTAAAGGGAGACTTTTAAGTACCTTTCCTGGTAAATCAGTTCACACAAAGGAGGTGTTTGGCACCAGCCTGAAATGATAATCTTATTGCGGGTGACTTCCGTGTGTCGCTTTTCTCCTCCCACATGAGAGCAACTAAAGAAAGGGGGCCCTTACTTCAAAGTGGGAAAGTTCCAAGTCATATATTTTTTCCTAAGCCATTCAGCAAGAAACAGCTAAACCTCTCAACGACAATCTAAAATAAATAGGCAAGGGATGTCTGAAGTAAACTAGTAGGCGAAGACATCTGAAAATCTGACCGCCCTCTATGACCCCACACATCATGGGGGAGGGACCATTGATGCTCTTTTCTTCCACAAACAGACACTGAAGGACGGCCCTGGGAGAGCACCTCGGAAACCGTGAAGTATCTAAATAACCTGTACAAAGTCATCTCGAAGCCCCTGACCTGGCACGGCGCTCTGAAGGCGTGCCTGAGCGAGAGCATGCGGCTGGTGAGCATCACAGACCCCTACCAGCAGGCCTTCCTGGCCGTGCAGGCCGCCCTGCGGAACACCTCCTTCTGGATCGGACTCTCCAGTCAGGATGTAAGTTCTCCACTCCGTGAGGTAAAGTGTTGAGAGCTTCCCGTCACTTTCAGAGTTCACAGAGAGAAGCTAAACCGCAGGGCAGACTAGGCTCCCGGTCTCAGACCAGATGAAAGGTAAAGATTAGCACCGAACATTGTTCTTGGACCTCCACACCTGAGCCATGGCACTTGCATGGCAACGCATGCACACATCACACACACACACACACACACACACACACACACACGCACATCACACACACACACGCACACACACACGCACATCACACACACACATGTGGACACCACACATTACAGAGACGTGCACACATTATGCATATATGATTTTAAGTGTAATATAAATAACGTAAAATATTGCAAGTTAAAAGACAAAGAATTCAGGTCACTTGTGTTGAAGTCACTGTTAGCGGGGTGTGGTGCCCGCATACCCGTAATCCCGACACTTAGAAGGCTGAAGCGGGAAGACGGTTATATGTTCAACGCCAGCTGGGGCTGTAGGCTGAGCTCCAGATCAGCCCAAGCTGTGGAATAAAATTCTCACTGTTTAATGGAAAGCCACTCTTAGTAAAGTATCAAGTTTACATGCGGGTTAGTATTTTGGTGTGTGTTCTTGAGTTACTGTTTTAAGGATCGATTTTTAAAGCAGTAGGAGTAGGAGTCTCCTCTCATAACTTTCCCCATTTCCCACTTAGTGATTTTTATATTTTCCTTAGTCAGTTTTCTATTATTACTGGTAGAGCATTGCCTAGCGTCCATGAGGCCCTGGATTCAACCGTTAGCACTACTAAAATAATGATGCATTTAGTATTGCTTAGGTTTGGCCATTTCCTAGTTTGGAAATAAGAGCCTGTGTGTGACCTTCCGTTGGGCCTCAGAAACACTTAGCCCCATAGTGCAGTCTGGCCACTATTACTTTTCAAGGGCTCAGTGCCCTGGTAGCACCAGAGGGAGCTTTATAACTACCCCCGGAACTCTTGTGTCAGCCACATAGACCCACTCTCAAGACAGGTGGGTGATCAAGTCTTGTCAAGATGTAAAGACAAGTGTTTAGAGACTTCTAGAATGACATATAATACTGTAAGGGAAACTGCTTCACCCCAGAGACCAGTGTGAAAGCAGTAGTGTAAAATATACAAACTCAGGAAGTTGAAACAAAGGAAATGTCGGTTTCTGCAGCTCTGTGTGCAAGGCTGAGCCTGGCTATGCATTTTACACTTGGCTAGCTTCAGTCACAGCCAATTCAGACGGGGGCCTGGCAAGTTGGAGGGTCAGTCTCACAAATCAAAAGCCCATGTGTGACTGGACCGCGATTCCCAACCAGAGAGGTTCCTTCTATTCTGTTCTTCCTAGCACGCCATGTTGTCTTTGGAGTACTCCATGCAGAGAGTGGTCCTCACTCCATTTTAGCATTCTGGCCTCCAACAGTTCTGATGATCTGCAGGCAGCACAGCAGGATAGATAGGACCACAGAGTCTAGGGTCCAGCCTAAAACAGGGTCCCAACACTACACTAGCTCTCTGTTTCCTGACCTGTGAAAGGGCCGTGATAATAGTGCCCCTCTCAGACAATAGTCACAAGGATTTGAACACTTAAGACAGTGCTTAACACAGTATAAAATGCAACTAATAGGGGCCTGGAAAGATGGCTCAGAGGTTATAAGCGCTGGATGCTCTATCAAAGGTCGTGAGTTCAAGTCCCAGCAACCACATGATGGCTCATAACCATCTATAATGAGATCTGGTGCCCTCTTCTGGCATGCAGGCAGAACACTGTATACATAATGAATAAATAAATCTTGGGGGGGGAGGGGAAACGTAACTAATAATCATTTGATTTCCGGGGTTGAGATAATATAAAAGAGGTAATGTGAATATTGTCTCTGAAATGAATTTCTACACTTCATAGGATGAACTCAATTTTGGTTGGTCTGATGGGAAACGTCTTCATTTTAGTAACTGGGCTGAAAACAATGGGCAACTTGATGACTGTGTGATATTAGACACGGATGGATTCTGGAAAACAGCTGACTGCGATGATAACCAACCGGGTGCTATTTGCTACTATCCAGGAAGTATGTGAACTGCACATGTTTTCATTTTTAAAGTACTGAACCCATGAGTAGTAGACTTTTGTCCATTTGGTTTTTCAAAATCTTATTTGGGGAGTATAAGGAAATCCTTTAAATTTTCATTTTTATTATTTTAGTATGGGTAAGGGTGACTAGACAGTATGTGTATCTGTGCACTATGTGTCCATGCAAGTCAGAAGAGGACATCTGATCCTTAGAACTAGAGTCACAGATGTTGTGAGCTGCCATGTTGGTGCTGGGAATCAAACCAATGTCCTGTGGGAGAGCAGACATCTCTTAACCCCAGAGCCAACTCCAACTCCCGTCATGTCTTTTTTTTTTTAAACAACAAAATTTGGGTGCAAACATTTATACTCAGAATTATTGATTATAAATTGTCAGTTTTTATTTTGGATTTGGTCTTTTTTATATCTGCTGACAATGTTGATAGGCATATGCAGGCCCTTTGTCACTCAGCCCCATTTTACGTATGTTTTTATTTCTATATACTTAAGATACTAACTTATGGGAGCTCTTTCCTAATTAATTCTTAACACCACCAACTAACATGTTAAGCCACTGCTAAAATTCCCAGGCACGGTGGCACATACCATTACTCCCAGCATTTAGAGGTGGAACAGAAGATTGGCAAAACCTAGCCAAGCCTGAGCTACAAGGCAAGCCCCTGTCTCAAAAACAAACAAAGACTCAGTTGATTTTAAGGAGCAGCAACACACTCAAGACAGCTTACATGAAGAGGGAATTTAGAATCCACCCTGCAAACAAGGGTAGAACTCAGCCACCAAGAGAATGGGCTTCAGAAACCTAGGACTGAGAAGACTCAAACAGGCAGATCTCTGTGAGTGTGAGGCCAGCCTGGTCTACATAGCAACACCTTGTCACAAAATACAAAAATGAAACAAACAAAACCTAGGACTGAGAAGACTCAAACAGGCAGATCTCTGTGAGTGTGAGGCCAGCCTGGTCTACATAGCAACACCTTGTCACAAAACACAAAAATGAAACAAACAAAATCCCTGAACACCAACAAGAAAACAGAAATCCAGAGATGTGCTATGTTGCCTGTTCTTTCTGTCTCTCTCTGTATCTGCACTCTGCCCTCTGTGTACCTTCTGCTCCCTTGTTCGTTCTCTCTCTCTCTCTCTCTCTCTCTCTCTCTCTCTCTCTCTCTCTCTCTCTCTTTTTCTCTGTGCCTGCCACTTCTGTCTGTAACTGGAGGTGAGTTAATGATTTCTGAATCCCACTTTCAAATTCTTAGGATCTCATGGGCCCAGCCTGAGTTCAGGTATGCAATCTTCAGCCCAATCAGAGACAGCCAATTATGCATTTGGGGTAGAAAGAATACATTATTTCCAAGACAAAGAGATTTGTTGCAAAATGGAAGAGAAATGCCTGATGGTCTCAAGACATAGTAAATCTGTCTGCATTATTTTGAGTTCAGCATATCTATATTTGGAGGCCATGTTTTAAATGATATTTCTGTTTAACTTTGCTAATGGAATAACTATTCCATTAAAGTTATTTCATTAAGGTTGGAGATTATCAGTAAGCGGAAACGTTGAGAGAGAATCTCACGGTTATAGTTAGATGCCCATTGTTAATTAATATGTTTATAGAGTTCCTCAGGAGCTGGTACTTGACATTTAATAATACAGGAAGACAGAAACTCGTGTAACTTAAAAAGACCTCTTCTTTTACATTCCTCCCCTCCACAGCAGGAGAAAGAAAATTATGTCAAATAATTTCCTCAGCACAGAAAGCCAGCATGCTTACACTATATTCAAGTGTAAACAGAGCAAGCCTCACCAGGCTGTTACTTCCTGCTTCCTGCATATTTCACACAAATCAAGCCCAATGACTGTGAACAGGATTTAACATTTACATCTGAAATTAGAGTTCTTACCATTAACTCTTTTCCTAGATGAGACCGAAAAGGAGGTCAAACCGTTAGACAGCGCTAAATGTCCATCTCCTGTGCAGAGCACCCCCTGGGTGCCGTTTCAGAACTCCTGCTACAATTTCATGATAACAAAGAACAGACATAAGACGATCGCTCAGAAGGAAGTGCACTCTATGTGCCAGAAACTGCGTAAGTATATTCTACTGTCGCTGTGCTTTGTGACAAACTCTCTCTTTACATACCTGTTATAAAGAGTCCCGAGGAGTGCTTGTAGCTAGCCCTCCTAATTCTCATGCTAGAGAGAAGAGAACTGGCTTAGAAGCGGGCTAGACTGGCACGAAACAGGTCACCCTAGGTAGCAAGAAGCTCAGTTACACCACCAATCACAGCCAAGGTCAAAGGAGATTGACATTGAGCACTCCAAGGTCTCAGACCTGGAGCAAGGCCCAGTAAAACCCAGGGGGTCTGAAACTTTTGAATGAAGGAACAGAAGGAAAGATGAACTTTGTGTAAAGTTCCTATAGAAAGTGTCTCGGCATGATTCCCCGAAGTGTGCTGTGTCTTAAGAGCACTCGTTTTGTTCCTACAAAAAAATAAAATAAAAGATAGAATAAGGTCTGAGAAATGCTAGAATGCACAGTCTCTATATCAAAGTACATCAGGATATACTTTATGAAATCCTGGCACAGCATATGAACTCAGAGAGACTGAGGCAGCATCCCCAGGGCCTGATGGTGTCCTAGAGCTGAAGGGAGGAGTGAAATATGTCCCCGTCCATCTTCAACTGATAACCACTTACAAATGGAAATTTCATTTTCTCCAAGGGAGTCTCACTGGGGAAGCAAATTGCTCTTAAAGGAAGGCTGCATGCCCAGCAGGAGATGGCCAACAGAAAAACTGAACTCACCAGCATATTTGGAGGCTCCTTGTCTCATAATGTCATGCCAGGGCTTTTTTCTTTTATTCTTTTTTTAATTATGGTTTATTTCTTCTTTTTTTCACCCTGCAGGTCTGTTGTGTATGGCTTCTGGCTTTATGGGATTTCTGAGCACGTGAATGAGTGGGTCTCTACGTCTATATCTCTTTCTTGTGCCTTTTCTTGGGTTCTTTTTTTCTGTTTGTTTTTGTTTTATCTTATTATGTTTTATTTTATTATGATCCCTTAGATGCCTGTTTGTTTCTAATGAGAGACAGAACGGGGTTGTATCTGGATGGGAGGAGAGGTGGGAAGGAACTGCAGGGAGGAGAAGGAAGAGAAACCATGATTAGGACATATTGTCTGAAGAAAAACATCTATTTTCAATAATAAAAACTAAATTTAAAAACATTTTGATATACTGGGCAGCGTGCAGGGAATCATATGAAATAAGGGGGAGTTAGTATGATCTGGAGAGAACAGGAGCTCCACAAGGACCAAATATATCTGGGCCCACGGGTCTTTTCTGAGACTGTTTCTCCAACCAAGGACCATGAATGGATATAACCTAGAACCCCTGCCCAGATATAGCCCATCGCAGCTCAGTATCCAAGTTAGGGGAACAGGGACTGTTTCTGACATGAACTCAATGGCTGGCTCTTTGACCTCCTCCTCCCCCAGGAGCAGCTTTGCTAGGCCACAGAAGACGACATTGTAGCCAGCCTTGAAGAGATCTGATAAGCTAGGGTCAGATGGAAGGGGAGGAGGACCTTCCCCATTAGTGGACTTAGAGAGGGGCAGGAAGGAGATAGGGACAAGGGTGGGATTGGGAGGGAATGAAGGAGGGGGCTACAGGTGGGATACAAAGTAAATAAGCTGTAATTAATATAAATAAAAAAAGGAAAATCAATTTAACCAAAGAAATACTGGCATAAATGAACTAGCTTAACTTTGCAACAGTGTTTCCAAATGCTTTATCCTTGTGTCCTTGTTCTGGGAAATCCCCTTGTTTTTTTCTGAGCAACTCATTTTACACATAATAACCGTCTTTAATATCTAAGGATGACCTGTCTTGTTATAGCCCATTAAGAGATTTAGGGGGAAGTGATGTAATCATATTTTAATTTAAAATTGTACAAAAGTTTTATTTATTACAGGGAAATTATGACCACAGTTCTGTTAATAGCACATAGATCTGTGCCATTGGAAAAGTGAGCTTTAGATGAAGGAAATGTAAGATGGATGACTGCTCAGCCACCAAATTCCACAAATCCTGTGTGGTCAGATGTACATCAGAGTGTTTGAGCACTGCACACTGTCATCTTAGTAAGCTGATACAGTTTCAGTGTGTTCGTGTGTATACCTTTCTAGTATTCTAAAACCATCTAAGTTTTAAAGGTCTAAAACTGAAACATAGAACTTCCTGACTCTTTTAGGCAAAACAGAGCATTCTATACAAAAATAGTTATTAAAACTGGCCTTTTTATTTTTGACAGATTCCAAAGCACATATCCTGAGTATTCGAAATGAAGAGGAGAATAACTTTGTTGTGGAACAGCTTCTGTACTTCAATTATATTGCCTCGTGGGTCATGTTAGGAGTAACCTATGAAAGTAAGTGGTACCCTACCTCAGGTGGCCCTGTTGGCTTTTCATCAGTCCTGTCTATCAAACTGCAAAACACAGTGCTTCAAAGAACATGTTTAGTGATGCACCGACAAGTGTTAGCTATTAACACAGCATGTAAGAACACCAGTGAGGTTTCTGAGTCTCTGCCCCTGCCACTGACACAGAACCCCCAACCTTAGATTTATAGGGTGAAGAGAAATGCCCCATCTCCACAGCTCCTTCCGGCAGCTCAAGGCTAATTAGAAGTTACCACACTTCTACTTGTGCTCCCACGGTAATTGTGTGGGAGGAACAAATCTGAGGTCACGTTTCTATTGATGCTGCCTCTTTGAGTTTACAGCATTGTTTTAGGGTGTGTGTATGGCAAGCAACAGAAGAATAAGACTAAGAACAGAAGTCTAATGTGGGGTTGGATGTTGGAAATTTGGATTAAGTACCATGTTGCCAAAATGCCATTGATTTGGACAAACCTTAAAACCCTGGGTCTAACAGAGAGTAAATGAGATCAGTTTAGAGGGGAAATCAGAGGTATCCTGAAGTTCATGGAGGTCTTGAAATTAGGGAGGGAAATCAGTCGGTAGGCATGTCATGGAGGGGTCTGGCATTTCTTCTTTTCTCCACCCGAGTCGTGGCTCTTGAGCTCCTGAAAGAGAAGAATCCAGACAGGCAGACCAAGCAGGAGTGTTGCATTAGAGCAAGCAAGGAAGCAATACTGGCTTTCGAAAGGGAGCAGCTTTCGATTGGCCCCAGCGAGCAATGCGCTTCCTGTCTCTCCTAGCCTTCTCTCGAGCTTCCTCTAGGGCAGGCACTTCCAGGAAAGGGCTGTGCTTTCCCAAGTAGGCGTGGCAAGATGTAAGAATATGTGTAAGAGTGAATTATAGCATCCTGCACATGTACTCCTGGAAAGGATTGTACAGCGCAGAAGATGTCAAACTCAGGCTTAGATCACCTGAATCACACCCTCTGGGAATGGGATGCGTGTGACAGGAACACAGAAAGGGACTGCTGTATGGGGAGGGAGAGCAACAAGAGTGGCGCAAGGGGACAGAGCGCATGAAGATGGCATAATGACGTCATTGCCTCACATGCTAACTTAGAAACTTAGTAAAATAAATTATACCCTCTTGAGCACTTTGTCATGGTATTATCAGAAACAACTGAGAATGTATTCTAATTTTATGACAACTCCAGATCTGAAGACTTCTATTAAGTTGACCTAACTTCTTTTATCAAATGTATATCTAATGAATTATTTTTATTAAAAAAGATAGGATATATAGAAAGGTCTTTCAGGCAAATGGCAAATGGAGTTTAAATCTAATTCTTACTGACTTAATTTATACCTAGAAATCACTATATTCAGTTATTTCAATATGACACACTCAAAATATGTTTGGGGTCTTAAAGCCATCTAACTTTTCAATATTGAGGCCATGACTAGAAGTTACTAAAACAATAGGTAACAGATACATCAAGCCTGGAGAAAAATGACCCTCTTTTCCACCTGCTAAAGGAACACACCACTGTGTGTTAAACTGATCAAGAAGCAGATAAGGGGTGAGAAGGAAAAAGTGGCTAGAAAATACAGTGACACAAAGAAAATGACACACCGCAATCAAGAACAAAATAAGCATGGATGAGCCAGGTGTGGTGGTGCACCCCTGTGATCCCAACACTCTAGAAGGCAGAGCAGGACTGCTCTGCAAACTGAGTCCAGACCAGCCAAGGCTACACAGAGAAACCCTGTCTCAAACAAAACAAACAGACAAAAAATATTCATGGATGGCTCTCTTGACCTTGGTGCAGCCAGATGTTGAGATGTGTTGAGACTTGAGAGATGGTGATCAGGGAAAGAAAGAAGCAGGACGGTAGGATATGTAGGTAATGATGACAAAGTTTCTTGATCCCAATTTATAATTTTAATAATGACAGTGTTTTTCAGAGTCTTTATTGAGAGACATTCCTTCTAAGAAGCTCTCTAGTTTTTGCCCTTACATCTAAGCCTATGGTCTATTTGAGTTAATTTTCTTATTGCAGTAACAGCAAAGAGCTCACCATCATAATTTTATATGTGAATATCCATCTATTTAGCACTGTGTGTTGAGAAGCCTCTTCTCTGCATTAAAATGAAACATGTTAAAATCTTTCACTCATGAGTATGCACAATTGTGTCCAGAAAAAATAACTTCTTTCACTAATTTTATAAGATATCAAGAATTTAAAAAAAATCGTTGTGATCATTTATGTTGCAGTTAAAAATATGTATAAGGAGAAAGGATATTTGATGAAAAGTAACAGGCTGTTAAGGAGTGGAACTAAAGTTAAATTTCCATATTTATATTTTCAAGTTAAAAAACAAGCATGATTTACTGTTACACTAGAAGACTTTTTTTAAATGCACAGTTAATCAGGCGACCTTGAGAAGGTAGGGAAAGGAGAAAATAAGCCAGTGAGAAATACTGACATTGAAACTGAGATTTTAATTTACTCTCTAAGTGTAGAAAAACGTGTTTCTCTCCTAGACAATTCTTTCATGTGGTCCGATAAGACGGCATTGTCCTACACACACTGGAGAGCTGGAAGGCCAGCTGTGAAAAACGACAAATTTGTGGCTGGTCTAAGTACCGACGGCTTCTGGGATATTCAGTCCTTCAACGTCATCGAAGAAACCCTTCGTTTTTACCTGCACAGCATTTTTGCTTGTAAAATTGAAATGGGTAAGAGTCTTAGTTACTTTGCTGTGATAAAATGCCCTGACAAGGCCACTTCCGAGAGAAAGGATCTGCTGCGGCTCACGGTTTTAGGGGAAACGGTCCATCATAGTGGGGAGACATGGCGGCAGGCACGGTGGGTGAGACATGATGGCTGGCTGAGGAGCAGGAGGCTGGCTGGCCACATGGCCGCACACTCATGGAACAGAGAGTGAACAGCCGGTAGAGCAGGACTATAAAGCCTTAAGGCCCACCCCAGTGACCCAGGGCTTCCAGTGAGGTTCTGCCTGCTGAAGCTTCCACGGCTTCCTCAGAGGGTCATGAGCCCAGGACATTTCCTACTCAAAACCCCAACAAGTATGACAAGGTGTAGCCTCACTCCAGGGAAAGAGGATGTAAGGCCATTAGTTCCACTAGTGACATACATGTAACACCGTGTGTGTCCGAAGAGCTTCCTTCACATTTAGTCCCACATGCGAGACCCCAGCGATTATAAAAGAAAACAAAGCCCTGGCCATTGCAGTCCTGGTCTCAAATTGAGACATATTGCTGGTGAGACAGCTTTTTTTTTTTACCCTCTGTGGCAAGTCTTAGATTATTTGGTAAACAAAGAGCACTGAGAATTAGGCACCTAATTATGAATTAGGCACTTGACTGAGGCTTGATAGAGAGATAGAACTTCTATTTAAAAATATGTGTGTGTGTGTATGTATAGAGTTTTGACATTCCAGGCAAGATGCGTGTCTCACAATCTTGTCTAATCATTAAATAAACCTGTTTTGAAGTGTACATTAAACACTTCATTAGTAGCTGCCTGCTCTAAGCCCCCTGCTGATGTGGGGCCTGTGGCAGTGACCCCCTCGTGGACCATCGCTGCTCAAGGTACAGCCGAGCAATTCTATTCTAGTCTCCAACTGTCAGTCACTCTGTGTTCTTGCAAGCTTTTCTCCCCCTTCTTTTTTGTAACTATTTTTTATTCACTTTACATCCTGATCAAAGCCCCGTCCCTCCTCTTCTCCTGGTCCCCCACTTCCTCCCTCTTCCTTCCCTCTCCCCTTTCTTGTTCCTCAGAAAAGGGGAGCTCCCCCCACCCCCACTAACACATCCCAGCACATCAAGTTGCATCAGGACTAAGCACATCTTCTTCCCCTGTAGTCCGGCAAAGCAGCCCCACCAGGGGGAAGTGATCAAAAAGCAGGCAACAGAGCCCTTGTCAGAGACAGCCCTGTTTCCCTTACTAGGAGGTCCACATGAAGCCTCAGCTGCCCATCTGCTACATCTGTGTAGAGGGCCTAGGTCCAGTCCATGCTTGATCCTTGGTTGATGCTTCAGTCTCCGTAAGCCCCTCTGGGCCCTGGTTACTTGACTTTGTTAGTCTTCTTGTGGAGCTCCTGTCCCTCCATGTCCTTCTACCCTTCCCCACTCTTCCACAATGCTCCCTACATTCTGCCCAATGTTTAGTTGTGCGACTCAGCATCTGTTTTGATTTGCTGCTTGCTGGTGCCTCTCAGAGGACAGCTATGCTAGGCTCCCATCTGCAAGCACAGCAGGGTATCATTAATAGTGTCAGGGGTTGGCTCTCTCCCATAGGGTGGGTCTCAGGTTGGGCCAGGCATTCTGGTTGGACATTCCCTCAATCTCTTTCTTTATCCCTGAATACCTTGTAAGCAGGGTAAACTTTGGGTTAAAGCTTTTTGGGGGATGGGTTAGTGTTCCCCTCCCTCCACTAGGAGTCCTGTCTAGTTAGAGGGTGTCCCCTTCTGTCTCCATGATCTCTGCTACTAGGAGTCTCAGCTAGAGTCACCCCCATATCCTCCCAGGAGCCTACCCTGTCTTAGGTCTCCAGCTTGTCACAGAGATGCCCCTGCCCACAGTTTCTCTTCTCTTCTCTCTGCTTGACCTCTGTCCTCCTACAGAGAGAAATGAAGGTGATACTCAGACCTGGAGATAGCTGGGGGGGAGGGGTGCTCCCTCTCTCCCTCTCTTACCTTGTCCCTCTCTTCAACCACTTCCACTGTCTATTCTACTTCCCCTCCTGAGTGAGATTTAAGCATCTTCCCTTGGCTCCTCCTTGTTACTTATCTTTTTTTGGGTCTGCGAATTGTAGTGTGTTTATGTAAGATGTTATATTCCAGCCTTTCTTCCTAATGTCTAATCTCCCACAATTCATCTTTTCCCCTTCTTCGTCATTGAACAGCTTTTTCTCAGCCAGTAACTTTGTTGTTCTCTGTATATCCAGATGTGTATTAGTAGCTTTGTTTGTTTTCTTCTTGCCAAAATGTTTTCTATTGTTTAATAACACACTTTAATACAATGTTCATCTTAAACTAGGTTTAGATTTGCAGAGAAGTTGCAGTTAGAACTGAGAGTTGCCACTACCCCACAACCAATTTTCCCGGTTGTTGACATCTTTCATTAGTATGGTACGCTTATCACAATTAATAAACCAACATTGATCTGTGCACAAGAATTAACTAAAGCCCATGCATTATTCATACCTCTTAGTTTTTGCTGAGTTTACTTTTTATGTTCAGACATTCAACCAGGACACTGTGTTAGACTCAGCCATGGCTCCTCTTAGCTTATTTTTGATGACTTGAAAGTTTTGTGGTTATCTAGTCATACGCTATCTAGATTAGCTCTTAGTTTGGGCTGTCTTATTTTTTTTTCTCATGATTAAACTGTGACTTTGAGTTTTCAAGAAGGTGTCATTTTTATCATAGCCTGTGTAGTGTGCCATATGAACATTATTGCTAATTTTAGCATTGATCTCTCTCATCAAGGTTGTGTTGTTAATTTCTGAATAGTAAAGTGTCCCTCTCCTGTACTCTCTGTAAAAATGTTTCATCCACACTTACAGGAGTAAAGAGTTGTCCTCTATCTTCAGGGTGGAGTTAGGGTATCTATGAGATTATTTGGAATTCTGTACAAGATATTTGTTCTCATTTTTAAATTTATTTGGTCAGTTATCTATACCATCATTACTGTACTTTTGTCGCTTGTTTGATTACTGTTTGTATTTTTAGAAATTTGTGTATATGTGCGTGTGTGTGCGTGCGTGTATTTTAGAAATTTGTGTATATGTGCGTGTGTGTGCGTGCGTGTATTTTAGAAATTTGTGTATATGTGCGTGTGTGCGCGTGTGTGTATGTGTGCGTGTGTGTGTGTGTATGTGTGTGAGTGTGAGTGTGCACACGCATGAGTGCAAGCACATGTGTGGTTAGGAGAGGACAACTTTGTGGAGTTTGTTCTCTCCTTCCACCTTTATGTGGATTCCAATGAGTGAACTCAACAGCAAATGCTTTTAACATGGAACAGTCTTGCCAACCCGTTTCTTCCTTTCTATTCTTTACTTAACCCTCTGTAGCTGCTGTAGACTCTTAGTTTATTTTATACTTTGAAGCCAGGTCATGTGGTGTATATCTCTAATCTCAGCACTTAGGGAGAGACAGGAGGATCAAGAGTTCAAGGCTAGCCTCAGCTACACAGTGGGTTTGTGGCCAGCCTGAGGCATCTGAGAACTTATCTTGAAAACAAACAAACAAACAAACAAAAACCTGGTGCTTAGGATTTTTATCCAACACATCACACTAATCACTGATCCACTCAGATTCGGCTCATCCCAGTTGAACTACCAGGAGCTCTTTCCTTGCACTCCAGTATCCCTGTGGGAATCCCATCATCACTGCTTTGGTGTTGATTTGCTTATTTTCAGCACCTCCTTACTTTCTGGGTATCTTCTTTCTCATTAGTCTTAATTTTCTCTACACTGCAGGCCCGATTTTATTTTTTCTTTTTCTTTGTTAAGAAATCTTTCTGGCTCCCCCAATGCAGATACCTTTACAGTCAGTCTCACATGTCCAAGTGACTAATAGTTTTGCCTTCATATCAGCCATTTTTTTAAGTCAACAAGACAACTGTGATGTTTAAGAGCCCCTTACATGTGGGTAGAAATAGGAAAAATGAAGTTTGCGTCTGACCTCTTGGGTGACCTTGTGTGGCATGCGTTTGTAACTGTTTAAACTTTCCCACCCTTTTCATTTCTGATGTTGCAGTTGACTACAGGGAAGAATACAACAGCACACTGCCACAGTTCATTCCATATGAGGATGGCATCTATCATGTTATTCAGAGAAAAGTGACATGGTACGAAGCGTTGAGCGCATGCTCTCGAGGTGGTGGATTCTTGGCAAGTGTTCACAACCCACGAGGGAAGCTCTTTCTGGAAGACCTGGTGAATCGTGATGGATTCCCTCTCTGGGTTGGGCTCTCGAGCCATGATGTAAGTCTCACTTCTTTTCCAAAGCTGTAGCTTTGAGGATTGGAGATCTTTAGCATGAAATGCTAACTCAAAATGTGATAGTGGGTTAGTTCCCCATGGTTTCTTAACCTTTACAGTATGGAATAAACGAAACTATAGCATGCAAATGGCCAGGCCATCCCAAGGGTTGAGTGGGTTGATAACTCAGCAGCATCCCCTGTATTCTTGACCTGGGGTTATTTTTGTTGTGAGTCCAGTGATCAATCTCCTGTGCCCCACCTGTGAGCTTCATCCTTGGTCCCTGAAGCTTGTTTGGGAAGGACCAGTTGGCAAGCTCATATGAAGTAAATAGCATAAAATCAGAAAAGCCTAAATTTCAGTATTAATGGCACACTTGTCATTTCTGCGGAAGCTCACAGTTAGAGTTACCTAAACTTTGCAATCCTACTTCCTCATCAGTAACATCAGCTAACAGTATGTTCTTTCATATTTTAACACACACACAAAAAAATACATAAAGCAGGCAACCAAAATTCTTAATATGATCAGGACCTATAGAACAAAAAGGTCTTGGATTTGAGAGGGAAGGAGTTGGAGAGGGGCTAGGCAGGGCTAGAAATGATGTAAATACAGCACTCAATTTTGAAATTCTTTTCTAAAATTAGCTTTGAAAAAGATTAATATGTTGATAACACATCTTTGGCGCCATCATTTGAATCCTGTATCTATATGTATGTAACTTCTAATAATGTCTGACATACAAAAATAGCCTTCCATTGAGAGCTGTGGTCCTCTTTAAGTCATCTTTAGAAAAGAATGGAGAAAAATAAAAGGAAGAAAGGAAGCATTGAAGGAGGAAGAAAGGGCAGGAAAGGGAAGGAAGGAAGAAAAGGAGGAAGGAAGGAAAGAAGGAAGGAAGGAAGGAAGGAAGGAAGGAAGGAAGGAAGGAAGGAAGGAAGGGTACAGTAAAATTATAGATTCAAGCAAATACTGAAAGTGGTCTCCTCATGTCTAGCTCCTAGCGAGAAGGGCCTTTTCTAGCCCCTGCTGTGTGAAACCCCTATAATGTAACCAGACACAAACCACAAAACTATGAAGGTCAGAAAACAGTTTTAAAGGCCAGGATACAGCTCAGTGGTAGAGTACTTGCCTAGCATGTGTGAGCCCTGGGTTCAATTCCCAGCACCACAAATAATGAAAAGAACATTAACAGGATAGGATAATGTTTAATAACAGCACTTAAGAACAACATGGGGGGTAAAACTTAAACACTTAAGCAGTGTTAAAGAACAACATGAAAAATTTTCAGAACAGCATGATAGTTGGAGTTCTAAATCTTTAATTATGGTAAAGGGGTAACTGGAAACCATTTGCATGCATTTCATAAAGCCAGTCCTTAAGTAAATAAATCCATAGGCAGAATACAGTGACTCTGTCTCCATATGTAAAGTCTTGCTTAAGTTCTGCCAGAGCAAATGCCCCAAGTTTCTGTGTCAGAGGCAAATTGCTGACATCATAGATAGGCCTGCGCTTACAATACTTATGAGCAGATAATCAGCAGGCACTTCCTACAGTGTGTGCATTCCTCCTATGTTCTTTCTGAAGTCACATGTCTGAGCTCAAGGTATCCACACTGTTCTCAAACAGGGAAGTGAATCGAGTTTTGAATGGTCCGATGGCAGTGCATTTGACTATGTCCCATGGAAAAGTCCAGAATCTCCTGGAGATTGTGTCGTCTTATACCCAAAAGGAATCTGGAAACACGAAAAATGCCTGTCTGTTAAGGATGGTGCTATTTGTTACAAGCCTACAAAATGTAAGACTTGATTTTGAATAACTGTGTATTTACTAACACTTTATATAATGCATGTACATCATTTAATGAACATTTTATAGATTTATAGATTTAAAAGAGGCTTGTACACAAATTCTGTAGAAACAGTTTTGTAGGCATACTTCTTAAAAAACTTTTATTTACATTTTTTAGATCTCTTTCTCCCTACTTCACCCTAATCCCTTCCAATACCCCAATACCAGGTAGGAGAGGGAAAGGGTTAGTGGGAGAGGGGGCACAGTTTTCTTTCTTAGCTGCTTCCTGCTGGTTAGGGTCATAGGATTCTTGGAGCCAGCCCAGTCCTCATTTCAGGAGATCTCCAACTTCTTGTCTCACAATAGCCACCAAGAGCAGCAAGGGGGAAGCAGGAGCAGCCTTGTTCTTTCTTGGAGCCTCCACACTTTCTGGGCTTTGTCATTTATTCTTTCTCCATAGTCCTCAGATTTAAACTAACTGCAGCTGCCAAAGAGCTCCTCTCAGAGCCCACATGAGGCAAACAGTCTGCTGCTGTGGACCATCTGAATCAGTCCCACATCCCACACCTGGGACCAAAACAAAAACATGTTTTTATCTATGACACACTTTCTGATATTTTGTGATTTGATGTACGATTGGATATCCTGTCAGAGAATTTGTTCTCAAGGACGTTCATCATTCTATCACCAGCTAGATTTAAAAATCTGAAGATTTTGTTGTTGTTTGTTTGTTTTAGGGGATAAGGTTTCTTTGTGTAGCTTTGTCTGTCCCAGAACCCTCTCTGTAGACCAGGCTGGCCTCGGACTCACAGAGAGCTACCTGCCTCTGCCTCCTGAGTGCTGGCATTAAAGGCACATGCCAGCACTGCCTGATGAATCTGAAGATTCTTGCTTTACATAGAAATGGGTCTCAAAGGCCATGATGTTCCCTTAATGGGAGCATCAAGAACCAGCTTCTCGGTTGTTGGGCACAAAGGGAAAGAAAATGTTAAGAAAGACTGTTGGAATATATGACATACGATAGGCCACACAGAAACAGGAAAATGTTTGCCTCTGAGAAAACAGGCTTTATGGAATGGGGAATGACAATTCAAAACATAAGCATAATATTACCATATGATCCAAGCCCACTTGTAGGTTTGGACTGAAAAGAATTAAAAACAGACACTCAGACTGATGTTTGTACAACCACATTCTCGCAGCATCGTTCATAACTGCCAGAGGCAGAGAGAACCCAGGTATCTTCCAAAAATAATGAGTGGATCAGTAGACTGTGGTACCTGTGCATACAGGGATGTAAAACATGCACAAGAAATGCTAACACATGCACAAATTGACTAAACCTCAAAGACAATACACTAACAAAATAAGCTGGTGATAAAAGGAAAATTTCTGCATAATTCTCCTTATATGTGGTACCTAGAATTCTCGAGGCCACAGACACAGGATAGCAGATCCTGGTCTCTCGCGATCTGGAAGAAAGTGAAGTTTAGACAGTTACTGCAGACGAGCACAGAGTTTCAGTTTTACAAAATGAAAAAATTCTGTAGGTGGGTAGTAGTGTTTGCTGCAGTATGAATGTGCTTAAGGCCACCGAGGTGCGCACTAAAAACGTGACGTACTTATAATCCCAGCACTTAGGAGGGAAAAAGTGAATTCAAAGCCGGTCAGGGCTGCATGAAGTGTCCCAGGGTGGCCATAAGCTTCAGAAACCCTGTTTCAAAATAAAACAGAAAACAAACAAAAAAGGTTAAGATGATGAAGTGTATGTTATGTATATTTTTCTGGTAGAAAAAAAAAGCTGTAGTGCTGTAGCTAAATTCATAGATTGTTTACGTAGCATACAGGAAGCCGAGGTCCTGTCCCCGCTGATCATAGTCTGCATGTGGTGGTGTGTGTCTATAATCCTAGCCCTTGGTCCTTGGACTTTGGAGGATGAGAAGTTCAAGGTCATCTTGTATCAGCCTGACGTATATGAGATGAAGTTTCAAAATATATTCTCTTCCCCCCTCCACACCTCTACCCCTCCCAACCACTGCTCTGAGCAGGAATCCAACAGGGCTGGACTGTAGCTCCGTGTTAATATGCTTGTCTAACACTTGGGAGGCCCTGAATTGGATTCCCAGCACCAAACAGTGACCAAAAGACTGTAACCAACTTACCACAATGCAAGAGTTGGAAACACAACTTCATAACGATCAGAAAGGAAAGGAATGTCTGTAACATTCCAGCCCAGCTGCAGGCAGTTCTAGAAAGCAGCAAGGTTCCCAGTGTGAAGTGCTAAGAGGCCGGGTACCCTGTGGGTGGCTGGGCCGAGAACTGGCTTTTGGGTCTACGGCAGCGACAGCAGCTGAGCCCAGAGTCACAGGGCAACATGCCTTTGGCTCATCAACGACTTTCACCAAGTGGCCAAGGCAAGCACTTGCTGGTACCAGTATCACCAGTGAGGAGTTTAATTTGAGCGAGCCTGGAGAGGGAGAACCATAGTGAGGCTGAGCCAAACCTCTGACAGCCTGACTTCTGACAAAAGACAGAAGCAGAAGGTACTAGTCAGCCAAATGCTCTTGACGAGGAAATGTCACAGGCCACTTTTTCTGGAATCACAGAAGCCATGAATAAGAAAAAAATCCCGCCCACCTGTGAGGACACCCAGACACTACAGGGGGAGTTTTAGGATAGCAGGAGACACTCACCAGAGCTGCTGTCTGGGCTGAGCTCACCACATGGGCTGAGGCCAGAAATTTGACTCAGTGATCTGTACTTAGCAGCTTTCCAGCCTGCTGCTCTTGAGAAGGAATTAATCTTGAGCCCTGCGGGACTCACCCTCCACTTCATAGGCTTCGGCAACACCCAGCACAGCTAAAACACAAAACAGGTTAGGTCAGACCAGAAGAGGTTTTAAGAGGTTAAGAAGATAACATCTTTTGTTTGAGAGAGAGTTACAAATTGTCAACTTTTTGCTTGTGGGTGTGACATTCATAAAGTCAGTCTTTATGTATCTAGATAAATGTTGGTTTGCACTTTCACAGCAAAAGGGAAGCCAGGGGGAGGGATTTTAATGATTGGCTCATGGCCTGTCTACCTGTTCCAAGTTGCTTGAGCTCCATCCTTGAGGGGCATCTACCGTCAGAATGTCAGAATGTTCTAAACAACTGTCTGTGGGGTCCAGACTGTGGCTCTCGCTGGTGTGTGTGGGTACAGAGCTGCAGGCTGCTTCTCGTTTGGTGTGGGAACACTGAATGAGATTTGAGGGAAGTGTTTACCTTTCTCTGAGCATTGTCACAGCTGTGTCTGAAAATTTTTCTCAGCTAAAGCGCTGCCCCCTCCTCAAAATGCACACTCATCAAAGTGTCCAATGGCGAGAAGGAATGCTTCCCAGTGGATCCAGTCTGGGGACCACTGTTACTCAACTGACCAGGCGCTGCACAGCTTCTCGGAGGCCAAACAGTTGTGTCAAGAACTTGGTACGTTAAATTTCATTTGTTTTCTTTTAACTAAATAATTTAACACTTCTGGTTTTTTTTTTCTTAAGAAAGTAATGGGGGGAAAATTACCATAACTTGGAAAGTGTCTTAAAAGCATTTTTATTTTATAGTAGCATCATCACCTTAGTGTTCAGCAGTAGGAGAAATAGGTAAGAATTTTATGCATAAAGTCTCAGCGGAGTGTTGCAATGTTCGCTTACTATTCATTGAAAATGATCGGTGTTGGTTGGGGGTATAGTTCTGTTGGTAGAGCTATGCTTGGCTTGAATGTACACACTAACACTGTGGGTCTGATTCCCAGGGCCACATATGCTAAGATGGTGGCCTATAATCCCAACACTTAGGAGGTCTTGGAGGCAGGAGAATCAGAAATTAAAGGTCATCCTCAGCAACGTAATTCTAGGCCAGCCTGGGCTACGTGAGACCAGATGGTTTACATACACATAGGTGAAGGTTTAAAAACAAATAAATATCAAAATTAGAGTTAATATATTAAAAGTAAAAATAGAAAGAAGTAAAAATGCTAAGTGATCTATCAATATTAAGTAAAAGCGATAGAAAATGAAACAATTCTAAATCTACTTCGAGATGCTTAGAATAGGGGGTTAAGAGACAAGATATAATTGACTCTGTAGTCCTTTACTGAGTTTTCAATATTAAGCTGAGACTGAAGAGGTAATAAGATCAACTGAGCATGAATTGTCCATCCGTTCTGAGAAGGATTGCCCCACATTTTTAGGCCCTAAATAAGGGGAAGGACTTTAAATCTTCAGATTTAGCCATTTCAGGAAAAAAAAAAAAAAAAGAGCAGTGGTTGACTACCTCCCCTGAAGGACCCAGTCATTGCCTTCAGTCAACACGTAAAATGGTGTCCAAGAAAGCTTAACAGGAACTTTGTGTGGAAGCCTCATATGTCGTACATGTTGACACATGATGAGAACTATTATAAGCTGTATCTGTGTGTGTACATATGCGACACGCCTCTTCCTCCTGAGGGAGAGAATGAGAACTGTTGCTGTAGAAGTAGGGTGTGGTGAGGTCAGGTAAGACATTCAAGCTCTCGAAGCAGACAGGCGGGGCTTATGTCCCAGCAGAGGTTACGCAGCCATTTCTCTTAGAGAGAACTGTGAGAATGGAAACAGTTCTCGGGTGTCTGGGACATTTGGGGGCATCATGGGAATGGATGAAGTAGCAGGGAAAACACGTGGGTAACACAGTGCCCTGAGAACGGTGAACTCAAAATCATTCTTCTTTCAAAGGTTTCCGTCACCTTTTTAACTTCTCTAGCTGGCTGGTTCTCTAAGCCCAGAGAAATTACTTCCTTTCCTTGACTCTCAGTTTCCTTCTCTGTAAAAGGTGATGATACCTTTGGCATTATCCCCTAGGCTGCATCGCCTTAAGCACATTCTATACAAGGCAAAGGCTTTCTTTCCCGTTAGGATGGATCTCTGTGCCTACTTACTATTTATTTCTATTCCATCTGGCATTACATATAACTCTATTTTCTGTACATGTTTAGGAAACGTTAAGCTTAAAGAATATTCACTCTTCAATCCATATCCTTTTTAGGAACTTAGGATGCTTATGGCCAACCCCGTTTCTGTGTGGGAGACGTAAAGAAAGGGCGAGTGCCCCCACAGATCACAAGTCAGGCTCCTTTCAATCCTGTTTTGAGCAGAAGCAAATCTAAGGTATACAAAAATGCTTTTTTGAGGCGACTCTTAGAAATATAGAGGTGGCATATGTTTGTACAGCCTCAAGCCCCAGTTACTACAGTCAGCTTGCCCAAGCACAAAAGCCTCATTGATTTGACTTCCAGAACCAAAAGGAATTGCCAGATACACGTTCTTAAAATTATGAAATTTCTTTATATGAATTTTCAATTTTAAAATATTTCGAACATTTTGGAGCTATTATTTGTGGAAGCTCTTTTAATTTTTGATGTAAATACCAAAAGTTTAAAGATAGTCTCTCAACGAAGCTTGAATTTCTCAATGGTCTTGTTCACAACAGGGTTTTTGTTTGTTTGTTTGTTTTTCCAAATGGGTTAGTTCAGAATAAATCACTTACGTTACATGGAGTTATATTCTTTACATGTTCAGCGTGGAGTTAATTAGTTAATTAATTAATTAGTTAATTAATTTGTTTTCTTTCAACAGATCATTCTGCAACCATTGTCACCATCGCAAATGAAAATGAGAATAAATTTGTGAGCAGGTTGATGAGGGAGAACTATAACATCACAATGAGAGTTTGGCTTGGATTATCTCGGCATTCACTCGGTATGTGACACCTCTGTGTGTGTGCACAGTGCACAGGGTTCTAATGCAGTGCGGCCCACACCTGTATTCTAACAGTCAACAATTTTACCATCGTTCAAAATTAAATCTTACCAGTAGATTTTTTTTTTCAAACAAGCTCAGTTAAATCTAAAAAGAATTTGTGGAAGAACTTTTCAGTAAAGACTAGATAAGGGGTTTGAAAGATGAGGCTGGAATTTGATAATTTGTTTCACACTTTATGTAAAATCGAATATTAAATAAAATAAATGTCAACTCTGAAATATCAAGTAACTAATTTTAAAAAGGGAATGGATTCAATATTGGCTGTCTGAATGAACTGTAAATGGTGTTTACATACTTATTGCACTACTGAAAAACAAAAATGGGGCGGAGGTGGTCCTGCGCCCTCTCAGCTCCTCCCCCAGAAGCATATTGTCTTAATGACAGTTTTTCTTAGAGAATGGAGGATACATGGGTCCCTGCAAACATATTTATAGCACGATAAATGTTCAAGCAAGTATTCTGTTCCTTTATCAAAACACGTCTGTCACTGTCAAATAGAACACTCCATAAAGATAAAAATGGGGGCTACAGAGATGGCTTAGTGCCTAAGAGCGCTTGCTGCTCTTCCAGAGGACCTGAGTTTTTTCCAGTACCCACGTCAGCTGGCTCACAACTCTCTGAAACGCTAGTTCTTCAGGATCTGCATCCACGGACACTTGTACTTACATTGTCAGAAACACACGTGTACACATAATTTAAAAGAATAAAAATACATCTTTAAAAAATGAAAATATACTAGTTCTCATTGTCCAAAACAGCTGCACTGCACGGTGTGGCTAGCCATTGGTCACCTCACCTATGCTGAGTGCGCCTGAAGCCCCAAAGGCTTTTGCTTATTTTTCATAAGTTCATTGTATATGTACATATTCATTTGTGCGTGCACATGTGTGCACATGTATGTGAAGGCCAGAGGTAAACATCAGATATCTTCCTCAGATGCTCTCCACATTATTTGAGGTAGAATTCGTCACTGAACCCTGAGCTCCCTGGGCCAGCTAGAGGAGCAGGTGTACAAAGTTCAAGGATCCTGCTCTCTCTCCTTTACCAGTGCCAGGTTCATAGGCATGTACCACGGTGCCCACTTTCTTTACATGGGTTCTAAGGCACTCATGAACGACAGGCACTTTACTACAAGAGTCGTCTCTACAGCCTGTGGCTTTTATTTTTTTAAATAATAGCATCGTATAAAACAGTGGTTCTCAGCCTTCCTGATGAAACAACCCTTTAAGACAGTTCCTCATGTTGTGGCGAGTCACCCCCCAACCATAAGCTTATTTAATTGCTACTTCATAGCTGTAATTTCACTACTGTGATGAACCCTCATGTAAATGTCTGATATTCGGGATATCTGGTGTGTGACCCTCCCCCCAACCCATCGGCTGAGAACGGCTGGTGTAAAACAACTGCATTCTAAGAAAATGAGTTATGTGAACCTCGTGGGTTCTTTTTTTTCTTTTTCTTTTCTTTCTTTTTCTTTTTTTTTAAGCTTTGTAATCATATAACTGCACTTATTATTTGTCTTCAGATCAGTCTTGGAGTTGGTTAGATGGATTAGATGTCACCTTTGTCAAATGGGAAAACAAAAGTAAGAATGGTGATGGAAAATGTAGCATTTTGATAGCTTCAAATGAAACCTGGAGAAAAGTTGAATGTTCTCGTGGCTATGCGAGAACGGTCTGCAAAGTTCCTCTGAGTAAGTATGCAACCGGTTCTTAAGGGGACACTGACCTACACAGGCCAAGAAATAAGTGCAGGGGTGTTCTTGTAGCTCAGTGAGAGAGCCCTCACTTAGTGAGCATGAGGCCCTAGGTTCAGTCAATACTGCCAATAAATAAATAGTGCATCTATGTACTTAGTTTTTTCCCCCTCGTAATCTTAAGTATTTATGAAGCAAATCTCAAGTCCTCATTAAATCAGAGATTTTCTATGACATATAAATATATAATACATCTAGATTCCCAAAATGAAAGCTGTTAAACAGCCAAATTCTATATAAGTCTCTCCTGACTGAAATCAGAAGCCGCCAGAGAATAGGGGAGGAAACTTCTTTGAGGATGTCCTTACTGTGTATTTTGTTTTACAGTTTTCCCTGTGTAAAAGCTTAAAGGTCTATTTTTGTGGCTACTGCATTGGTTACTGCTGGCTTCCCGTTGTTGCTTATGGAAGTGACTTGTGGAAGAATGGCTTCGCTTTGGCTTGGGCAGAGGGAGAGAGCCCCTGAGGTTGGGGGAGGCGTAGCAGCAGGCAGGCACGGCAGGCAGCAGGCGCAGGGAGGTGGCTGGCAAGTTGCCATCCACACAGAAGGCAAAGAGGGCAAAATGGAAACAGGGAAGGCCATATACCCTCAAGACCCCCAACCCCCCCCCCCGGTGGCACACTTCCTCCAACAAGGCACCACCTACTAAAGGCCACATAACTTTCCTAACTGAGCACCAACGGAGACCAACTGTCCAAATACATGAGCCTTTGGGGGAAGGCCAAACCGCCACAGCTATTTGCTGTCTTTATCTCGGGTCCCATCAAACTTTCATAATAAATTTTATTTTATTTTTGTGGGGTTTTTTCTTTAATTTTGTTTTTGTTTAGAAGCAGGGTCTCACTATGTAGCCCTGACTGTCCTGGAACTTCACTCACTAAGTAGACCAGGCTGGCCTTGAACTCAGAGATTTGCCTGCCTCTGCCTTCCAAGGGCTGGGATTAAAGGTATGCACCACTACACCTGGCCATAATGAATTTTAAGATCACCTAAAACTATATTTAACTACTTAAAATTCTCATGGTACCCGTATGAAACTGCAACTCAAACTTTAACTTTGTTGTGAATGGATACATAAGACAATTGTGAAAGTATTGCTGTGTCTCACTTATGGAGGAAGGACTCTAAAGCTTTCCATTAACATTTTAAAGCAACAAGCATTGGCTTCCATTTTGGTATGTAAATATTAAAGGTAAAGCTCCAATTGAGGTGCATGTTAGGCATCCGTGGGTGTGTTGATTTGCACACCTGTTGTACATGCTTTGCATCCTGACATGCATCTGAATAAGGCAAGTCAGCTACATGTTATCACAGACTTCCCAGTTCAGTGAGGAAGATGGATCAGTGACAAACAGGTCAAGTTTTGGTTTGGTTTGGTTTGGTTTGGTTTGGTTTGGTTTGGTTTGGTTTGGTTTGGTTTGGTTTGGTTTGGTTTGGTTTGGTTAGGTTTGGTTTGGTTTGGGTTTGTTTTGGATCTTAAGAGAAGGAAATAACAAGTAGCTAGAACATTTGTGTGGTGAGAAGCAGGTGGGTGCTTGTTATATATTATATATGGTAGATACTCTAGCAGGGTGTTCTACCATAGAGGTGCTGAGGCTAAGCTCAGAAGGTCAACCTAGGAAGCTTGGCGGCAGGCATGTCTGAGGCTGAATACATGAGAGAGATGAATGGACAGCATAGGGACAGGATGTAGTTTGTGGGGTGTTTGCCTAGCATGTGCAAAGCCCTGAGGTCCACCCCATCAGGTGGGGGATGGGTGGAGAGTACAGTAACATTTTAGCTGATCTACGGAAGGAGGTAATAATGAGAAAATAATGGCAATGCTTTAATTTCTTTGGGAGAAAAATCTCAGCAATGAAAAGAATTTTGATGTATTGGGAAACCACTTACATTTAAGAGAAAGTGAGCAGTTTAGTGTTTAATGGTGGGTTTGGAGTCCTGTCAAGGCTATGAAACAATCTTTAATTTATACGGGGCTTTTGTACCCTCCACGCAGCCTACTGACTGAAATGAGAAACAAGGGTGACTGTTGTGTTTCTCTTACAATGTCTCCCTGTCTGGATTCCAGGCCGGGATTACAGAGGCATCGCTGTCCTGTTCGCGGTGCTCGGCGTCCTGGCGCTCATCAGCGGACTCATTTGGTTCCTCCTGCAAAGAACCCGGCTCCACTGGTCAGGCTTCTCCGCCGTTCGGTATGAACACGGAGCCAACGAAGACGAGGTGATGCTCCCCTCTTTCCACGACTAACTTCTCCGAAGAGTTTGTTCACTGGCACGATGGCCAATGTCCCAGAAGCAAGATGAGCCGCATAACATTGTCGCACAATCAGTGTTTATGCATTTCAAAGTCTTAGGGGCGCTTTTGGTTGGTGAGTGGCTCCGCTTAGTTAACCAGCTGTCGGCCATGCTCATAAGTGCACTTCCCAGAGCAGAGAGGACTGAGCGCCAAAATGGATGCTCGAATTGTTTACAGGGGGATAAGTTTAACTGCTGTGAATTTTCTCTGTAAGAATGCAGTGGGTCAGTAGATGTGTGCATGTTTTAATGGCATTTTAACAGCTTCATAGAAAATTCAAATTGTCAATACTACCTACATATCTACCTTTTATGAGCCATCTGACCAAGTGCAGTTAGCACCTCAGGCAAAAACTCAACTATAAATAAGATCGATGATGCTTCAAAACAGCCTTTTACGGCACTGGGAAAAATACTAAATAAGGCATATTTTTACACACAAAATGGAGACTCTTGGGAGATATTTCTTATATTATTGCAAATATATTTATACCAATATTAATAAATGGTAATGTTTTCTGTTTATAATTCCTCATAGTCAGTGGTTTGGGATTTCTTTTTCTTTTTTTTTTTTTGGAAAACTTGGAGTTAAATGTTTTCTAAACTCAGGAATGTTACCGTAAAATTGACTAGGCGTACTGTATCAGCATGTCTCGTGCTTTGTGACTTTCTTTTCTACAAGGACCCAATTACAGATCAGACTTAAACTTTTACAGTTTTGTATTTCACATAGCACATCAACTTTTGATGAATGTATTATTTTGTTGCCTTTTTACCAGAGCAAAATAGGAAAGTGATCTTTGAGTGATGGTGTTTGCTAACTGTATTTGTAAAAAAAAAAAACCAACAGCTTCTGAGACAGTGAAACTCAAAGCTTTGTGATTCATGTGGGAATATTTAAAACAAATTATTAGGGAAACATTATTCTGTGCATGTAATTTCCATTTTAACACCTGGAATATATTCTTTCTAGTTGTGTCTACTAAATATGGTGACAGCTTTATTCAGTGTTTCATATTTATACTTTAGAATATTTTTGTACAAGACACAGATTTATTTTGTTTGAGGTGTTTATACTATCATAAAGCTGTAAATAATTTTCTAAGACTGTTTTAATATAGGCTACGATTGTCCTAAAATATTCTCATCGAGGCATCTTTTAAATAACTATTAGGAATTTCTTCAGAGACCCAAACCAATGCAACGTGACTAGAGCTGATGCCGTGGTAATGTTGGCTTGCCTTTTTAAAGCGTTGGAGTTGATCCTTAAATGCAAAAACGTTTCTAAATTAGATTTGATTATATTCCATGTCTAGTGAGATGATAAAGTGTCCAGCTATCGGAAGTTGAGACATTATTTAAAGATTTGTGCAAGCACTTTTTAAAGAATAAATCGTAGTATCTCTAAATTATTTCATTCTCCTTGGCTCAGTGTTTCTCTTTCGTGTGTGGCATCTGTGGTGTCTGTGTATGTGCGCGCATGTGCCCGTGTGCATTTGTACAGAGACCAGAGAAGAACATCAAGTGTTTTCCTCTATTGCTGTGTATCTGCTTATCTTGCAAACTAGAAGCTTGCCATTTTGTCTAGGTGACTTAGCCCACAGGCTCCAAGGATTCACTTGAGTCTTAGACATGCAAAGCCATGTACATCTCTTTACATAGCTGCTGGGAATTTGAACTCTGGTCCTCATGCTTACACACCAAGCGCTCTTACAGAGCCATCCCTCGAGCCCTCTGTGTGTCTCTTAACATCTCTTGGCAGGGATCCCATTTGTGTGATATTAATTTTGCATTTTTTTGTGCTCCTCTTAGAGGATCCTGCATACTTGCTCCCAAGTTCAAATGCATAGTTCCCATGATCCATTAGATGATATACTTAAAAGCCCTCCTCAACAAGTCCAAAACTGCCCCCTAGTGGTTCCTCTCCCCAGTCCCAGCCCCGGATGTCTCAAACACAAGACATCCCATTCCTGCCTTCCCTGACAAACTCAGTTACTGCATAGAATCTGGTTAAATTCATCTCTTAAAGCCAGACACCTAAAAAAGCAGTCAGTGGACCCAACAAAGAATCATAGGGAACAATACAAAAGTGATGCCAACCTCCAGACCCTTCTTCCTCCCTTTCCCCAGCAATTCCCTCCCCCTTCCTCAGACATCCCCTGGAAATTCTCCCAACTACAGAGCTGCTGGGCTGTGTATTTTTTTGTTTTGTTTTGGGATATGTTGTTGTTGTTGTTTAAGGCAGGGTTTCTCTGTCTCTGGCTGTCCTGAAACTGTTGGCAGACTAGGCTGGCCTCTATCTCAGAGATCTGCCTGCCTCTGCCTCCTGAGTGCTGGGATTAAAGATATGTTCCACCACGCACAGCTAAAGAAATCAAAAACAATTTTTTTGGCTGTTATATTCTTTGTAAGCTCCATGTCTGACTCTCGCTGATTCCCTTAGAGAATGCAGGAAGTCCTATTTTTTCATCTTAGGCTCCTTTTTACACTGAAACCATCTTGCAGAAACAGAGACCTTGCTGCTGTTAGTTAATATAGTAACTGTATCCTGCTTAGAAAGAGAAATTTGAATTTGTTCTCAAACTAAGTAAGTCTTCATGAAAGCATTGTGTCATAAACATAGACAAACCTATTTATCTAGAAGCACAGTGTTGAACGGTATGGAATATTAAATCACAAGTCACCCTAGAACTCATTGGCACAGGAGACTTCTTCCTAAATAGAACACCAACAGCACAGGCTCTAAGATCAACAATCAAATAAGTGGGACCTCATAAAGCTGAAAAGCTTCTGTAAAGCAAAGGACACTGTCATCCGAACGAAAC
>CM053752.1:81944884-81961278 GCA_028658305.1 Pachyuromys duprasi
CTACACAAGTGACCCCTTAAAAAAAATTAGGCATAACTAGTCGCTTACACCAGGAAGACAGGCAATTCCACCGAGCATGTGTTTTTCCTTAAACATGGAGGCATGTCAAAAATGTTAATGGGAAACTCTAGGGGAGATTCCTTCCAAAAAACATTAGCAATCGAACATTTCTGAGAATGAGCGAGCAAAATGAACAAGAATTACGTGAATGCTTGTGTGAACTTCAATAACAGGATTGTGCAAGAGATTTTTGCCTCCTGAATTTCACTGCATTTTAAAATAAATTTCTATAGGAAGCCTGCTGACAGCGGGGAATGTTTTAAAGGCCCCGGGTATTGGAGACCTAGCACAGTGGGCAGTTCAGAGTTTGCAAAGCTCTTTTCCTGGACCCCATAAGCAGCACTTGTAACCAGTTTTAGACCGTCCTCCGCTGCCTACCCGAGGAGCAGAAGCAAAATGCGCAGTCACACACCATTAGGATTGCATACATTAATTTTCATTAGCTTTTGGTTTGGGTTTGTTTTTTGTGTTTTTCAAGACAGGGTTTCCCTGTGTAGCCTTAGCTGTCTTGCTTTTAGACCAGGCTCGCCTTGAACTCAGAGCAATCCTCCCACCTCTGCCTCCCAGAGTGCTGGGATTACAGCCCTGAGGCACCACACCTGAGCGTACATTAATTTTGTCTAGGGCTGGACTAGAGCTGTGTAGTCTGGACAGACTCTAAGCCCTCCTTAGGCACCCCCTTGTTATCTGAGACACCTGAACTCCCTCTTAGCTCACGCTCCACAGTTCCAGACTGTTTAGAAACAAAACAAAACTTTTTGATGTTACTATTGTTGCACTGAAGAGATGGTACAGTGAAGTAAATACGCTTGTTTTGCAAGCCTGGTGAGCTGAGTTCATTCGGTCCCTGGAACCACGTAAATCTAGGAGAGAAAAAGACTCCGTAAAGTTATGCTCTAACCTCCACAGGTGCACTGCACCCACACCCTCCCCCACTCTGTCACACACGTAGCAATACACTCCTGGCCAGTTTGGAAAGAGAATGACTTTCTAGTTTTGGCACCACCTGTGAAGTTGTTTTGACCAGCGATGGGGGACAAGCTTCATGAGTCCTGGTCTTCTGTAACTGTGGTCTGGATTCACTCCGCTAGTCAGCTCTCTCCTTCTTAAAGTCAGGAGACTTTAAGCAGGAGCAGGAGCACTTCGAGCACTGGCCAGCCAGCTTCTCTGCACTTGAGTGAAGTGGAGATGGTACTTCATAGGACTATTGTATCAAATAAGAACTCCCTCTCTCCTGCCTTTTGCGGGCCTGGGAAATACTACTCTGCTGGCTGCTTAGACTTCCGGAGCACATTTTCGTGCATGATGAAGAGAGCTTATCAAGAATTAGCTGAATGGCCAGATCTCAACCCAAAAAGAACCTCAACAATCTAGCATAAAGTTTAAATGTAATGCCGAGGTAGGGAGCGTTCTGATTTTTTTTTCCTATTACTCTGGGGTATGTCAGTGAAAGGGAGCTTGTTGGTTTTAGTTATTAGCTCAAAATTCACATTGGTTAAGACATCATTTAACTGTTGAAGGCTCCATGGCAGATCTCTATGGAGTGTCTCTGGTCTGGGGTCTTTGTCTGTTTGTTGTGGGTGCTGCTGGGGGTCTAAGCACAGGCCCTTAGCAAGTTCTTTACACTGGGCCGCCTCTCTGGAACAGCGCCTCTGCTCACAGGGATGTGCCTGGGACTCCGGGTCAGTCATTTCCCAGGAGGGGTGTGGCAGGAGTGAATGTAAGTCCTCATTCCGTGCTCATCCTGTGGGTCCGAATCTAGGCCTCTGATTCAGAGTGGCTGTTCCCAGCGATGGTTTGGGTGCCCCTGCCTTCTCTCTCTCGTCTGCTCTTCACTAAGTTTCTTCACCCTGACCTTGTGGGAAATCCAAGCTTCCGTTTCTTCTGCACAGGCTGGTTAGTATAGGCCACCCTAAGGCCGCCCCAAACACCTACACTCTTTGTTACAGCTCGGCGTTCTATCTTCAAGCTCTTCGGAGTGCACTTGTCTGTATTCTTGCCTATCGCCCCTCTTTCCCGGAAGAACTTCTGGCATCAGGAACCCTACTGTCTCGAAGCGTTATGTTTTATTTTGATGTGTCTTTAAACTTTATGATAACATGAGGGAGACTGGGTGATTTTAAACGTGCAGAAGGGTTAGCTGCATTGTAGTTTCTTTACAGTTGTATCTGCCCGAACTTATAACTGAATTCAAAACAGTTCCAACCTCTAAAGCCTTCGAGGTCACTTTTTTCTCACCACTGTAGGAAAAATCATCTCGGATTAGATGTAAGAATGTTTTTTATAGATTTTAATTTTCAAACAAGCAAATGGATTCACAAATAGTTATTTTAGGATTCCTTTTGTTATTGAGACGCTTTTAAGAATTTGCTGGAAATCAATGTGCCACTAAAAAGCATGTGTTCTATTCTACGTCACTGTGTAAGGTTACAGACCAAACCCACATATCTGAATCAGTTACATATGAAACCTCACAAATCTATCTGGACAATAGGAGTCCTATTTGGCTTAAAACAAGGTCAAGAAAGAACAATTTTGCATCATCCCTCTTGAGAATGTGATTGGTTTCATGGGTTATTTTAGATTTTGAGGGGAAAACAGGAAAGTTAATCTTTTTTTTTTTTTAATGGAGCAATGGTGCCCAGTGAGAAAGGTACAGATGACACGCCTCTTCAATGGGTAACTCTCCTAACAGCCCTTTGAGGGCGGGTACAAGGGCAAAGCTAGAAGTGGACATCAGGAAGGGAGGTTAGGAAGAATGTCCGTGCAGCTTAGGTTCCCTGGGATTTGGCAGATCTTGAAGCCGGTGCACAGCCTCCAAACCTATGGTTAGTTGAACGTGTGAGCCAGCTTCTCCCTCCTGGATGCATAATGCATGTAATAAACAGCCTCCGTTGTCTTCTTGCCCTGCTGATGTTGGCCTGTGGAAGGTGAATGGATGCTATCAAGAGAGCAGAGAGTGTTAGGAAACTTGTGTTGGTGATAGAGAATGCACTGTGTGGGTGACTTGTCATTCGTTTTAGCGCACGAGACATTTAGGTAAAAAACGTATATGGAAACTTTGGGACCTAAGTGTGCAGCCTTTAACTTTTTCATGAGAATACTAAATTCTATTCATATGAAGTTATCAGAATTATGAAACTGTGCCTAAAAATGTCAGATAAGTTGCTTTAAAAAATAGCAACATATCTTTCAAGATTGTCGTGAAGACGGAAGAGTTATAGAGAGTAACTGTGCAGTGAGCTTTGTGGGCAGTTTCTAATTATAACAGTGTTACAGCGACAGTGCTAGCATGGAAGGTGACATAGGGCGGCTTTCCACTCGTGAGGAACTTGCTCTCTTCAACTGCCCTCGTGGAAGAGCCAGCCTGTTTGTAATAATGTAATACTTTGTAATATTTCAGTCTTGAGTGTGTCTATCTGGGATACACACTGACCTGTAGCTTTTAAGCAGGGGTTTCCTTTTTAAAGTAGAGATATGGAGAAGGCTGAAATGAGCCTAAAGAGAAGGCGCCTAAAAGTTCTGGGGGAGCCAACAGGGTATTTTCTGCTTTTGTCACTTGTAACCTTTTTCTTGAGGTCTTTCATAATCATTCAGCAATAGTCTGGAGTGACACGTTGCCATCATCACTATGCTCACTTGCATCTCAAGAGCCTTGGGTCTCCTGTTTGCTCTATCTGACCTCAGCATCAGGTCTTTAGCACTTACAAGTGATTGGCAGCCTCAAAAATGTTCCTGAAGCATTTCGTTTGGCGTTTACTTGTTTGTAGCTCACTCCCACACTAAATAGAGTTGACCTATTTAATTGTGGTGGTTAGATTTATGTATCAAATTGAGTACACTACAAATAGATGCCTACACCGCTGATAAAACACTATTTCTGGATTGGACTAGCATTTGAGAATGTCACCGCTGCACCACTAAATGCTGAGACTAGCATTTGTGTCTGTTTAGTGAAGGTTTAGTGAAGGAAATCTCCCCTCATCCACCTGGGCTGGCTTCCTCTACTCCCTTGAGATAGAACAGGAAAGCTGAGGAAGGTCAAATTCTCCCTGGCCTGAGCTGAGGCGTCTGTTATCTTCCGCCTTGAACTTGCTATGGTGCACCTGGTTCTCGGGCTTTCAGACTCCGGTAAGGATTTATGCCATTGCCCCTCTCCCTGACCCCATCCTCAGACTTTAGACCAGGACTGAATAAACAACATCATGTGTTCTCTAGCCTGCCAATGATGAGGTTTGGTTTCTTTGTTTGCTTGGTTGGTTGGGGTTTTTTTGGCTTCAATAACTGAGTGAGCCAGACAGATAGGCAGGTAGGTAGGTAGGGCAATGGATAGATGGACAGATGGATGAATAGACAGACAAAGAGAGAGACAGACAGACAGACAGATAGACAGACAGACAGTCAGGTAGGTAGGTAGGTGGACGGATGGATGGATGGATAGATAGATAGACAGACAGAGAGAGAGAGAGAGATGGCAAATCTTTCTTTAATTGGTGCTGTTTCCCTGGGAAATTCTAATACAGTTGCCAATAGGATATTTCAGAAATGACTGACAACCAAGCCTGGATTCTGTACAGCTTTTCACTTCTGCCTTGCACCACTAATCCCTAACTCTTGAGATGCCATCTGCTTTCTTACTTTTCTCCTTGCTGGGACATAACAGGAACACCTTAGAGGAGGATGACTTTTGGCACACAGTCTGAGAGTAAAATCCATCATGTGGCAGGTATTTGTGGCTGGGACGGGAGGAGTATGAGGTTGCTCATCTCTCAGAAGACCAGGGAACGGAGAAAAGACAGAAAGGGGATGTGGTTAGAACCCTCAAGCCTACTTCTTCCCGCTAGGTACCACCTTCCAAAAGTTTCACGGTTCTCCAAGACAGAGCCACAGCTGGGGACTGAGCCTTGAAACACATATACTCAAACCAGGTCATTCATCCTTGATCTCCATAGGTTCAGCCATCTCTAATACCAAGTGCGCTCAGCTCAACTTCTCCTTACAGAACTAACATTTTCAACATTGTTCTATAGATAAACTTTTGGCTGTGAGTCCCTGTAATATAGGGGAAAAAAAACCAAAAATTTTATGGTTTCTGTGTATAGTGGCACAGAATAATTCTTATTACTAAATAGAAAGTAGCAAGGAATTACTGGGCCACAGCATGACTGAAACCCAGCAACCCAAATACAAAACCTGCAGCTCCATGTCTGGCAGCTGGAACACCAACATTATGGCATCTTCTGGGGTAGCTCTGCCTCTCCAGCCCACAGCACAGACTACCATTCTCCTGGGCCAGTTTTGCTCCGTCTGCAGCTTTTGTTGGTAGATGTCCTGTGTTTCTGGCTTCCCCCATATCCCAAAATCTCTAGCGCATCCTACCCTTCACCCTCATGGCTATAACGCGAACTCCAAGCTTCATGCAAAGACTCTGCCCCTGTCACATGTTGCCTGTCTCTGGTAGCTTCTTGGAACTTTGGCACAATCCTCCGCAATGCGTGCCCTCATGCTTGCATCTGTGTGTCTACCAAAACAGACAATGGCAAGTTCCATTGCCGAATGATAACCTGGCCCCATGTACCACAATCTACAATAGCCTTTCTGTATCTCCATGACTGAACATAGTGAAACGTTTCTCTGCAAAGCTGGGCTGCCCGGAATGGTTTTTGTTCGGGAACGGGTTTGCACTGTTATACCCCGGTGCTCTCAAGGGGTAGAGTCTTATTTTTACAGCATCTTTCCTTCTGTCTTTGTGAAGTGCGTGATGGGAGGAGGGCATCACCGATACTACATCCACACCTACTTCAGCCCCACCTTCCAACCTCCCTCCCCTCTTCATTACCAAATGGCACATTTTTCACACCTTTGGGCTTCACTTCCTGCTCATTCACACTGTAAATCTGGCCAAGAACAACTAGCAGCATGGCCACGCCACAAACCTGGGTGCCGTGCAATTCTGAAATTTTCCCTAGCAAACAAACCAGTCCATTACATTTTAAATCTCCTTAATTCAAGTTTTCAGGACAGAGGCAAAATGAAGCCAGGTTCTTTGCCAGACTAACAATTGGAAGATCGGTCTCTGAAATCTCATGATCCTGGCTGTGTTTCCTTCATCCTCCTTCCTAGCTCCTCTTAAGGCTCTGATTAAAGCCTTCCAGGACTTCTCTAGCCTCCAGCTCCAAATTCTTCCACCTTCCTCCTAGAAACTTAAGAAATGTTTTCAGGTTTCTTCTGGCAGCAACAATGACCCCTACTCTCGTGATCAGTCTCGGGCGCTAGCTGCTATGCCCAAACAACTGATCAGAGCAACCTACGGCGGAATTGGTTTTGGCTCACAGTTAGAGTCCATCACGGAAGGAAAGGCATGCTGGTAGGGATGGCTCGTGACTCTGGTAGCAGGAGTGTATAGAGGCTTGCTCATTTCAGAAGGCACGGAGAGGACAGGAAGGGAGCCACACAAAACAATGCCACTTGCTTGAGAAATAAATGGGTCAAACAGATGAGTCTATAGGGGACATTTCAAGAAGTCATACAGGGACTCCCCAGCACCACTGTGGTGAGAAACCGAGGTTTCCAGCCCACACCAACTCACCATGCATAGAAATTCGCCTTGCAATACTCCAGCTGAGGTTCAGTGTTCAAGTGACCGCTGCCCTAGCCAACACACTGACCGCATCTGCATGGGAAAACCCCAGCCAAACAACCGAAGTAACCGCTGCTTCCAGTTCTTAACCAGAGACACTAGAGGAGCTGATGTTTCTTGCTTTAAGCTGCTGATTACAAAGCAGTAGATGGCTAATACACCACCCTACATGGGTAGCCTCTATTTGACAGGATCTAGAATTCCCCTGGACACAGGCCTTTGCGGATTATCTTGAACTTGTTAGTTGCCAGCCTGGTCTACAAAGAGAGTCCAGGACAGCTGAAGCTACATAGAGAAACTCTGCTTTAAAACAAACAAACAAAAGCAGGCTCAGTGGGTAAAGGTGCCTTGCACTGAGCCTGAAGACCCAAGTTTGATACCATAGACCCATCATATGATAGAAGGAGAAAACTGATTCCTGCAAGTTGTCCTGTGACCATCACCTATACATGGTAGCATGCATAGATTTGTGGTATACATGTGCCCCCTCCACACACACACACACACACACTGATAAAAATAGTTATTAAAAAAGATATCCAGGCATTGTAGCACATGCCTTTAATCCCAGCACTGGGGAGGCTAAGGCCAGCCTTGTTTACATGGCCCTTTCCAGGCTAGCCAGGGCTACCTAGTGAAACAATCAAAATAGACAATAGGAAGTAGAGTATGGACTACCTCTATATAAAATGATTTGTATCTTACGATGCTTCCTCATACTAGTATATTTTGGATGATTTCACTATTAAAGCTGGCAACATGCAACTCACACTTGAGATGATTGTAAGTGAAATGGTCATTAGTTTGACTATTGACTAGCTGACATATACGTGGCCTAATAGGTTAATGAGACTTTTAATCCAACCTGAGTATGGTATGACAGTTCCTCTTATGATTCATCCATCTTGTTCTGCCTTCCGATGGTACTTCCTTTGAAGTAATGTAGCTAATATAATCAAGCCAACAGGAAAAGGAAAATACGGTATGGGGAATGCTTTCCTTTCTTGACTTCTGCTCACCCTTCAGTCTTCCAGAAAACTGGGAAATAGTCTATTTTGGTGGCAAACGAGCTCTGTGCTGTCAGAGGCCAAGGTTAATTACTAGGGGTAACTTATATTATAGACTGACCTCATCAGTAAAAATCAAGAATATTGAAATAATTGAGATTAATGTAGCTGGTTACTTGACTCTGATGTTTACAGGAGTGTTTGTTTCTATACCTTTATATTAAATCGTAACACATACAGAACTTAAAAGTAAAACTGCATATAGGTAAGATCTTGCTGGTTTTGTGTAAGCTTATAGGAATATGTAAGCTTAATACTTTGTGTTCTTTTGTCCACTGAAATTAATAAATTCCCTTCTATTCCTCCAACTTGTTTCAGTGAAATCAAGTTCTTACAGATTTATTTTTGCATATAATGCTAAGTGATGATATTCTGGGTCCTAGGCTGAAAGTTTTATGTCTTCATAATGAACAGAAGAAGCCAAAGTAGAGACAGAAATGTTTTTCCTAAATAGCAGGAGCAGAAAAGGTATGGCTCAGCTTCATAGAGCTACTATAGAACCTCTGTTAATAAGATGCTAAATTAAGAATATATAGGGCTTGAGGTAGTGGGAGAACAGGTGGCCAAGCATCCATGAAGCTCCAAGTTCAAATCCTAACCACCCTCCGACACACACACACACACAGGGGCAAGGGGGAACGGAAGAACAAAGACATGAACATCAGTCTTGCTTGTGCAATACTAAAATTTGCCTGAATATTCATATTCTAGATACTATCTTCTGTTCTTGAAAGTTGAGTATGGACAAAGAGATTTTGCAGAATTCTTAAAACTTTTAAAATTATTATGTACTACAAAGATAGCCTTCAGAGAGAAGCTCTTTATTCTGACTAGCTGATTTCCTTGGTAGATGTTTGGCTTGGGGTGCTTAATTTGTATGTCTGAATTGCTAAACAGTCAAGAGGTTTGAGGACACACTGAGAAGTCAGAAGTGAATCATCGGCACCGTTTTCTCCCTACATGTAAAAGACAGGAAAATGAATTTCCTCTTACACTGGTTGATTGCTTGTTTCAACAAGGGAAATGACTCCTATGTGTGGACTTTTAATATTCAATATCCTTAGCATTGGGAACTCATATTAATAGCATTTCTTTTTCTCCAAATAGACTGTCCTTCATCCACCTGGGTTCAGTTCCAAGGCAGCTGTTACACTTTTCTTCAGATAACCATCAGTGTGGAAAACATAGAGGACGTCAGAAACCAGTGCATTGACCATGGTAAGAAGCTTTAGAAATAGTAGTGTTCTTAATATCTTTTTTACTGCATCCCAAGAACTGAGGTGCGGAAAGTGGAACTGAATGCATACTTTATCTCTGATTGGAAGACTGCCCAAATTGGAGTGACAGAACCATAGCCACAGCAGTATCTAGTCACCGGGTGCTGTGTCAGTGTCGTGAGAGACTGACTCTCAGAGTCCGACAACCTTCCTAACGCTGCAATCCTTTAATACAGTTCCTCATGTTGTGGTGACCACCAACCATAAAATTATTTTTGTTGCCACTTCATAACTTTAATCTTTGTTTGTTTTAGACAGGGTTTCTCTGGGTAGCCATGGCTGTCCTGGAACTCACTCTGTAGCCCAGACCGGCCTCGAACTCACAGAGGCCTGCTGGCCTCTGCCTCTGCCTCCCGAGTTCTGGAATTAAAGGTATGCACTGCCAGGCTCGTAACTGTAATTTTGCTACTGTGTTTTCCCATGGTCTTAGGCGACCCCTGTGAAAGGGTCATTTGACCCCAAAGAAGGTCATGACCCTCAGGCTGAGAACCACTCACCTCTTAGAGTGAGCCTGATCTCATCTGTTCACTTCTGTCCAACAGAGGACAGTCCTCAGTATTTACTGCACAGAAATGTCAATCGTGGAACGGGAAGGAATGTGGAACTTTCTCTTAAAGAATCCTTTACCCAAGTTATACAGGTTGCTTTTCTGATTCTACTGACCCAGAAAATCATATACAACCTTAAACAGATCAACCTGCACCCACATGCCCCTTCCAACGTTTACTGTGGGTGATGTCTTCCCTTCAACTGTAGCTTTTCAACAATGATATTAGAACTGATTGTGCGTGCTCTCCCCCTGCCCATCTCTCTCTCTCTCTCTCTCTCTCTCTCTCTCTCTCTCTCTCTCTCTCTCTCTAGTTTGTAAAAGCTGATGACATGGATGGTCCAAGGCATAGTAAGATTGATCATACTTTTGAAGAAATATGTATTTATTTTTATGTGTGTTAAGGTTTCACACACATGTGTGCATGCACACCACATATGTGCCTGATGCGTGGGGAGGTCAGAAGCAGGTGTCGGATCCCCAGGAACTGGGGATACAGGTTCTGGGACTCGAACCCCAGCCCTCTGCCAGAGCACCAACTCTGAGCTTTCTCCCCTGCCCCTACCCTGTGTTCCTAAGTGAATGTTAAATTTAACCAAGCTGACTGCTCAGCATGTAAATGGCCTGAGGACAGGAATGCAAATGACCTGGTAACATGTAATTGACCTGGCTACAGGGCTGGGTAAAAGTTCAGTTAGTGAAAGCGGACTCCACGTGTTTTCCGGACAATCTTTTCCCGAAGAGCACCGAGCCTGCTTAAGCACTTCATAATTTACGTGGCTTTCCTAGCATAACAAAACTATTGAGCTGTTTCTTTAGTCTCCCTTACCAAAATTAAGTTCAGTTGTCTGTTCAAGACCTCACAGATTAATAATTACAGAAGCCAAGATTCGGGCGTAGGTCTGGCTTGTGCTTGGCACGTGTGTGCTTGCTTGCTCTGTCTCCATCTCTCTCAGGACTTCTCCTTTACCTGGGATCTGACTATGTTACAGTCTTCAAAGATGACTGCTGACGATGTCACTTACACCTTGCAATCTCTTTGTCCTCCCCATGAAGCCTTTGCGAGATGCCTGCTCATTTCAATGCAACGTCTGAGCTCTAGACCTTAAGAAGATTTAGTACATTTCCTGGAAGCCAAGAGAAGAGACTGATTCAAAGAGGAGGAAGTAATTAGCTGTGTCAAATGCCCCTACCAGTTCAGAAGGTTGGAGGCTGGTCAGGAACTCATCCTTCTATACACTAATGTGGGCGCCTTTGGTGACTTACACAGAAATCTCCTCGCACCTCAGAGCAAACTCCTAACTAAAAAGGATGCAAGGGTTGGGGGGAGAGGAGGCAGGAAGAAAGGTTGGGGAAATGAGTATAGATAACTCAATTCTTGCAGAAAAACCCAAAGGAATCAGGGCAGTAACTGCAGGGGAACAGTGACATATGTCAAGAACGAGTTTTAAGGCGGCAGAAATAGCATCAGCTTGTCTTAATCCTATGACACGGTTCTTAATGCTCAGCTACAATTTACTGACAGTAGCAACTTCATAACAAACAAACAAACAAACAAAACCCCACAGGATTCCTAAAAGCAAAGTCAATGTCCGTTACATAGCTCAGCAAATTACCTCTTTTTTTTTTTTTTGTATTCCAATATCATAATGTGGAACAAGTTAAAATGGTTTTATAGAACAACAAAGAAAAAAAAGTCCCACAAAACCCAGCTGTGTTGTTCATGTGCCTTGAGGGGGGGGGGGTGAATGCAGAAGGAAATCTGTGGTCCTCAGCTTCCATGTGGTTCGATGGGCTCTCTTGTTACTCGCTGTTCCATATGCCCAGCTAGCTAGCCCGGGGGCTTCTGTCTCTACCTCCTGCCCAAGCATAGGCACACCAAGGTCTATACATGTGCCGACATCAGTGATAGTGAGTTCTGGGCATCTGAACTTGGGTCCTGATGCTTATAGGGCATTTTACCCACTGGACCATCTCCTCAGTTCTAGAGTTCAGACTTAAGCAGTATTTGAGACAGGCTCTCACTATTTATGCAGACAAGCAGGTTTCAACCTCCCTGTAGCTAGGACTACAGCCATGTATCACACACTCAGCAAACTGTCTTTTAAAAAAAAAAAAAAGACTGACATTCATTCTGCACATTGTCCGGGCTGGCCTTGAACTCCTGCCTCAGCCTCCTGAGTAGATAGGATTGCAAGCTTTTGTCATAGGACCCCAACAAAATTTCTGTTGTTCTGAGTGCACCTACTCCCATGCCTGCTGCGCCAGGTGTGGCATGAGCCCAAGTCCTCACACACACAGTACATGTGCTCCGTCAGTGAACTCTCAACACCGCTTTCATTAAAGATGTGCTTGGAGTACAGACAGCTCATGCATTCGGCTTTTTGTCCCAAAGAGACAAGCTTCTGCTTTGTCTCATTGTTTCGACATTTCTTGGTGATGATGTCTGAAACCACTTGGCTGTGGGGTGTGAAACGTGAGCCGGTGGCATTGGCCTTTGGTTCCTTAACTGTGCCTTTACTTCTGTGGTAGGACTAAAAAGTCGCTTGATCACCTCATCACACTTTTTTCTTGGTCAAACTCCCAACTCTGTGACTGAGAAATGGCCTTCCCTGCCTTTAATCCCCGCACTCGGGAAGTGAATTTCAGGCCAGCCAGGGCCACATAGTGAAGGGGGGTCGGCAGGGGGAGGAAGGGGAGACACGGAAATGCTGGGTGTAGTGATGCCAGCCAATAATCCCAGCACTTAGGAAGCAGAAACAGTGATCAGGGGTTCAAACCAGCTTGGCCCAAATAGTGAAAGGCCATCTCAAAATAAAGGCTTCCTGCAGTGGTGAAGCGCCGGCCTAGTGTATGACAGACTGTGAGTTCAGTCGCCAGTGGCACTGGGGGAAAGTGAAAACAATGAAACAAAATCACACTGCGCCACAGCTAATTTTGGTTATCCGCTTGACTGGATTGAGGGATGCCTAGGATGTTTGATAAATGGCTCCTAAGGACGTTTGTGAGAGTGTTTGTAGAGGAGGCAGGCCTACGGATCCAACTCGGTATGAGAGCGATCTTGGGAGCGATCAGGTGCTAGCTAGCCAGCTGAAGGCCAAGCTGGAAGGACAAAGGGACAGACACCCTCACCCTCCTTGCTGCAACCATTGGACCTGATTCCAGCTTCTTCAGCCTTTGACTCTGCCTCACACTACTCTCAGGCATGCCCTGGGCCTTCGAGCCCTGATGTAGGACCTGTCCTAAGGCATCTTCTCTTGTTCTAAAGCATCTTGTACTTAGCCACTACTGGCTTCCCTTGGCTCTCCAGCTTGCAAATGGTCATTACAGAAGTTCAGCCTCTTTGATCATGTAAGCCAATACAGCAAGTCCTTTCATAAAAAAAACAATAAAAAATTTAAAAAAAAAGAAAAGCACAATTTCTGAAAACCCACCAGTAAAACATTTTGGAAGGCTATGAAGTTTTCAAAGTCTATTTAATTAAAGTCATACTCATTGTAGAAGGAGTGTTGTTGAATATTAATATTTACTATTGATTTATCTTTTAGCTAATCAGCAGTTATTCATAACCAGCTGTATACCCAAATCACCACATAGAGACTAGGATTTATTTAATTAACCTAGAGCACAATGCTGGGTAATAGTTACTCTATCCTAAACCAGCGAGCCCGCATAGCTTCCCACCATTCAGATTTTACCCATTTACTTGCTTTTAGTCATATCTTAGGTCTGACTCATCTCTCCTCATGGTTCCAATTTCTCTCCTGCCAACCTCTGTTCCTACCCTTCCTCCTCCCTTCCTTCTCCTCCCCTCTGGACTAGGATGTCCCACCCTATTCTCTCCATTGCTCAGCATTGGCTGGTTGTTTTATTGACAATACAGAGAACAAATGGTGGCATGTTTACACAAACTTGAGACAGATCATGCTTAGAATAATCATCACACTGCAATGTCTGGATTGAAACCAGACAGCGGGGGAGAGAAATCAGCATTTGAATGAACAAGGGTACATTCCACAAGAATATTATACCAACAGAGAAGTAAATGGAAAAAACAGTTTTATTGATTCTGTTGAAACACCACATGGTTTTGTGGGTTTCTGACAGGTTCTTATTGTGTACATAGGCTAGTTTGGAGTGCCTGATCCTCCTGCTTCAGCCTCTTGAGGCCTGGGATTACAAGGGTAGGTGTACCAAGACTGCCTGGCCACATTGGACATAAACATATTTATTTTCCTTTGTAAAGTTCATAGCTGTTAAATGGTGTCGAGAAGAAAGACACCATTTAGCGGGGAGAAAGACACAATTTCCAGCATGCCAATATAGCCTTATTTCAAGGAAACTGGGCAGAATAGCAATTTTGAGAGTCTTAATAGATTTTTTAAATAAGATTTCCTTGAAAACCGTTTTCAGGTGCTGCATCTATTTTAAAACAAGGTCATAGCACATAGTCTATCTGGAAAGCTGAGGCTGGCCCTCCAGCTCCTGTCCAACTCAAGACCCCCTTGCCTGTGCCTCCCACGTGCTGGATAGCAGCTGTGCACAACCATGCCCACACCTCCTCTTTCAACAATTTAGACTAGTTACATTTAGAGATAAACGTGGGATTTCAATGACATAAACTATGTTGCAGGCTGGCAGCCATGAAGAGGCATGATCCTGTATTGGCTCGTTATCAAAGCTTTTCTTTACCCTTTTATTGAAAATACAGCCTTCACGTGTTTCAGAAAAGCAATTGCTTAGTGTGCACAAGCAAAGACGGCACCTGATTGGCTTCCTCTATGACTCAAAGGTTACTTTCTTGGTCAAATTAGGTACAATTGAATTTAAAACACAGAGCAGTTTTATACCCTGATTCTTGTTACTTATTTACAAGTCCATGAACTCCTTGGGCTTTTTGTTGAAGCAAGGGCCCTATTTGGGAATGTTTAAATTGATCTTGTGCTTAAAGGATGTCTTTTTCTGAATTCAAAGTGTATTCACTTCAGAACCAGGGATGCAGGCTCCGAGGTAGAGCGCCAGCCTCCTACGAGCGAGGTTTGATCCCCAGCACATGCCCTACCCGAAAACAAAGTCTTACTGATTTGATTTTTTTAAAGCTCTTTGAACTTTTTAAATAATTCTGCCTTTTCTGTAATAATCTTGTAGACTTTCACTTTACAAATTTCTATTTAATAGGTGAATTAGAAAGCTAGAAATATTAGTATTCTTACTTTGGGGCATATAGTATTTTGTTTAGAATCATGGGTCACTATGCTGTTTTTTTCTTCTATGTATAAACAGAGGGCATGAAAAATACTAGACTATTTAATTTGGAAAAAATACAATCACACACAAGTCATATTTTAAAACTGTCATCAGGGTTTATAGAAAGTAAGAAACATTTACTTTGGGGGTGCTGCAGAGGGTTATATTTACAGTATTCCCAGGGCTTTGTTCTAATTTACTCTTTTTGCTATTATTATTAATTTAATAAAATAACTGAATAAGGGGCTGGAGAGATGACTCAGAGGTTAAGAGCACTGGCTGCTCTTCCAAAGGTCCTGAGTTCAATTCCCAGCACCCACATGGTGGCTCATAACCATCTATAACGAGATCTGGTGCCCTCTTCTGGCATGCAGGTATACATGCAGGCAGAACACTGTATACATAATAAATAGATCTTTAAAAAAAATAACTGAATAATAACAGGTAAGGCTGGTGAGATAGGTCAACAGGAAAAAGTACTTGCTTCCTATACAGGCCTGATAACCTGAGGTCCATCCCCAGAACTCATGGTACTCACAGTGGAAGGAGAGAGTCAGTTCCTGAGTTGTCCCCTACCTCCACAAATGCACATACTTGCACACAAATTCTCTGTCTGTCTGTCTGTCTCTCTCTCTCTCTCTCTTTCTCTCTCTCTCTCACACACACACACACACACACACACTAAATTAAATAAAAATAAAGGTAAACAGTTCAAACTAACCCGGAGTCTGTTACATACACCATCCTACTGAAACAAACTCTTTCCTTTTACTTTTTGTGAGAAAAGGGCTATGTCATTAGTCATAATGATAATCAGACTATCTGATTAAATCACATTAGGTGATATTGTTAATAATGTGCTATTAAAAAAATATTTTGCCAGAGCACATATATTCCTGGAGGATTCAAGCTGTCATTTGAGAAAAGTGGGTCTTATTTGCCACACACAGTAATTTAAATCTCTATAGTACTTAATTAGATTACAGTGCTTAAAATATTAAAGTTCCATGGGCTGCAGAAAGATCAAAGAAAGGGAGGGGGAAACCTCATTTCTGGATCCTGAAGAGCCAGCTTGCCTCCCTCTGAGGCTTAAATCCCTTTTATAGTGAAGACAAACTAGGTTCATCCCCATTTCTGACTAACCATCTCTTACTCTCCAGGACTGGGCTGTACCCAATCTGTAACCTTAACTACAAAAGGTTCTGCCCTGCCGGTTCCTGGAATGGAAGTCACATCCTGTTTCAGAAATTTGCTTATAGCCATCCTTGAACCTGACCTTTGTTCTGACTAGCTTGTTTTCCCCACCTTCCCACCATGCCTTTGCTTCAGGAGGGACTAACCTCCCATGCTTGTGTTCTGCTCATGTAACCCGCCTACTTCGCCCACCAAATCCCCCATTTGGAAAACCTCTACCCCTGAGCTATAAAAGTGGTGTCTTTTTCACACCCAATGCTGACCTCCCGAGCTCCACCTTCGGAGGAGGCAGCCCATGTACACGAATAAAAAAAAAAAAAGCTTGCTTTAATTAATTGCTTGCTTTAATTAACTTGGCCAGG
>CM053752.1:81961378-82032881 GCA_028658305.1 Pachyuromys duprasi
ACTTGGGTTGGTGGTCTTTTTCCGTCCATCTTTGAGATTAACAATACCTCTTGTACTGACTAAATTTTATGTCAGCTTTAAATGATCTAGTCTTGAAAGAGGAGGGAACCTCAATAGAGAAGATGCCTCCGTGAGATCCAGCTGTAAGGCATTTTCTTAATTAGTGACCAATGGGGGAGGGCCCAGCCCACTGTGAGTTCCTGTCCTGACTTCCTTTGCTGATGAACAGTGAGATGGAAGTGTTGGACTCCAGAGGTGGAGAGACCCTCCGTTCCTCGGGATAGACGCCAAACCCCAATAACCCACAAAGACAAGGCCTGTTGCAAACAGCAAGAGGTGTTTACTAGTAGCCAGCATGCGGGGTTCTGCACACAGCTCCCACGCAAGGGGGTGGTACAGAGCCCTGAGCTGCAGAATCACAGAGTTTATAAAGGCAAAAACTGCAAAACAGGAAGGGGTCTAGGTAAGGGGTTTTTCTAATGGGGACAGTCAGTGATTGGCTGTGCCCAGGTGTGGTGACTAGGGGATGGTTAGGGACTGTTTGCACTTCCCAGTCCAGGAACAAAGAAGGGCGTTTAGGGCCAAGTTAAAATTTCCTACCCTTACATTCCCTCCTTCTTCTAGTAACTGCTTCAATCATGAAGCAGCTGTGGGATGAAGGTTTTTCTTGGGGTCCCCCCCGCCCTTGATTTAGCATTTCAGCCTGTAAGGTGAGATTTGAGAAAGGTCCATCTTCTGGAGCTTTTTCAGTGCTGATAATTGGACCATTGGCATCAGGGGCAAGGGAGGCTGAAATGCTAGTCAAAGGCTGGACAATGGGGCAGTCTCAAGCATCGGATTAGTTGATCAGATTGAAAACATGGGAAGTGATCTTGTCAGTTTTTAGCAAGTCCAAATTTTAGCTCACAGTCCATAGCTGATCCGGGGATAGAGTCAACCAGGTGAAAATCTGAAACAAATTTAGACTAGAGACAAAAGTTAAGATTTATCTATTAAATGGGAAGTGAGGAATCCCCAAACCAGGAACAACTACTCTGGGATCCGTTTGAGCCAGATTTAGGTCTCATGACCTTTGATTGCCTGAAACTCATGAATTTTTATATATAACTTAACTGTGTCACAGTCTGAAACTCTAACACTTTAACTGTGGTCCCTGTTGGTTATCAGCCACCAATGGAGGTTGGCCACTTTTTGTACACTTAGCATTTACTTTTAGCTTGTATCTCCATGACACACTGGAAAGTTAGGCAAAAATATATTAATGGCTTTACTACTAGACCCTGGATGCTCAGACTTTTTAACAAAGTAAGTAGAACTTATATTTATATATTTTTAAAATATTTATTTAGACTCTCTAATCTTTTTTGCATTTACCAAACCTGAAACATTCAGACCAAATAACACTCTCTAGATTTTTATAACCTAAACTCTTATATCCTCAGACCCTATATAAGCTCCTTTTATCCAGCTCTTTTTTATTTTTTTATCTAGCTATATATCTTAAGATGCAGGCAACTGACATGAAGCCTATGAGCAAGGCAAATCTGTTTTTTTTTAAATAAGAGATCTAGTACCTAGCAGTTCTAACTAGCTAATGAACTGCCCAATGAGCTGACAGTGGCTCTAATTGTCTGCTCTCTAGCTGAAAAGCTACCATTAGCTTAGCATAGCCGTCAATGTGATCAGAGACCTGAGAAGGATAAACTATAATCTAAATAAATAATCTATGTACCAATCAAAATGACAGAGATGACTAGTCTATCACCCTGGCTCCTGTGGTCTCATGGCATCATGAGCAGAGGTGGTCCAGTCAGGCACAGATGAGAGACTGCTTCTGTGGAAAGAGGGACATGAGAGATCGATCCCACCTTGCCTCTCCCAATGTGAAACAATGGCTCTCCAGGTGTCCACGGCTTTATCCACAGGTTAGGCTGGGCCCTAGCAGTGGGCCAGTTGAGGCAGTATCGCCCAGTAGTTAGCATACCACAATCCAGAGTTGCAGTCATCTGTCGTTGTACCCAAATCTTCTTGGAGACCTTGGGGAGTTACTGCCAGAATTTTGGAACTCTCTATGGCAATAAGCTTATACATGTTAAAATGCCATATTCATCAAGTCTCTGACAAGCCTGAGGGCCAGCATGTCTACCTTTGTCATCTGCTCTAAACTGTGTCCTATAAAACAGAATGTTATAATATTTAATTCTGGCATATTTTTAGGTGTATGTTTTAGAACTATATTTTAAGGAGATCTACATAGGTAAGCTTTATAGTTACCCATTTTAGGCTTAACCTTAAAAAAAAAAAAAAAACCTAAACAAAGAGACTAGGTAAATCTTAACATTTTAACCAACTGCAGTTGTTAATATAACTTTAAATCTGCTCTTTCTGAACTAAAATCAAAGCAAACCTTTTAATCAGATACAGTTTATGGAGAGGCTAGTAAATTTTGCTGATCTTACCACTTGTATTAAAATTTGAACATTAAAAAGCCTTGCACTTAGCACTAATCAGAGGACTGAACATAACTGATAGACCTAAACAAAGATGTTGGCAAAACTTATGGCTTTATTTTCTTATCTCTGAACCAGCATGGCACCTGGCCACCATGTAGTTACTGATGGCACTGTTACCTCTCATATTACAGCAGAAGTCTCTGACTCCTTATACATACATGCACTAACATTCTATATACCTTCAGGTTTCTAGCTTTGTTTTTCTGGCTTAACCAGACATTCTTACTTTAGAAAATATCTCTTGCTCTCTCTCTCTTGTTTTTTAAACAACATAAAAACTCCCATCAAAATCTTTCCTGTAGCAGATATGGTCTAAGGTCACATAAACAAACTCTAAGTAACTTGGAACAAGTTTTAAGGAACTTGGTGAAACTTATTTTTTCTCTGTCTCAAGGTGCAGACCAGGGTAGAAACATGTTTTTCGATAAACAAAGCAGCTTAACAATCAAACAGCTCTTTACAAGATACACTGTAAAAACTGCAATTTTTAAAATTAGCTCAAACCATATAACCAAAACTAGAAGTGAAATTTTAAGTCAAAACTAGATTTTAAAACCAGAATTTACCAGTGCAAACAATCCAATCTGTAAATCTGAGTCTCAATTTAAACTGAGACTCATCTGTAATTTTTGAACCACTCTATGTGGCTATCCCAAAATGGCAGACTCATCACATACCACACAGGAATTTCAAGATGGTGGTCCCATTACCCACGTGGCAATCTCAAGATGATGATGAGGCATATTACATACCACGTGGAAACCTATATTGTTGTTACTTTAAACATATGCATTTATAGACCTTATAAACACATAGACACACATATATATATATATCAAGTATAGTTACCTTCTTTTATCACTGCATGGTCTGCGGAGCAGCAATTAACTTACGCTCTTTGGATGGAAGAGGAGGAGGGGGAGTGAGCTCTAGCTGGGTCCGCTCCAAGTCTCTCCTGCTCGGGAAGCAGCAGAGGGGAGAATCCAGGCAGCTCTGCCTGATGACTCCCGAGCAGCCAGCCCTATCCAAGCTTCTCCCTAGCTACTCATAAGCACTCCCACCGCGTGTGGGACTTCCTGATGCTGCCCTCCCTGGCAGCACATCCTTGGCAGATTACAGCACAGAGCTCCAAAGTCAGAACTAGACTTTTTTACAGAATTGGACCAAGTCCACCAGATAGGAGGCATCCGAGTATCCTCGGCCCCCCTGACACCCTGGAGCGTCCCCCAGGGTCACGACCTGTGGTCCTCTGGGCACATTTGACCACCACGGCTCGAGACTTTAGCAAGTCACCCAAGCAGTCGCAAACCAAAAGCACGCAAACGAAAGCACATTGAAACAGACAAAACAGACAGCACAGAGACAAACATTTGGCACCTTTTCTCACCTCCAAGGTCGAATTTGTGAGTCAGGGGTCTGTGCTTATCCCGGACGAAGCCCCCAAATGTTGGACTCCCGAGGTGGGGAGACCCTCTGTTCCTCGGGATAGACGCCAGACCCCAATAACCCACAAAGACAAGGCCTGTTGCAAACAGCAAGAGGTGTTTACTAGCAGCCAGCATGCGGGGCTCTGCACATAGCTCCCACGCAAGGGGGTGGTACAGAGCCCTGAGCTGCAGAATCACAGAGTTTATAAAGGCAAAAACTGCAAAACAGGAGGGGGTCTAGGGGTAAGGGATTTTTCTAATGGGGGCAGTCAGTGATTGGCTGTGCCCAGGTGTGGTGACTAGGGGATGGTTAGGGACTGTTTGCACTTTCCAGTCCAGGAACAAAGAAGGGCGTTTAGGGCTAAGTTAAAATTTCCTACCCTTACAGAATTGTGAGCCAAATAAACCCTTTCCTTCCCAAGTTGCTTTTTGTTCATGTTTCACTGCAGCAATAGAACACCTAACTTAAATATTTCTCCTGAGGACTTTTCTAGAGTGGCAATTTGGTTACACTTCATCAGTACAAACTAGAGTAGATAGTTAAGAGTACACGTGACATTTACTAGACAGGTGTGGTATCAGCTGGCACTGATTAAAAAACAAAACAAAACCATCCAAACAAAAAAACCCAGGGGGCTGGAGAGATGTCTCAGAGGTTAAGAAGAGCACTTGCTGCTCTTCCAGAGGACCCAGGTTCCTTTCCCAGCACCCACATGGTAGCTCACCACTGTCTGTAACTCCTGTTCCAGGGGATCTCAAAACCTCATTCAGACATACATGCAAGCAAAACACTGATGTACATAAAATGAAAAATAAATACATTTTAAAAAACAAATTTTTGTAGGTTGCTTTTAAAGTATTTCAAATATTGCAGTGGGTTAATGGAAATAGCAAAGAACCAAAGAATTAAAATACAAGCTATGTAAAATGTCAAATAAAATCCAGAATCACTGGCTAACTAAAAGCTAAAGAAAGACACAATACTCAACAGTTTAAAGTACCACAAAATGGTTGGCAGTTTTCAATTAACTGTGGGTTTCATATTTTGTGTCCGTTTATCAATCAAGAAAAAACTTTTTGAATGTCATATAACATACATATAAAATAAGATATAGACATTAAAAACTTGTAACAATAGTTGAAACTCTAATACATGTTTCTCAGTAGGCAACAGGTGGCATATTGTGTTGGTTGGAATAAGAATGGCTGGCCTCCTTAAGCTCATATTTAATGTCTGCTTCCAGTCAGAAAGTGTTAGGAGGTGTGGCCTTATTGGAAGAGGTGTGTCACACGGGGTAGGCTTTGAGGTTCCAAAAGCCTGGGCCATCCCCAGTCAGCTTTGTCTGCCCCTTGCTTGAGGATCAAGATGTAAACTCCCCTACTACTACTACTGCTTCACCACGCCTGCCTGCTACACTCCTTCCCGTTGACAGTCACGGACTCTCATTCTCTGGAGCCATGAGCTCCAAATTAAATGCTTTCTTTCATTCAGTTGCCTTGGTCATGGTGTATTGTCACCGCAACTGAAAAGTAACTAAGAAGCTGGTAGCAGAGCACAGGCTATCGTTGTGACAGGCCTGTCCACAAGCGTTTTGGGGGAAGACTGTGGAAGCCTTTGGAACTTTGGATTAAGGGAGCCTTTGAATGCTAAGAGATGCTTCAGGGGCTGTCGTAGTAGGACCTTAAAGACAGTAGTGCTAAGAGCAATGTGGACAATGGAGGTCCACCTCGAGAGAGTTCAGAGGTGGACAACGTTAGCAACTGAGCTAGAGGTCTTATGATATTTTGGCAAAGAATATGGCTTCTCCTTCTCTTGTCCTAAAAAAATGTGCTAGAAGCTAAATTTCACTTCAAGGCAGGCTAATTCTGATTCTATCATGTGGTTATTAATAACCACCCTTATGCAAGTCAACATTAAAAACCAGCAAGCAGGGCAAAAATAAATAAATAAATAAATAAGTAAATAAATAAATAAATAAAATGCAGTTTGAAGAGACAAACACAACCAGAAAATGTAATGTTAGAGGCAAGGATTGTGCTGGAAGGGATAAGGAGAGGCCTGATGTGAAACGGAGAGAAGAGTGGTTCCCTTAGAGTGAGACCCTACCCAGCTAACCCTCAATTGGGAAAGCAAGGCCTGAAAGGTTTTCTTAGTCTAAAGAGCAACAACAAATTAAAGCTGATGCAGGTGTGATTCAAAGAGAGGACCAGGCTCCATCCCGAGCAGGCAGCCAGTGTGACAGCCTTCGCTGTGTGCTTCTGGCTGGCAATCTTCCTGCCTGGCGAAGGAACGCTGCTGAGGCCAAGCGAGTTACAAGAGCATCCCTGCATGGAGTCCTGGAGAGGTCATTGCTTGAAGCTGTGAAAATGAAGCCCAGAGGGCACAGCAGTATTGGAGGTGCCGGAGCTGTGGGCAGGCTGCCCAGGAGAGCTGCATATGGGGAACAAAAGTGTGCTGCCGTGCGCAAGGCTGCAATGGCAGAGCCTCCCGGCCGTTTGAAATCAGACATGACACTGGAGGATTTGGAGTTTGACCAGAGTGCTTTTGGTCTGTCTTTGGTCTACTGTGTCCTCACATGCCCAATCCTCCCTTTTGGGATGATGTAGTATATTCTGTGCCATGGTATGTTGGTAGTATGTGATTTGCCTTTTGATTTTACAAGGGCATAAGACTACTAGCGTCCTCTGAGTTTCAGAAAGGACTTTGAAACCATGCTGTGAAAGATTTGGGGGATGTTTGCGGTTGGACTAAGTGTATTTTGCATTATGCCACAAACCCACGGCAGCCAAGGGGTGGAAACTTCTTTTCAATTTCTGTGACAGGACACCATGGACAAGGCAACCTAGGAAAGAGAGCATTTAATCTGGGGCTCATGGTTCCAGAGGGTTAGAGTCTAAGGCCATTATGGGAGGGCATGGCGGCAGGCAGGCAGGCATCACTGGAGCAGTAGGTGAGAGCTTACATCTTAATCCACAAGCAGTAGGCGGAACTGACGGGGAATGGAAAAGGCTTTTGAAACCTCAAAGCTTACCTCGAGCAATACGTCTATTCCAATAAGGCACACCTCCCAATCCTTCTCATACCGTTTCACCAACTGGGGACAAGAATTCAAATAGCTGAGCTTATTGTGCGGGGCATTCTCAGTCTACCCACCAAAGCTACATACACAGCATTAAAGTAACAATGGTGGACTTGGTAAGCCTTGCTGCACTCTAACTTTAAAGGTCAGACTTCATTTTTTAAAGCCCTTTCATAATCACAGTTAATTATTAAATAATGTTTTTTAAAAAACATATGAAGATAGTTTAAAAAAACAAAACAAGCAAAACCTAAATTTGACCATCCTGAGATCATTGTTAACGTTTTGGTAACTGTGGTCCCCATCTTTCAGCGTCATGAATAAGCTGTAGTGATTATGCCTGGGAAGAGCGATGTGTGATTAATGATTGTACCTATCTGCAGTGGACAGCCAGTGATTAACACAGAATATGCTATTAAGGATTGCCCAAAGAATATGTACTTTAGGTCTTCTGCTATGTCTCATCAAAATTTCCCAAAGAATGATTGTCCATATATCATTTGCCAGTTTTCTCCAAAAAAAAAAAAAAAAAAAAAAAAAAAGCTAAACTGGCTAGTCTGCAAATCTGAAAGTTTAATTTTCATCTTTTAAAAAATTGTTACTTTTGTGTCCACCATGTGTATACCTGGATTCAGATGGCAAAGTTTGGGAGTTGGTTCTTGCCTTCCACCTTACTGAGGCTGGGTCTCTCTCACCTCTGCTGCTGTATGTCATACTACAGGCTAGAGGGTCCACCAGCTGCCAGCCTGTCCTCCTGTGCGCACCTCCCATTTCTCTGTGGGCATTCAGGGGTCACAGATGTGTGTTGTCACATCTGGCTTTCAAAGTGGCTTGCAGGGCCTGAACTCAGGCTGTCAGGCTCGTGAGGCCAGCTAGCACCTTTACCTACCGAGCTGCCTCCCAGGTCCCAGATTTTCTTTTTTTTTTTTTTTAAACGAGCGAGAAGTTTTCACACATTTCTTTTTGTGGTAAATTGACTTTTTAACATTATTCCATTTTTTTTTTTGTTTTTCTTTTTTTCTTCTGAAACAGGGTTTATCACTATAGCCTTGGCAGTCCTGGATTCGCTTTGTAGAGCAGGCTGGCCTCAAACTCAGTCTGCCTGCCTCTGCCTCCCTGGGTGCAGGGATTGAAGTTTTGTGCCAGCACCTATTTCCATTAAAGTGTTTGCTTCTCTCTTAACAATAGTCTGCTTAGTTTCTGGTTTTCCTCCTTGATAATATTTAGTCGGGTTTTTTTTTGTTTTGTTTTGTTTTGTTCTTTTACTGTGAAGAAACACCATGACCATGGCAACACTTATAAAAGAAAGCTTGTAGTTAGGGCTGGCTCATGGTTTCAGAGCTTTAGTCCATTGTTGTCATGGCTGTGAGCACGATGGCACGCAGGCAGATGTGGTGCTGGAAAGGTAGCTGAGCGTTCTAATCCGGATCCTCAGGCAGCAGGAAGACAGAGCCACCAGGACTAGTGGACCACCTCCAGTGACAGGCCACACCCCATAATCCTTCCCAAGTAGTGCCACTCACTAATCACTAAGCATTTACACATACCGCCCTATGAAGGGCATTCTTATTCAAACCACCACAAACGTGTTTTAAGAAAAAGCTTTTTATGCACGTATATGCATATTTCATGTATGTAAAATGTGTGCAGTCTGCATGAGCCACGTGTATATAGATCAAAGGCCAACTTGTAGTAACCAGTTCTCACCTTCTGTCATGTGGATACTGGGGACTGCATCCAGCTGGGCCTGGCAGCAGGTACCTCAACCTGCTGAACCAACTAAGCTGGTCCATAGTATGCTTTGACTTTTGGAGCACAGACTTTTTCCCTTCTGTAGCCAGCCACCTCCACTCTTGCCCATTTAAAAATATGTAAAAGTAAAACATAATTCATGATTTTTATATTCTTCATTTTAATTGATTCTTGAAGTAGCTTTTCTTTTTTAAATGATTTCAGGAGCAGACATGATAAGTATACACAATGAGGAAGAAAATGCTTTCATATTGGACACTTTACAAAAGCAATGGAAAGGTCCAGATGATCTCCTGCTGGGCATGTTTTACGATACTGATGGTAAGTGGTATTTGCCCTGTAAAACATGATTGGGGGTTGGGTAGGGGGTTCAAGATAGGGTTTCTCCGTGTAGCCTTGGCTATCCTAGACTTGCTTTGTAGATCAGGCTGACCTGTAACTCACAGAGATCCACCTGCCTCTGCCTCCCTGAGTGCTGGGATTAAAGGCGTGCGCCACCATGAACGGCTACATGATTTTTTTTAAATGTTAGTTAAGACTTTAAGATGTTTGGTTCTTTAATTCTTTAGATCAACGGTTCTCAACCTTCCTAATGCTTTAACCCTTTAATACAGTTCATGTTGTGGTGACCCCTAAAGCCATAAGATTATTTTCATTGTGACTTTATAACTGTAATTTTGTGTTACGAACCATAATGTAAATTAATTCTATGTTCTCTGATGGTCTTGAAAGGGTTGTTCATCCCCCAAAGGGGCTCCGACCCACCAGTTGAGAGCCTCTGTTCTAGATGCAATGTGTATCTCTGGGCATTACACTTTTCAGTGTGCACCCATGACGAGTATCCATGGTGTTCCCTGAGTCTCCACGTGCTTCACAAATGGAAAACACAGGTGCCCCTCCTACACAGGTTATAGGGTTAGGATTTTCTTAAGATGTCATGGATTACAGGAAGTATTAGGTTTGGTGTTAATAAGGTAAAGATAAATGATCTCTTCCAGGTTACAGAATAGGAGTGTAATTTTATTGATTTATTTAGGTTTTTCAAGGCAGACTCCCTCTGTCCTGGAATTCACTCTGTACACAAGGCTCGCCTTAAACTCAAGGGTTCCACCTCCTCTGCCTTCCACGTGCTGGGACTGAAGGTGTGCGTCACCACCGCCTGGTTATAATTTTTACTACTATAAAAAACTACAAAGCAAATGTGTTTTATAGTGTCTCTATAAGTATATATGTGGTGTACTATAATATATAAATATACAGTGTGCATATAATCAAAGACATAGATATCACATTTTTAAATGTCAAGAAATGACTGCTATTAATGTTTAACTATTTTTATTTCACCAAAATGTTTTTCTTTGCAAAAGTGACACCTTTCTCAGAATCCTTTTAAAAACAATACCTTTTGATTATCTTTAATTGAAATCTTTCCTTTGGGTCTTAACACCTTTGAGAACTGTCATAATGTTCCTTAATCGACAGATGCAAGTTTCAAGTGGTTTGATAACTCAAACATGACATTCGACAAGTGGGCAGATCAAGATGTTGAGGACCTAGTTGACACCTGCGGTTTTCTGTACACCAAGACAGGTGAATGGAGAAAAGGAAACTGTGAAATTTCTTCAGTGGCGGGAACACTATGCAAAGTCTCAAGTAAGTACGGCTGTCTTTTCCCAGTCTGGGAGGGATGGGGAACACAGGGTCAGCTTTGGAATACTTTTCTTAGGTACACTATGTCTCACAAACAGAGGGATTGAGACTTCAGAATACAGCGTGATGATGTGCTACAGTCTCTTACATTTCAAAAGCGGAGCCAGACAGAATGTAATTCTATGTGCTTACTCTCAGGAGTTCCTAAGAAAGAGCTCCAAAATTTCTTGTTTTCCAAAAGAATTTCCGTATCTTCTTTGCCTGTGATCCAACTGAGAAGTAGTAAATAATAAATAATGCATAATCTTAAAATACTAATATTACTTTAAGGAATTAGATTCTCTACAAAACTAGTATCTTTGTTTAGGTAAACAAAATGATATTAAAATTGCAGCATACTTCATGATTTATTCTGTATTAAAATATTTTTTCTGATTAAAGTTTATTTTTTATATTTTAATTTTTGGTTTTTGAGACAGGGTTTCTCTGTGTAGACCTGACTATCCTGGAACTCGCTATGTAAACGAGGCTGGCCTCAAACTTAACAAAATTAACAGGTTCTACAATGTTTTCATGTTATTTGTTAAACACTGAATATAATTTGTTGTAAAATTCTAAGCAACTATTTTCTCAGTAAGCAAACGTAAAACACACACTACATATTTAAAACATGACTTAGCTGGTAACCAACCAGAAGTAGTTTTATAGCACCTCAGCTTTAGACAGTTTTGTTGTATTTCATTCTATTTATGTAAATGGGTGTTGTGAACTGGGGTGAAGAGATGGCTCAGCAGTTAAGATCATTGGTTGCTTTTCCCAAGGACCCTGGTTTAATTCCAAGCACCCACAGCAGCTCACAACTGTCTGTAATTCCAATCCTAGGGGAGCCGATGCTCTCTTCCCGCACCCAATGGCACCGAGTACATACATGGTACAGAGACATGCATACACACACATATAATTTAAAAACATTGCCCTATGACCTCTACACTGTATGAGGGAAACACTCAACCCCACAACCACCCCCATTCCTATCCACGCAAATTGGCTTTTACTGTACTTGAGGGCACCATCATATAACAAACACTTCATTTAAAAATAGCAGAAAGAGGGATTGGAGACATGGCTCAGAGATTACGCGCACTTGCTGCTCTTGCAGTCTGGCTTTGGTACCCAGCACATTCCAGCCAGCTCCAGGAGTGCTGGGGGCCTCTTCCAACCTCCACATGCACTAGACATGGGATGTATGGCACCTGCACGTGTCTACAATACTCAAATACACAAACTCTCAAATTATTAACAAAAACACCACCAAGCAAATCCACAACTGTTTAATTTTACATGTTTTCTACAGACTTTACAACCAGAATTTTCTCTCGTCTATTATTATTTTTCATGATGCGCCTTTACTTTTTCCAGCAAGCAAGCCAGTGCATTTTGTCAGGCATAGATGTCTGACTTTAAGAAACTAAATTCAAAATAGGTAAGAGAGACTTGAGGAAGCAGTGAAGATAGGGATGTTAACCTCAGAACAACTGTATATAATAAAGTAAATCTTCTAAGGCATCCTTTCATTTTTAATTTTAATTTTCTTTTGCATTTTAGTCCCATATGACAAGAAATACTTATCAGGTAAGTAACATTCTGATCTTAAAATTTTTGTTATTTAAATTCGAGCATGTTACTACTACTGTAGACTCACTTAAAAATATTACATAACAAAGAACTTTTTTTTTTTTTCAGAATATAGGCAGGCCTCTTAGAGTAAATCATCATGTTAGGGGCTGAAGAAGTGGCTCTGGATTAAGGGCACTGGCTGCTCTTCCAGAGGACCCAGGTCCCAGGATCCAGTACAACATAATTCACAATCTTCTCTAACTCCAGTTCCAGGCAACTTGATACTGACTTCTGGCCTCCATGACATCAGACATGTGTATGATATACAGACATACCTGCCATCAAAACACCCATACATATAAAATAATTAAAATTTAAAAAGACCTGACATTTAAAGTACATCATGCAGGAAAAGGGCTCCTTCTAAACAGTGTCTTTTTTTTTCTGTGAAATTCTTAATGTTTCTATGAAAAAGGACTACATACTATATAAAAGCTTCATCTCAAACATAAGTACGATTCATAAAGCATGTCTTATCGTGGACTGTAAGTGCATTTAAGACTCAAACCTCTTTTGTTTCAAGAAAGGGTCTGTGCAGTCTTGGCTGTCCTAGAACTCAGATCTGCCTACCTCTGCCCTGAGCACTGGGATTTAAGGTGTGCGCCACCACTGCCTGGCTTAAGCGTATTTTTAAAGGGAAGCAAGTCTTATATGATTTGAATTCAAACTTCTATAAGGAAACCATGGCCCCCATCTGTCTTCCTATAGCTTACCCTTATTGGGCACCAGTCTATTCAGATTCTTCTTGGAGAAGGGCAAAGGGAATGAGAGAGGAATGCAAGCAAGTTGAAACATGTGACCTACTTTGCTCTTCTTCTCGTCAATAGCTTCGTGCTTTTTACCATCTCATTACCTCTATATAATATAAACTGCTCTGCACTTCCTACCAGCGTTGGAGCTATATATTTACCACCATGAAACTTCCACTTGGACAGTTCTAATATTTATTATTATTTTAAAAAGTCTCAATAAATGAATCACCTTACACATTTATTTAGAGGCTACAAAATTAAAAATACAATCTGTAACTCAATAGATACTGGTCTTGGCATAGAATTGCACTGTTTTACGTTCCCAGTAGCAATGGGTATCTGCTGTGAAAGTTTCCAATGTTCATCAATTAGTAATTTTTGACTTCTATATTATTAGGTATAACTGTGGCAACATGCATATTGGAGGGAGGGTTGGTTTCTTTGGTTTTTCCATGTGGCCTTGGCTGTCTTGGCTGCAATATGTACTCTTAAGTACCATCTGACATTTGTGTGTCTACCAGTACAACTCTCAACACCACGTTCTCCTCCTTCCTAATAAAGGCCCACTTCACTGGTCAACCACAGCATTCTGTGACTGCCATGAATGGGATATCACCTGGCTAATTTCACTGCACTCCCTCTCCACTCCAATGCCACTAGAGTTCTTGAACTTCCCTGTAGACTATTATGTGATTCATGACCCCCCCGCCCCCAACACGGTTTCTCTGTGTGGCCTTGAACTTGCAGCAATCCCCCTGCCTCTGCCTCCTTGAATGCTGGAATCAAAGGCTTGTGCCACCACACCCAGCTATTTGTGTGAAATTGTTTGTTGTTTCCTTGTTGAAACAGGGACTGTGCAGTCCTGGAACTTGATATGCAGATCAAGCCAACCAGGAACTAACACTGATCCACCTGCTTTTGCCTCTTCAATTACATCATGTATTTGTCCAGATTCTTTCACTCTGGAATTTTATGTTAATGTGTTTGTGTATACCATTTCCCCTCATTGCTTAGCTGTATTTTATAGACACTTTGCCCTTGCTTTCTAATGGTGATTTCTACTTTGGAATGAACATGAACAGAGCTATCTATAAACATTCTCATCTTTTCTTGACCAACAATAACTATATCCCCCAAAATATATGCCTTGTGTCAGTTAAGTTAGAAACTACGCACCTTGGTGGTAGAACCCTGTCACACTGCCAACAATAAGGCATTGGAGTTATGTGCTTTACACTCACGAAGGTGGTATCTATCGTTCTCTTTTCAGTCATTTATGGAGGAAAATAATGAACTAACTTTTTAATTTTTCTAATGTCACGTACGTCTATATTTTTTTGTGTGAAATGATTGGTCAAGTCTCTTAACCATAATTCTACTAGGTTGTTCTTCTGATTAACAATTTTTAAATAATTTTATATATGAGCCCTTTATTTATAAAACTTGCCTCATGCTTAGTTTCTACTAGTTTGCTATCATACAGCTGTGTGAATTATCAAAAATATGAGTCACGCCTTCAGTTTTTAATAGGAAAGCAAAGGGTAGCATTATAAAAGAACCACTTCATACCTGTTATCCGGCTATTAACAGAGAAAGGAAGAAACAATGGCTTCGGGTTATCATGGATGTGGAAAAATTACCACGTTTGTGCATTAACATGGAATATAAAGATGGTACACCCAGAGTAAAAGCTGGTAGCTGTATTTCTGGATATATACCCAAGAGAAGCGGAGACTCTACACACCTGCATTCACAAGACCATATTTGTTATTGTCAAAACATTGAAGTAACTCAAGTGTGTATCAACAGATGGATGAGTAAAATATCAACTGTTAGTCAACCCCAAAGGGAAATACACTGACACATGCTAGAAAATACACAACTCTGGAGGACACAATAATTGATGCAAGTCAATCACAAGCAGGCAAATGTGTCCTTTGTAGTGATTTCACTTACAACAGAACAGTTAACTTCACAGACAAATCTAGAATGATTATATAAGTACCTTTTCTCATATCATGAGCTAGCCAGAGGAGTGAGAGTTACTGAGTTTCAGCCATACAACATGTCTACAGATGGCTGGCGGTAACAACTTGATTTACTTATCTAACTTAAAAAACAAAAGTAGTTTATGTTATTTGGAAACAAAGACAACTAGCAGTTAATTTTGAGAAATAATTATTATGGGGTTGAGTACTGGAATAAAAGCACTTATTTCTTCTAAGACCTTATGTCAGTCAGGCTTTATTACAGTGGCTTACAGGCGGCAGCCCAGCTAGTCTAATAATGGCTGTCTACCAACACAAAGCCCAGGAATCCAGTAGCAGTTCAGTCCACAAAACTGAGGTCTCAGCTGGTCCTCAGTATATGCTGAAATAGCAAAGTAGGCTCTACTGCCACTGAAGGGACATGCCAGGAAGAGGGCAGAGAGCAAAAGCGTTTTCTTCCACGTCCTTCATAGACAAAGTATCAGCCACTCAAGGTAGCTCTTCCTACCTCAAAAGATCAGTATTAATGGTGGTGGTTCCCACTTCAAATGATTTAGTTAGGGGAAAGACCCCTTCACAAATATACCCAGCTATTTCCCTCCACAGATTTCTTACAACTAAGACTTTTTAGCTATATAGACAGACACACGATATTTACTTAGTTTTCTAAGACAGGGTTTCTCTGTGTAGCCCTGGCTGACCTGGAACTCGTTCTGTAACCAACCTGGCTCTGAACTTGACACCTGCCTGCCTCTGCCTCCCAAATGCTGGGATTACAGGTTTGCACCACCGCTGCCCAACTGCTATATATTTTCTAAAGAATAAAAGAACTGTTTTAGAAACTTGTGAAGAGAAAGAGCAGACAAGTCTATCACAGATCTAAAACCAATGCAACAAACAGTGGGATAGCCCGCACATTTGGCTTTTAGACTCCAAGCAAGTATAAATTGGTATCTAGGTTAGACCTCAATCATAAAGCTGTAGCAAAGCAGAAAGATTTGAAGAAAAAAATTGCCTAATGCATTGACAGGCTTTGTTATAATGAGTAACAGGCACAATGAGTTAAAACAAGGACACAAAACTGTCCCAGTTTTAGTGAACAAGAAGTTCTCTGTGCAAACCTACGATGGAAGGCCTTGAGAATGCTGTGAAGGAAATCTGGTTACAGATGAACCAGGATAGTCAGACCATGAACAAAAGAAAGGCTATTCTATACAGCAGCAAAGGTTTGGAGCTTTTGCTATTGCTCGTTAAACAGATTTGGGAATCTTGCTTAAATCTTGTCCAGAATGAACTGAGCACAGTAGACAACAGCTTTAAATAGTTTTAAATGATAGATTATGGTTTTGCCCTCAATGACATGTTACAACTTTGGTAGGAAGATGACACTTTTAGAAGTAGCAGCTGATAAAAAAGCATTGCAATTCATTCATAGGAAACTTGCAGAACGTGAAAAAAACACACTGTGCCCCACCAATCATAAATCCTGACTCATACTTAAAGTCTTTTAATGTTGGTTAAAAATGAATGTGTATCTGTAAATAATCTGAAATTACCATGCTGCTCTTTCAGCCAAAAATTTACTATTTCTCCAAATCTCTGTGACCATGTCATCACTACTCTGTGACCATGTATCCTACTAATTATGTTATCGAACATCAACAGCCTCAGCGTGTCCACATGGGTCAAAGGGTAAACAGAACAGTTAAGAAGTTTTCGTTTTGGAAACTCTGTAACTGAGGATGTCCTTTACATTTTTTAAATTATGTGTGGTCTTTTTAAGATTTATTTATCATGTATACAACGTTCTATCTGCACGTACACCTGAACGCCAGAAAAGGGCAGCAGTTCTCATTATAGATGGTTGTGAGCTACCATGTGGTTGCTAGTAATTGAACTCAGGACCTCTGGAAGAGCAGTGCTCTCAACCTGAGCCATCTCTCCAGCCCCGTCCTTTGTTTTTATACTGGTTATTCTCACAAGACACTTGGCCAGATTTATCCCACTCATCTCTAACCACTTTAGGTTACACTTTAAGAAGCACCAGGTGAAATATTTATTTTATGTAAATAAAAGTTCATCTGCAAAGTTGTGAATAATTTTTGAATCCTTTATTAGAACATGTAAAGCAGCTACCATCCCAATCACTAATTTGTTAAACTGAATTTTTATAAAGATCCAGAGTTTTGAGTAGGCAACAACTGAAAGATTGCACACTTGTAAATTTCAGGAATCCACAAAAAGTTTTTAACAAAAAAACCCCAAAACCCCAAAGGACTTAATGGTATTTCCGTAAGACAAATCAAAAACATCAAAGCCAGACATACCATCAGTGCACCAATGATGAGTGGGTATGAATCTAAAATCTCGGTTCAGCAAGGAAGGGGAAAAGGATATAAGCAGACCACAGGAAATGATCGGGAGAGCATAGAACGAAAATGTCTTAGTTGAAAATTTCAAGTATGGCTATTTTTCCCACAAACGCAAATTTTTAAAATTACTTTATTAATTTTTATGGTATATACACACAATATGCACCGTGGCATCCACATGGAGGTAAGAGGTCAAGCCGCAGCGGTCAATTCTCACCTCTCCACCATGTGGGCCTGGGTTATCAATCTTGGCAAGAACCCTTACCCATGGAACCCTCACCCACTGAACCCTCCTACCTAACTGGGAAAAGCATGTAACTTACCACTTGGGAAATTCTACAAAAAAAAAAACATGATGAAATGACAATGCTCCAAATGCAGTATTTCTATCCTATACCGACTGTCTTCTTCTCTTCTTTTTCAGATAACCACATTTTAATAACAACTCTGGTGATTGCCAGCACAGTAACTCTGACGGTTTTGGGAGCAATCATTTGGTTCCTCTATAAAAGAAATGCTTGCTCTGGCCTCACCACGTTTTCAACCTCACCACAATCACCTTACAATGACGGCTGTGCTTTGGTAGTTGAAGATGATGAATATGCTTTTCAGCTGGACTAAGATTTTGGTACCATCAGACCAGAATATCAAATACATTGACAATGATTTCCTATGCAAGATTTTCATATAAAAGTTGCCACAGAAAACTGAAGCACTTATGATTCCTTATTCTTATAACAGTATTTTGATATACTGTGACAAATTATTAACATTTTGGTTCATTTAAAAAAGAAAAACAACAACCTAGGTTTTAGAAAAGGAAAAACCATAGATCTAACTTTGACATTTTAAGTGATTTTCATTTGAGTACATAAAAGCTCCAAGTACAATAAAGCTGGTAAAACGCAGCTTACTGCCTGGCCTTCTTTATTCCTCCATCCATTTAGTTACAGCTTATCCTTTAACAACTCTCCTTACTGATAGGACTAGGATCAAGCTGGATAGAGCCTGTACATTTCCACAGCTATCTTACTGGCTATGGTAAAAATCAATTCCTTTGTTGTTTCCTTTTAAGAGGAAAATATTTTACACATTTTAATACTCCAAACTCCACACTTTTCCATAATTTCATTCCTTGTATAGATGATTTGGGACTAGTACTTAATTCTAATCAAATAATTATGTTATAGTCTTTCAAAGAAAGGACTACAGCTCTAGTGAGATGGTGGCCAGCTAGGTTAACCTGTGTGTCCTCTGACCAACGGTTTCCTAGACTGTATCTTATCCTACACAAGGTAGATCATCCCCCACACTGTAAGAAAATTAGTATCTTTTGAGGGCATGAAAACCATGCGTGCCCAAATTGGGGGGGAGGGGGAGCACAAACAAGTACAACTCTAGAGATTATGTTTGGGTTTTTGGTACACCTAGCACACTTTTAAAGACAAGAGTAAAAAATTCCTTGACAACAAAAAATGAAAGAAAGCTTAAGCAACTCTCATTTCCTTTAGAAGTTTTCAATTTCGGAAACAGAACACTACTTCCTATGCTCCATGTTTTCAGTGGCCACTATGAGCCAGAAATGCCTCCTCATCACAATCAGTCACTACTTATTTCAATAATTTTGAGACAGTCTATGAAGCAGAGAGAATCTTCAAACTTGCATCTAATAGCACTTCTAACCACAAAAGGTGATAGGTAACTTACAAAGAGCTACATGACACTAAAATAGCCAATGGTATACCAGTTCAATTCGGTAAGATGTCTACCTTACTGATAGCGATTCAGAGCGCTAACAGTAAATACTTTTCTTCCCGTTCTTTTAATAATTGGTATCAATCCTATTATGTCCAGAAAACTGATTCATGTGGCTATTTAAGTTAAAATTAAATACGGTTTAAAATTCATCCACTCAATTGTATTAACTGCATTTTAGGTGCTCAACTCACACAGGGTTTGTTATCATATGGAGCAGCATACACTGCAGAACATTGCATTATAAACTATCACCAAATAGTGCATCTACAGAATCCACCTTTCAACTAATTTAGACAAGTGCTACCTAATGGCATTCTAAAAATTCAGTTTAAAATTATTTAATCAATATGTGACTTCATTTTCGACTGGTCTAGAAGCACCTGGCAGTAAACGCTAAATCTTAATTTTATGTGTGCATGGTTATGTATGCTGGCATAACATAACATGTACATGTGTGCAAGGCAAGGGGGACAACCTTGGATACTATTCCTCAGGCTGTTTTGTTTTTGTTTTTGAGCCAGGTGGGTCTGGCTGGCAAGTTAATTCTGGACAGTGATCTGTGTATCTCTGACCCCACAGCACCATGTGCAACAAAGCCCAGCTTAAACAATAACAAACAGGATCTAAGGATCACTAAGCAATCTCCCTGTCCCTTCATTTTCTTTACACATTAAACCACTTACCGTAAGTCATTATCTAATTATTGGTAAGCAGACAGATGAACCATCACAGCCGTTATTTCCTTTTAGCATTAACAGTAATAAGATAGCCTAATTAGGTGCACTCAGAATGAAGAAACGGCTACACCTTGTCAACTGCAATGGGATTGGGAGTAGAAGGATGGAAGCCCAGCCTAGCGCATGTCAGGCAAGAACAATATGATCGACCCCAAGTCCTGACAACATATTTCTTATTTTAGGTAGATATATGCATATAGAGTTAACATTTTAAGCTACATTTTTACTGTTTAGTCTCTTGACTTGTTTAACTTAAAACTAACAACCAATGACTCCCTCCTTAACCCCGCTTATCCTTTTCTTGGTGCGCATGGTGTATACCCCTGTGTGTACAGGTGTATGTGCAGAGGTCAGAGCAGCACAAATATGGCTGGCAGTCTCTCACACAAACCCACCTCTCCACAGCACTGGGGTTTTGGAGACACAGGGGCCAACTGAGACTTAACTCCCCATGCTCTCACAGCACGCACTTACTATCTACGGAGACACTGCCTCCCAGGCCCACCACTTATCCTCAGTTAGTCAGATTAACACTGATCAACCATGAGTTAATAATAAATTACGTATGAATAAATTATAGAACACTTTTGCCATGTCAGAATTTGGTGGATTAAGAAGATAAATTTTAAAATGAAATTTATAAAAGTATTTTATATTTCAATTTCAGTTCCTAAGGACAGAAAATACTTAAATTAGCATTCTTAAATTTTGTCCTTTTGCTTAAGACAATGCACTGAAAACAAAAGTTGAAAGCATGTTCAGGGCCTGAAGAGATGGCTCAGGGTTAAGAGTCTCCGCTGCTCTTACAGAGGACCAGGGCTCAGCGCTTACACAGCAGCTCAAAGCTACTCTAACTCCAGTTCCGGGAGATCCAACGCCATCTCTGGCCTCCGAAGACACTGCAAGGACCTAGTGCAAAGTCATATATGCAGACAAAACACTTATATACAGAAAATTAAAAAGTTGAAAAAATATTTTAAGATCACTGGATGAAATAAAATCTAAAGTTTTGACTAAATTCTTCTCTAAGGAGTTTAGAATTTCTTGTTGAGGACCAGTTTAAAAGAAAAAAGTTCAAACTAAAATAAATCAATCAGAATCACTTTATTTCAAGCCAAGATTTTACATTAAGACCAACAAACTAAGATAAGTGTAGGCAAACTGTTCATTCACATTTGAGAAATTACATGGTTTCTATTTAGGTTTTGCAAAAATTGTTTGTTGCCACAACATTGGACTAATCTGAAACCACCTGAAAGTGTAAATGTATATTGTAAGGGTGTTGATAGTGGAAATAGTTACGGAAGTTTACACAACTTATGACCATAGTGCAAACTCATTCATGTTGAGTAATTCATCTGTTTTGCAAAGGTAGTGAAAAATATTAACAATCATCAAATAAATGCTCAGAATTACCAAGGAACAGCTGAAAATGACCAGGATCCAAATAGGTTATTTGCATTTCTATATAAAGTGACAACACTAAAAAACACATTGAAAACCAGTGTTTTAAACTTCGAATTGTGGGCTTTAAAAAAATATTCTGTTAACTTGAGATTTTCAATAATTTTTAACCAAATATCATTTGACTGGCAATTGATATAATTAACAGCTGTAATATTCCTGAAAGGAATACCTACATACCATGGCCTATCAAATATAGTCTGCATTTTTGCAAATCAATACAAAAATTATCCATCATTTCTACATCTTTTACATACTTTTTTCTTAAAAATTAGGTTTTATTGCTAAGTGAATTTAGAATTCAAATTAAATTTGGAAACCTAATATAATAATGCTCTTCAAACTTCCCGTTCTTTTAAAAAAATTAAACACTGGAAGTAACTGATTATCAAAATGTGGCTGAACTTAAGGCATTTAAAAAGGAAAACTAATTAGGTGCCATTGGCATTTTATTTCAAAAGTACATTTTATCTGACTTTTTTCACTAGCAAGAGACTAATACACAAACATTTTTTTTTCCATAAATATGACTACAGTAATCGTAACACAGAAAAAAGTTGATGAGCATTGCTTAGGTATTTAAAACAAGGGTAATAATGCTTTCCCACTCACCGGAAAGAAAAACTGTTTTTGATTACATATTATAAACAGAAGAATTGCTGGCCAGTGTTAAAAGGTCCAGCTGAAGAATTCAGCAACACTTGAGAATGAATATATATTTACATTTATACATGTATGTATATATATTCATTTTATATATAGTCAATTTATCTAATAGGCATTCCCTCACAAAATTATTCATACTTAATTGCCAGTTTTAATAAACATGTTCACAGATCATCCATTTGTCTTAAATGAAGTTAGGCAATATCAAATGTTCTGCTATGGTCTCCATCTTCTTCAGAATCATCCTCTGAAGCTGTTGAGAGAAAACAGGATGATGAAGAATGATTTTTAAGGGGGACGATAATGACTTGTAAACATGAAGCCAGAGCAGCAATGACTTGTAAACAAAAATCCCAATTTAGTATAGTGTCTGGTCGAAATGGCAGAAGTTGTCATGACAGTGTTAGGGTGGTTTGACTCTCGGTGATGCCCGTTCACAATATCCCCACCCCCACATCTTTTCGTGATGTTAAAAAGTTTCCATATAATGAAAATGCTTCAAAATGCGGTTTAAGAGCATCTTTTAAGAAATGTTTCTGAGCCCAGTTTGTGTTCACAGTAGCTAATGATATGTCTATAAACATACACCAGAGGAAAAGTGAATTTGAGGCAAGTGCTCTCACACACCTGAGTAGAATCTGGCTTATTACCGCTGCATGTTTGATGCATCCGATGAGAGTGAAAAAAAATGTACATAGAATAACAGGTTATGGATGTTCTTGCAATTTACATCACAGCTATGTCTATACAATGCCAAGGAGAAGCTCTATTGAGTAAGTAAAGCTTTATATAGACACAGCCTAACTTAATCTGATTCAGAAAACAAAACAAAACAAAAAACCACCACCAACAAAAAACCTGCTGTTGAGATTATCCCCATGTCTCCAAATGCTCAGAAACATCATTTTTAAAAATAACATTCCTAATCTCAATTTTTTCAGTGTCTATTACTGACATAGATTTAACATAAAGCTTCCTGGAATGCCTCGGGGATAGCCAAGGCAGTAAGAAGGTATGTATTATATAATCTGTTTATAAGTTCTTTAGAACAAACATCTAACTGATCTCTCGCCAGCATTATCAAGAGCAGAAAAGCTTAATGTGTATGTGCTCTAGGATTCTGGATCAACTCAGAGGAAGAGCAAAAACCTGTTAAATTTATGGATAAAATCTACATGTACTAAGTCATAGCTAGCTTATGACAGACACAAACCCTGTTGTGAAATTCTGTATCACAGGCTATCGCACTGAACAGGGAGTTTTCCAGGTGACTGACCCCGCAGAACACAGATCAGCTGGTTTTCAGATTATAACAATACTCTAGTGATCTGAGATTACTTGAGGCTCCACCACCTCCCCTGTCAGCTAAGCTGTAAGCCTTTTACCTCTGTCTTTGTCTTCTCTCTCATATAGGAAAAAGACCATGCCATGTTTAGGAATTTGAAATGAGAATATTTTTTAAAAGTAAGAAACCTTGAGGAAAATAAACTAATGACCACCATATCATCTACAAAAACATAAATTATAAATTTCAGAAACAAAGCTAAAATTTTGTATAAGCCAATGAGACAATTTTATGAATGTTATAAAGTTAAAAAAAAAATCACAGTGAATATTAGTTCTAACTGGCTATTTTCAAATATACTAATTAAAAAAAGAACTAAAATTGTGCTGTCCTATTTTATTTCAAATCCTGTCAAACCCTAAAATTATAGACACAACAATACTTGTAGAAGGCCATGTCTTAAAATACTGAAGAAATAAAAAGTTTTTATGAGGACTAGATCCTTTTTCACACTATTTTCAAAGGATGCTAGCCTCCTAAAGGTAATAATCTTACACACCTTATAGGTAACAGGTATTCTGAAGATGGTAAGTGCATAATCAACATAATCAACACATTTAAGACACTTAAGACTGTACTGGAATGAAAACTTGTAGCTCTGGTGAAGAGTAAACAGGTAGACATCAGACGAGTTTCATCTTCCCCAAAAACTGTTCTAAAGCCTATTAGTCCCTGGGTGGTCTGAAGCAGCACAGATATGCTGTAATACATAGGAAGACAGCAGGCTGGGAAAACGCCTGTAAGACCTGGGATTGTGTGTCATCACTTAGTGGGCCTCACAATGTGGTCCTAAGAAATCCGAGCTGCTTATGTACTAAATGTTCACAAAGAACTATCTGTAAGTAAATAAACAAAACCCTTCTGTTGGGGGCTCTGGCCTCTTTTCCTTATTTTCCTGGAGCCAAACACAAGCCTAAAGAAAATCTATCATGATCTGAAACTGAATAAATAGTCAATTTTCTTCATATATTAAAAAATACAAAGCCTTAACAGAAATTATTTAGTAGTTAAGTTTGTTTTCCTTTTAATCACAAATAATAAAATCAGAGTAGTTTACTGAAAATATTAGTGGCTAAAATTACCTCCTTCCACAACTTAAACAGAACTTAAAAAAAATACATTTAAAGAACTAGAGTCTATTGTCTAATCCATATTACCCAAATCAGTAATTATAGCAGTATTAAGCCTAAAACCAAAGCTCAATTTGGTAGAGAAGAGCACACTTAGGTTTTTCCTGCGGGTTTAATTTGCAAAAGTGAATTCAACAAGTCTGGGGAGGGGAATTCCACCTACTTTCGAGATCCTCCATATGTGCCTGGAGAGTTCTTGCAAGGTTAATAAACTAGAAACAATGCAGAAAGAGATACAGTAGTTTAAATGTTGCAAATGGATCTAAAGAGAATCAGTATAGGAGATTTATTTGTACGTAAAAGTCAAACACCATTTTAATCCTTTAAACAGGGTTTTTCTTCCCCAACAACAAAATTTATAACATTAAGGATACTATGTTACATTTTATATAATCACTATTAATCATGGGGAAAACAGCATCATGAAATTGGGAGCAAATATAATCAAATAATTTTATTCAATAATATTATCTTCCTAACACTTTAAAATATTATGTAATCAAGGGGAAAAGCAAAACTGTGTTTTCTGGGTCAAATGAAATGATGTTTGCTTACCTAAATTTGATAGCTGTACGGATGTATATAACTCAATGTTTGTAAAATAAAATACTAAAAATAACTCCTACTGTAGTCTTAAACATTTTTTTTTTCAGAAACGATGAATTCAATACCTTCCTTATAAGCTTTCTATGGTTTCTTCATTCACAAGAATTAACACACCATTTTAGAAATTATTTTATGGTTTTAACTCCAAATGGGGGCACATGGCTTCTGAAGTACTTAAAAATTAACAGAAACTTAAGAGCACCCATAATTACAGCACATAAGTTTTCTTTATTGTTAAAGAATGTAATTATCAACTAAGTCACTTCAATATCCATATAACAATGAAGCACATGAAAGTAGTAACTTAGAATAGCAACATGTATTTTGAATTATCCTTTTTATCATTTTTAAGATGAAATCATTGCTCTTTAACATGACCTTTAAGTTTTATATACTTAAATTTTTAAATGGTTAATTGTTTAGAATGTTGCAGTAAGACAGAAATACACAAAATGGACAAGGCAACAGGATGTAAATTACTTCTGATTCACTGAGGCAAAGAGCACTGATTAATTATCAATACCTAACAAAAAGCCAGCTTAAAGATATAGTTAACATTAAACATTATTTACAGACACTAGTTCCTTCCTTAGTTGGTAATATTAGAAAAGGATAACCCTTGACAGAATAACAAACAGTTATTCTTTTCTCCTCTGTAACTCAATTTCATGTTTTTAAGATGTAAATGCTAAGGGCTTTCTTTCCAGAAATTGAAAATAATTTTTTTTTCCTGGGTGTTTCCAATTCTGACTGTTTCTCCTTGAAATATTTCACTTGCAAGAGCTGAAAAATCACTTCTTTCTCTAAATAGCCTATGACAAAATTAGAATATTTGTTGTAGAAGACAGCACTTTCCATTAAATATGGACTATTTACACCATTAAGAAATATTTGAAAGTAGGGACTCCCACAAAGGAATCAGGATACGAACAAATAAGACAAATTCTTGTCGTATTGTACCCTCCCCTTTCCCAATACCATACTACTTACTCGAACACGAGTGCTTGGTTCAATTGTATTTCCCATCATATCAGAAAAGCTTTGTTCACACAAGTGCAGTAAGACAACTAGGTAGAGACCAGAGCTGATAAACTCATATTCAGCCTTAAATAAGAAAGCAAAGAGAAGAAACAGAGAATGAAAATTAGGATTCTGACTGATAGTCTTTGTTTACTGATAAAACTAAAGGAAATGTATTCAGACACAGCTCCTAAAAAGGTTTATCAAAATATAAGGCTGCCTTAGCAGGTGTATCTTTCCTCAGTCTATCTCCTTTTAATCATTTATATAAAAGTTTACCTTTTAAAGCATTTGATGAGGTAATATTAGCTTTCTATCAAGTTCCTAACAGATTTCCTTTTATAAGTGACTAGTAATTATTTCAATTTACTTAAAAAACTTAGTGTTTCATTTAACCTAAATCTATAGTGTACATTATTAATTTATACCAAACATGATATATAGTGGTTTTGGTTTTGTTTAAAGGTAATACATGCAAACACACATTGATATTGGCATCCTTTTTTTGGCCACCTTAGGATTAGAAGATTCAGAAATTCTAAAGTTTCAAAACATACTATTATGTGTATCCTCCTCCTCCTTTATCTTTTCTCCTTCTTGCCTTTCTTGGTGGTCCTGGAGAATGCACTTAAGATCCTAGGAATACAGACTAGTATTCTACCACTATAAACATAGCTCTGGAAAAAAAACCCCAATCTGTCCCTTTAATTTTTATAGTGAGATCAATTGATGTGCTATGAATAACAAACACACCTGAAATTAAGAACTGTATGCTAATATTAACTTTTTAAAATGTTCAAATTCTACCCATCATTAAAAATGTCAATTTAAATATTTAAAAGTTTAATAATTTTGACATTTATTTTAACTGAATGAAATCATATATGTGGAAAAGGTTTTTTGTTTTTTATAATATACATGGTTATACTAGGCATGGTGGTACACATCTTTAAATTGCATCACTCAGGGAGGGGGAGAGGGGTTATAGACAGGTGTATCTGAGTTTAAGGCTAGCCTGATTAACACAGCAGGATTCAAGTCATCCAGAGCTATGCTATGAGATCCTGTGTCAAAACAAAACAATAACAATAAAATTTTACATGCTTACCACCTTGCAAAAGATAAAATTAAAAAGGAGTAAAATTATATTAAACTAATCACTTAAAATTAAGATAACTCTAGCCACTAGAATCCATGATTCATATAAAATAAGTCCAAGTCTTTACCATGACTAAACCTGTGTAAGAATGCTGATCATTCAAAAGATTAAATAAAAATAAAAACTTTTATCTGAAAAACATGTGACTTAGTTTAAGAGAGTCAAACATCTAAAGGTGGCAAGAGAAAGTAACTGTGACTTCTCTTAGTATGAGACAACAACACATTTCTCTGTATCATTCCACCTTTCTTATTTTTCTTATTCTTTAGGATATGAATGTTCAACTGCCTACACGGGTGCCTGAAAACTTTAAGATATCACTGTACTGAGTGAGTTTCTTTTGCACAACCAACTCATTACAGAATGAAACATTACAATTGGCATGAAGTAACACTATCCTGAAGCAGCTACTATTTTATTCTTCTGATCAGCGATTCTTTATGTTTTGGTTTGGTTTTTTTGTTCGTTGGTGGGTTTCTCTCTGTAGCCTTGGCTGTCCTGGATTTGCCTTGTAGCCCAGGCTGGCCTTGAACTCCCAGAGATCCGCCCGCCTCTGCCTCCCCAGGTGCTGGGATCACAGGTGTGCTACCACTGCCAGGCTCTGATTAGTGATTCTTAACCCTGGACTTAAGCAATTACTTTCAGGTATTGCGTATACTAAATTTATGTTTGTATGCTATAAACCCAGGGATTTTATCAGGCCTTCAAATAGTATCTGTCTGTTTCACATTATGTTTTTAAAATTTATTTTATGTGTACATATGCAAATTTGTATGCAGGTATATGCATGTGAGTGTTAAAGAGTCCTCAGATGCCAGTTGTAAGCCATCCAACATGGATGCTGGGAAAAGAACTTAGGTCTTCAAAACATCATTCACAAAAATACCTTAGATTGTATGATTTCATCAACATGAATTATACCAGGCTGGTAAATCTGTAATATACTGCCAGGCAGTGGTGGCACAGACTTTATCCTAGCACCCTGGGGATGGGAAGGGGAGATAGAGGGACTGGTCTACAAAGTATGTTCCAGGACGGCCAGGTCTACACAAAGAAAACTTGTCTTGAAACTCAACCAACAATCAACCAACCAAGATTGATTGCTGGTATTGAGTAACAAGATTGGTAGATGCCAGGGAGTTAAGAGAAGGAAACAAGGAACCACTGGGTAATGGATTTATTTTTGTTGTGATGAAATCACCCTCATACTTCCCTTGAACATGTATGCTTCTCCCAGAATTTTCCTTCAACAAGGAAAAAGGTTGTTTCTTCCAACTACATCATTTAACAATACTGGAGTATTAAGGTTGGCATCCCAATTTCCTAAACTTCTATTCATTTTTAGGTTCACTTATATAGCCTGACAGTTTTAACTTAATTTAGTCTTTTATTTAAAGGGAATTTTAAAATTGAATTATAAACTTCTCATATCTTAAAAGTTATGATAAAATTATTAATGAAGGTTTTCTGACCATGACTTAATCTTTTCTTCAAGAGCTGTCCCTTAAGCACACAACAGACACTTACCAAATTAGGCAAAATATACTAACTTGTTCATTTGCATGAGCTCTATGTAGTTCATGGATATCAAAATCCTCCAGGTTAAGTTGCAACTTCTCTTTACAGAGTTCGCAGGTGGTTACAGCCTCTAATGAAGAACCTGAGAAAAAAATCCAATTGCAAATAGTAAAGCTTTTCTGTACTAAGCTCAAGGTTTAAAATATTGGGGGTAGAAAAGCATGAAAGATGAGATTACAATACTGCAATAAATAATAATGTATGCAAAATGATGTACAATGACAAACAGGCACGTCAGGTTCTATACTGTGATATTCATGTCTCCACCCATCATTAGATACCTTTTTAAAATCTTGTATTTATACATCCTGTAATTAAAGGAAGCTGACATTGAGGCAAAGGAATGTTGCCTGTACTTCATACTTCCTCCTGAAGTATATTGACATGTTATGAAAGTAATGTTTAATGACCTACCATCTCAAACACTAGTTACATACTCAGAGCAATATTCTTGGTATCACAGCAAGGCAGACCCTGTATGTGGGCTAAGCAATGTGCCTGCCCTGCTGACTAGGAGAGGGAAAAAGAGCTCACCTTTGTCCAGATAAAAGGAGCTCATTTCAGCAACTAGTAGAATTAAGTCCTAAAATACTTTATCGTATGGTTCAACCCAAATATGTCAATAAAGACATAAAAGGGCAAATACGTTACTATTTCACTTATATGGTACAACCAGAATATGCAAATGCAAAGAGGCCAACAACAGAACAAGGTTCTCAGGGACTGTAAAGAAGGTGACAATCAGAGTGACAGCTTACTAACTAGAAATGTTCTATGCTGGGTTATGAAAAAGTTTTTAAACTACTGAAAATTACACACTGTAAAATGGTCAAAGTGGTTAATTTTCTCACACACGTAGTATTTTTTTAAAGATTTATTTATTTACTTGCTCAGTATGCAATATTCTGCCTGCATATGTGCCTGCATGGCAGAAGAGGGCACCATATCTCATAACAGATGGTTATGGACCGCCATGTGGTTGGTGGGAATTGAACTCAGGACCTTTGAAAAAGCAGCTAGTGCTCTTAACCTCTGAACCATCTCTCCAGCCCCTACACAGTGTTTTTGCCACAATTAAAAAAGAACTTTTGTCCTTCAGTACATGATTGCTTTAAGGCCAACAGCCCCACATTAACAGGTGGTCACATCAATGACATGTGTGTGCTTCCCCACTATTTGGGATTATTAAACACAGCTCCCAACTCAAAACTGCCCTAAATTAAGTTTTATGAGCAGCACTCACACTCCTTGAATGAACCTGCACCAATCTACAACTTTGGAAATTGGGGAAAGAGTAAGAACATCAAACTCTTTCCTTAAAAAGTAGCCTAAAGAATGGGGGAGGGGGCTACAGCTGGGATACAAAGTGAATAAACTGTAATTAATATAAAAAATAAATTTAATTAAAAAAAGTAGCTTAAAGGAAAGTGTATGCCAAAGGGCACAGTAAAGAAACTGCGCACATGAGCACTCCATTATCAGCAGAGAGGTTTATATTGTGAGTGAGAGAGAGAAAACTAGCAAAGCTATCTAGAGGACTCCAGAGCAGAAAAAGAAGAAAGTAAACTGACCATGGCCAAGGCTCTCTGCAAGAGAGGAGAGAATAAAAGGAAGAATAGAGAAGAAAGAATAGTGAGGAAAAGCCTTGGCATTATGAAGAGAGAGGGAACTATGGAGAGGTGAGAAGCCAGCATGCTACGGAGGAGGCTTTAAGATGTTTGAGAGGTACTTGTGACACTGTGGAAGCTGGGAAGCCAGCATGGACTTTGACAGGCACCCACAAGTATGTAAATGGAGAGCCATATGTACCTGCTCCCTGGTTTTTTAAATTTGGCATACACTTTCCTTTAGGCTACTTTTTTTAAATTAATTTTTTATTTTTTATATTAATCACATTTTATTCACTTTGTATCCCAGCTGTAGCCCCCTCCTCCTGGCAGAGGAGAAGTGGTTTTACAGGAATCTGAGGCGTGCTGACTTTCATCTAACAGCCAGCACTCCTCCAGGCTGAGCTCATTTCTGGATATCTGGCCAGATATCCAGAACATCTGGACCAGATATCTTTTGAACATGACAGAAAGAAAAAGTACCAAGTTGGGAAACTGTGTTATGTCTTTGCCTGAGTTGTATGTGAAATCATTATATTTTCCTCAAATTGTCACAGAATATTTAGTCAGCGTATAATGGTCCCACCCATAAGAATACAATAAAACTTAAAAATTCCTATTCTCCAGCATATTTAAACATTATGACATTACATTGGTATCTTTAGTCCCCTCCTGATAAACTCCCACAACCAAAATTATCTTATACATATTAACTCTATTCATTACTTATGCAGCAAAGGAGCCAAGCTCAATGAATTCCAATCCACATCTGGGTCAAAAACTCAGTAAAGCACTTTCTTAAAACTGAGAGGCCAATGAGCCATTTCCCTCAGCTCTAACATTACTTTATAGGCACTAATGTTGCCTAAAAATCTTAACATCCATCTCAAAATGTTATTTTCCCAGCATCTAAAAACCTGCTAACCTATCCATCAATTAAATATCTTTCTCTATGAAAATACCAACATTTATACAGCAGATCATGCATTTTTTACCAAAGCAACAGAATGATCAACACTCATACACTAGCTTTCTGGACATGAAATAGCTCTTCTCTTACTCAACTTGTGCTCTTGATCTCATTTTTTGTTCCTTTTCATGGATTCCACCCACCAACAGCTTCTCAAAAACATGCTCCAATGGTTTCCTACTTCCAAATAAAGATGTTTTCCCTGTCCTCGCATAATATTCTAATTTGCTACTTTTTATCTCAGTTTGTTGGAAAAAGAGCCTATAAGGTAGCATCTCCTTTAACATATGTATAAACTATCCTATCATTTCATGGTTTTAAACATTTTTGTGCATATGTGATACACGTATGTATGTATGTTCATGTGTGTGCTCAGGGAAGCCAGAGGCTGACACTGGGGGTCTTCCTCTTTCATTCTCTACATTAATTTTTGAGACTGTGTTTGTCACTGAACTTGACACTCTAAAATTCAACTAGACTGGCTGGCCAGAGAGCTCCTGGATCTTCCTAACTCCAGTGCTATGTATGACTAGGGTGATGCCAGGCTTTGACATGGCTGTTGAGGATCTGAACTGAGGTCCTCAAGTTCGCTCAACAAGCACTCCATGCTGCTAAACCCCTAGAACATTTCATGAATTGCCACTTAGGAGTCTTCAATCCTTAGCAATGCTAAGTTATTCATACCCAGTTTTATAGTTATTTTGGCTACACAAAGTAACATTTTCCCACTTTCTTACCACCAATCTGATTGGAGGCTGCTCCTCAAATCTTCTTAGGCGCCCCAGGGATCTGTCCTACCCCATTTCTTCGATACCTTATCTTTCTCAAGGGATCTTTACTTAACCTAAAGCTTCCACTGTTACTTATGGTAATGTTGTGTACTAGAAACTGACTCTGAGTGCTCCTTTTGAAATGTCGAGGCTTGTCTAGCCAACAACCTATCTGATATAGGTAACAGCCCATATGAAGTTCAAATACAGAATATATCTAAAATATAACTGAGTCCCCTGTCTCAATCTGCTTCATTTCCAGCTTTCTTATTCAATAAGAGGCCTATTTGTGTAAAGTAACAACAGATGTTCTCTAGTCTTTCTCCCTCAACCTATCACATCTAATTTCCTGGCAAATTTCAATGAACCTACCTCTAAAAAATACCTACACCAACCCAATTCTATGATCACTATCAGCAATACCACTTACTAACTATCCATTCCCAACTCCAGAAAGTGTTTTGAGAACAGATCATGATTGATTTCCTACAGGTTTGTTCTTACCCTGAAATCTATTCTCTAAAGCAGCCAAAAAATTAAGATCCTTTTAATTCTGCTCCCTTCAGCGGCTTCCCATCATAGTTAGATAAACACTTAAGTTCTAGCCTCTATTTTTTAAAAGTCTTCGCATGGGCTACCTTCTGTTAGTCACTCTTATCCCAACTGTATCAACAAAGCCTTTACCCCACTATTGGGTGGCAGCTACGTCACGCACCACTCAGCTTCTCAAATATACCAAGTCATTCTTCTTAGTTGCTCTCCCTGCTAAAATGTTCTTTTTGTTCTGGAAGCCATTTCCTTATTATCAAGGTCTAAAATTAAATGGTGTACTCTAAGAAAGGTGTTCCCTTAACAACCAACACCACAAAGCAGGTGCCTTGTATGCCTTGTTTACTGTGCTATAAATCCCAGTTCTGGAATTATGCCTGACTCTCCAAACAACACACAGTACACATCAAAGGAATTCCCTGACAACCTACTAAATGACACAGGTAATAAATCTTTTTCAAAATACATAGCTAAATGGTGAGTGTGCCTAACTAAAAGGATAGCATATGCCATAATCACTGGTTAAGTTATAATTTTATATAGATACAAGTATAAACAAACTTAATAATCAACTATGAAAAATTTGTTAGCTGAAATGCCTACAATATGTGTATCTCTTGGAAAAACATTTGAAAACAAGTGTCTGAAAGGGCGGTGACTCTTACCAGAATTAATTTTGGCCTGTAACCACTTTTTCATGCACTCCTGATGCACATACTGCAGACTCCCTGTGCATCTGCATGGCTCTATCAGCAAGTTGGATGACGATGCAGCTGCCATCTGACAAATTCTACATAAGTCGCCTTCTTCTTCTTCAGAGTCCTCCAAGAGGAGGCTGAAAAAGAAAGCATACATTTCAGAGCTGCCTTAATTCCTCCTAGATAGCAATTTTTAAACAGAATTTCACTCTTTCATTGAAAAAAAGAAAAGATAAGAAAGCAACAAAAGTTCATGTTATTGTGAACAAAACGTTAAGGTCAATAAAACCTATTATACTGTCACTCGTCTTCAAATGGTTTATCTTTTGTCTTTGGTAACACACCTTAAGTTCACCTTTTTCACAATCACTAAGATTTTAATTATTTAAGTGTTCTAGGTTACTGGAAATCCAGTAACATAAGAGTAATATACACATTATTTTGTCCATTTGTCAACTGCAAAAGAATTTTAAGACTTCTTCGATGAATTAAGTACATACTGATTATCAAAACTGACAAATGTTTTGTATTTGTCGAATCAAAATTTTAAAAACAGAAGATTTAAAAATTCTCCATTACTCTACTTTCAACAATCTTCATAAATCATTCGGGCATCTATAAAGGAAGGCTTTTAAAAGACCCAACATGGGAGCTAGAGAGATAGCTCAGAGGTTAACAGCACTGGCTACTCTTTCAGAGGTCCTGAGTTCAATTCCCAGCAAACACACAATGGCTCACAACCATCCATAATAAGATCTGGTGCCCTCTTCTGGAGTGCAGGCATGCACGCATGCAGAACACTGTATACATAATAAATAAATAAATAAATAAATAAATAATGAGCAAACAAACAAATCTTTAAAAAGATAATAAAACATGCAACATTTTCTATTTTCCTCTGCCCTCCATTTAACACGTATTATTTATATGTGAATTCACTTTGTAACAAGCAGAGTTTTCTGTTAAAATTCACATTGTTAGTTCACTGGTGGCACATAAAGTGGCAATCAGTAAACAGTACTGAAAGTTGAACTGCTATTGAAATACAGCCTGGACAGTGTAAGTGAATTTAGCAAAACACTTATGGAGAGAGAGACACAGACTATAAGGCAGTCGACTTTCTGCCCTAGCTTAGTCAGAAACATGATACCATGCACAAATTATTCTGAAAAGCTGAACATTTTTTGTTTTGTATTTATTATTCTTCCCTTCATGTTTTCATTACTTTTTACTAAGTAGATCCAATTTTTCTATGTGTTTATTAATGTAATCGGTCAAGCCTTAAAATCCTCATACACGAGGCAAAATACAATAAAAATACAAAAACACATACTGTAAACTCTGTCAAAATATATGCTGTTTTAAAATGACACAACTAGAACCTGGTGTAGCAGTATGTGTCTTTAAAACAAATACTCTGAAGACAGAAACAGGTGGCTAGCTATCATTCTAGGCCAACCAGGGCTACAAAGTAAGATCCTGTCTCAAAACAAACAAACAACAACAAAAAATCCAACAGCAATAACAAAAACCCACCTAACTAGACAGAGTGGTACAGAGTTGTAGACCAGTCAAGATCAATACTTATTTTTGAAGGTAAGAAATCTAAGCTACATTCTTCAGATAGCTTACATTCAGAGGAAGTTGCTATAACGAACAAGTATTAAGACTACATTACCAGGGGAGAGTAAATATTTGTTTAAAATAAAAAAATGTGTAAAGTTTAAAATCAGGAAACTAATACAAAAATAAGTGATAAACCAATTAACTTATTAAAGGCTAACACAGATTGGCAATTCATTATTATTGGATTCTTCTTCCCAATTAAATTCCACTTGGTGATACTCTAACCATAGAAAAAAGAAATTATTGGTTTTTGTGTATATCAAGATAAATTAAAATGTTAAGTCATTTTAAAATTCATACTCTAGAACCTACCTTATATAGTATTACCATTTGTCTGTAACACAGTAACATACAAGTTTAAGGAAGAAACATCAGATAATGAGAGCTATTTTAAATCTAATCTAGCTTTACAACATATGCTGAATATATAAATTTACCTTTCTTTTATTTTCTGCAGTTTTTCTGGGTCTCTTGAAGGTGCAGTCTTAGTTTTATCATTTTTCCCATCAGCTGAACTCCATCCTGAAGGAATGATATCTACAGTAATCATGACATTGTCAGTCAGATTGCTTCCAAGTGCTGGCGGGACTGCAAACCGGAATAAGGAACCAGGAAGAATCCCTGTGATTCCTGTATTTCTTCCACCCTGAGGCAAATCTGGTGTGGAGCCACCTGCAGAGGCACTGCCTGATGCTCCAGATGCTTGTGGTCTGTTGGTAGCAGCCCCAAGGGGGTCACTCTGTGCTTCAAGGTGAACTACTTCATTTGATTCTCTTGTAAAAATATGAGACCTAGGTGGTATGTCTGACATAGATACTCTCGAAGATCCATCTCTTCCCTCTCGCCTTCTTCTAGAGAACAAAGGGGTGCATCTATTTCGAAATGAGGAAGACAACCATGGTCCTGTATTTCTACCTTCTGATTCGTGATTAAAATTTTCTGCATCTGGTTCAGAGCTATGATTTTGGCTAAGAGAAGACAAACCCCATCTTCGCCTAAGAAATCTAAATCCCTGAGAAGCTTCAGATGCCCTCCCATCATTGACTTCAGAAGATGATGTTCCACTATTTCGAGACTGTGAAGTCAAGGTTCTTGGAGAAATATAATTTTCAGAACTCAATGATCTTGTATTCAAGGAATCTTGACTAGATCTTCTTGAAAAAAAAGTAGATGACATGCTAGAAGCTATCCGTGACAGCAATCTCCTAGTTGTACGCCTACCTTCATTGTCAGAAGATTCTTGAAATGGTCTTCGAGATGAGCCAACCCTTTCTGAACTGCTTACAGTTGGGGCTTCATCTCTACTTGAAAGATATGAAAATGCAGGATGAGAACTATTGCGAAAAGATTCCGACTGTCTTGGAGAAAAATGTGATCTGAAAGAACTTCTGCTAGAGTCCCTAGAACTCGATACTGTCTGACGTTCAGAAGGCAGTTGGTGATTGGTGGATGAGGAATTCAACTGCAAAGTGCTCACTGAATTCTCTTTTGGTCTTGCTCCCTGTGAATATGAAGAAGGAACTCTTTCTTGAACATCTATTTTTGAAAGAAGGGAAGGTAACCAATTATGAAATAATTTAATCATTACTGAATGCACATTTATTGACTAAACTGAAAGACTAGGGGGTCTGAAATAAATACTGCTCTCTTATAACTAATAGCTTAACTATTATAGAAAAAATATTTCTGAAGTACTTCCAAGTAAAGTTAACACTACCAATTCAAAAACAAAGTATGAAAGCTTACTTAAAAAGTGGATGAAGCAAGTTGAATGCATTAATGAGAAACTGATAGAATGGAAGACTCTCTAATTTGTTACAAAACTTGAGGCCAAGTAATACAGTGCAATAGGAAAATAGTTTTGGATATTCTTGTTATTCTATGTAATAAATACAAAGATTTTATGTATATGTTATTGCCCATGTAACTTTATAATAATATACTTTGCTAACAGTAAGAATTTAATTTTTAAAATTAACAATGGTTACTCATCAGACACACCTAAGCCTTTTAATATCAGTTTGGAACTGTGAGTCAATATAGGCCCCTCTGCTGTCTGTATTTTCACAAGTAGGGCAGGGAAGGGAAACATGGCCAGCACTTGGGTTGCATAGGGAGGAGGATCACAGAGTTCCAGGCTTCTCTATGTAACAGTATAGCCTTACCTCAAGGACAACAGCTAGATAAAAACAGACCTCCTTGACTGTTTCAGTCAGAGTGGGAATAAGAAACACTATTACTCTTGTGAAAAACACTTCCCAAATACCCTACCTAAGAGGTACATCTATTATGGTACTAACACATGGAGACCAATAGAAGGATAAACTGTTACAGGTTGGATCTATTCCTGTCCCAGACTTTGATTAAACTAAGTACAAACCTCACTTTTGCATGATACTTTTGTTTAGAGTTAACCAGCACTCTTTTCCTTCAGCTACTTAATGTAACTGTTTCTGAAAAGTCTACCCACAGAAAGAAAAAGAACGTTTGAAAATTTAATTAGAATCAAGATAAGTGCATACTCCTTAAAATGATGAGTTCGGGGACTAGAAAAGATGGCTCAGCAGGGCAGAGCACTAGCTTTTCCAGAGGACTCGGGTTCCACTCTCCAGCACTCACATGGTGGCTCACAGCCATTTGTAACTCAAATCTAGAGGATCTGTCATCCTCTTCCGGCCTCTCTGGGCACCAGGCATACCAGGAGTGCACAGACATATATTTAGGCAAATAAACTCATACACATAAAATAGCTAGAAAGAGTATAATCAACATACAGTTATTTCATAATTCAGTTAGAAGTACATACTTAAAACTTATAAACAAGTCATACTATACTATGGAAGAATCATCTAGTAACATAACACTTCATTAACATGTATAAAAATTTTAAAAGACAGAATCTGAATACTCAAGAACATCTATTTTAAATTGTTTCTATCTTTAAAAGTAAAACAAGAAACTAAAAAACATCACACAGTTCTGGTATCTCTATAAGAAATTAAAATTTATTTCATTTCCTCCATTGTATTCTTATCAATGACACAGAGAACATCTATGTTAACACATAACTATACTTAAAAATATAATTTATACATACATGATGGAGTTGTGAAATCACCACTTCGGTGATTATAATCCATAAGACTGCTAATAGAGGAATCTGTCCTCCTCTCCAAATCTCTCCTTTCTCTCAGCAAGTCTGTTCCAAATGAACCAAGTACCATTGATGAAGATCTGGGAACTTGACTACGCCTCCAAGAAGAATCTTAAAGTAATGGAAGGAGTTGTATTTTAGAGAAGGTTTTTAAGGTTTCTGAGGCTCATAAATCTTTAGTAACACGCTGAAGATAGCTATTACCATCACAGCTACCCCTAGCTGTACAGCTATAGTCACAAGCCAAGTTTATGAAGTCTACACTTCATAAAAAGAAACAGTGATGTTGGAAGCCAAGGCCAGGCGTGGGAGCTTTAATCCTGGTACTAGGAGGCAGAGGCAGACTCAGCCAGGCAGAGTTCTGTGAGTTCAAGGCCAACTTGATATATACACAGTACAGTCTAGGCCAGCCAGAGTTAAATAATATGACTGTCTCAAAATAAATAAAAATTAAAACAAAGCCAAAGCTATTTTGATATGGTAATTGGATTACAGGACAAATACAATTTTATCAGAAAAAGTTTTGGACTGAAGTGCTTGCATATTCTAAGCATATAGTCTATCAGCCTCAGAAATATTTTTATTGTCACATTTTACTCATCCTTTTTTTTTCCGAGACAGGGTTTCTGTGTGTCCGTGGCTGTCCTGGACTGGCTTTGTAGATCAGGCTGTCCTCAAACTCACAGAGATCCGCCTGTCTCTGGCCTCCCTTAGTGCTGGGATTATAGGTGTGCACCACCATACCCTTGCTCATTCTTTATTTTAAGAATTAATGTATTTCTGCAATAACATTCCAAATTTTGTTATATGATTTCACTAAAAAGTTAACTAAAATTCATTCTCAAACCTGCTGTCCCCTCACTATCTACCTTGAATTTTTGTTTCTTCCGCTCCTAGTTGTAGAATCTTTATTTTTTCCTGTTTTTCAAGACAGGGTTTCTCTGTGTATCACACAGCCCTAGCTGTCCTGAACTTGCTCTGTAGACCAGGCTGGCCTTTTACTCAGATGGGATTAAGGGTGTGCTCTGTTACACTTGGCTTTCTTTCCTAGCTTTAACAATTCTACATTGAGGGAAATCACCCAGTAAATTTAATGTTACACCTTCACATAGTGTAAGAGAACAAAGATGTTTCTGCAAAGTAATGTGAGTCTACAAAGCTGAGGTCAACCTGCTTTCACCATCGCACTACTTCTAGCAACCTTCAGAGGTGCAGTCTTCCCCTTGGGGGTCCTATCTATCAAAATAGAAGGGAATCACCTTAGGGAATCAGTTGGTAAGCACAAGCATTTTAACCTGATCTACAGAGTGAGCTCCAGGACAGCCAGAACTACACAAACAAAAAGGAAAGAAAGAAAAGAATTTTCTCTCTAACTGTGTTATCACAAGTTTTGTCTTCTTTTATAAACAACTTCAGGTGTTGTCTAACATTTTACTGGAGGCGTTTCGGTTGAAATAAATCTGCTTTCCTAACAAGCATTTTTGAACAACACAAATACATTAGCCTAAGTATAAACTGTAGGAAGCACAGAGCTCTACGCCATTCTTATACTTATAGACTGAGAATCCTGACTTTCTCATTCCTTATGTAGAGCTCAAGTTTTCAACTTGTTAATTGAGTTTTCACATTTTATGAAAATAAGTATCTATACTATGTTTATCAGTTCAAGAACATAATGAAAAATGCTTAACGCTTTTAACACTTTTAAAAGGTCTTTCTCAAAATAACCAACAGAAGACTCCTGACTTTCACCAATACTAATGTTAGAACCAAGAATAGTGGCATATGCCTTTAATACACACACTCTGTAAGTTCTGGACTAGTCAGGGCTACATAGTGAGACCTGTCTCCAAAAAACCAAAACCAAAACCAAAACCAAACTATTCTATTTAATTAAAATCTACTAATATTCTCTGTGTTGTAAATCATAAAGAAAAATGAAGGCCTGGAAAAAAACCTGTCTTCCTGTGCTGAGACTAGCATTACAAATAGCTGCCAAAGCAGCTATGACCCGGCTCACCACAATTTTTACTACCAACTTAATGTAAAACTTTGCGGACTAGTGCATTTCCAAATCCACTGTCTTATATAAACTATTAAAAACTTAAAAATCTTGGAGGTGGGGACTGGAGAGATGGCTCAGAGCACTGGCTGTTCTTCCACAGGTCCTAAGTTCAATTCCCAGCAACCACATGGTGGCTCACAACCATCTATCTATGAGATCTGGTGTCCTCTTCGGGCATGCAGGTGAACATACAGACAGAACTTTGTGTACATGATAGATAGATAGATAGATAGATAGATAGATAGATAGATAGATAGATAGATAGATAGATAGATAGATATCAGAGCTGGGAAGGGCTTTGGTCAAGAACACTCATAAAGTGATTTTAACAGAAATTGAGTTAAGTTCTTACCTGATACCGTATTTAAACCACTTCCAATATTTCTCCCAGCTGAGGTAGATGTACAATTTGTACAGGAAAGCTTAGGTCTCTTTGAGTCGTGATCCCGTTGCTGGTTTTGTGCTCTTGCTCGTGCGCCCTGAGTTATCTCAGATTCACTGTACCACGTGGACTGAAAGGGCGATGCCGATGCTGATGCTGACGTAGACTTTGAAAACATTGAAGGAATAACTGCTGCTTAAGTTACTATTGAAAACACTGAAGGAATAACTACTGCTTAAGTTACCAGCTTCACAGAAAATGATATTCAAATAATCAACTTAAAGGCTATTGGTAATGTAGCTTCCTAAAGGCAAGTGAGATGGTTGTGCTGAGATTGACCCATGGTCTCTAGGATGCTATGTACACACTACTACTAAGAGACCCTCAAGACAGACTAAATTACAATTGCACAGAATATTTACAATATTTAAGAATTGCATTCTTATTTCCCCCACTGCTTTGTACACACACAGTCAGATTAGTAAGTATTTTGATCGGAAGAGAATTAAATTTTTAGTGCACAGATAAAACCATCTCAGCATACAACACTTCAGCTAAATTTTTAAGTATTTGCTTTCAAAATGCAAAGTTTTCTAATTTAGAAAGTATTTTATACAAGAGTATAATCTCTCATCCATAATTCTAAAGTCCCCAAATTTTGAAAACAATTAGCTACTTATTTTGTTTTTAACAATCTAAGATTGTAGGGGGGTATGTCTCAGGTGCAGCAATTTTGAAAAAAACCTTATGTACCCACAGTTTTAGAATGACTATATACATATTCAGGTTAAAATACTACCTGATATTCAGGATCCAGTCTAAAGGAAGAGTCTCTAGAATGATAAGAATCATTTAAACTAGTTCCTCTGCTTCCAGACACCATCCTCGCACTTAAGGAGCCAGAGGGTTGGACAGAGATTCTTCTCGGGATCCTGGAAGGTTTAGACTCCATTCTCAAGGTTTCCTGTGAAATGTAAATTTGTGTTCATTGCATTGGAAAGACATGCAAGCACTCCTCCTCTTCAAATACAGCAACAATTTATTCTGAGACATTTAGATTAAGACACAATTTGGGTCGCATTAATAAGAAAGCAGCCATTTAAGAACTACCCCCAGCCCAGCTTCCCAAGTAAAGGTGCTGCTAACCTTACAAGTCTATGAGCAGAGTTGTCTCCAGAACATACTCTCAGAACTCCTATGATGGAGATAAGAGGCAGAGATGGGAGACAGAGACAAGAATTACCAATTCACCAAGGCCAGGCAGCGGTAGGTTCCAGCACTTTAATCCCAGCACTCAGGAGGCAGAGCCAGAAGGATCTCCTGAGTTTGAGGCCAGCCTGGTCTACAAGTGAGTTCCAGGACAGCCAAGCCAGGACAGAGAAACCCTTGTCTTGGGAGGTAGGGTTGGGACTAGGAGGAGGGGAGGAATCAACAATTCATCAAGAAGTTCTCACATCTGCCAGCCAGGAATAAACAATTCATCCGGGAAATAAGATTAATACTTGACTCAACAAGGAGGGAAGAAAGAACTGACTCCAAAAAACTATCTTCAGCCCTCTGTGCATGCATATGCAAAATAATTTTAAAACTTAAAAAAGGATCAAACTGTCAACTGAAAACTACTATCACCTTTCTCCTTGAAGGCAGAGATTTAGTAACATCCAACCAAGGTTTCCTACTGCCCGATTAAGAAACACGGAAAGATGCTCAACAAAATACACAGATCTGTCTTCCAATGCCTGAACTTCTTCCTCACATACATTTGTCCCAGATTCTCATGCCATCCTTAATATATACACCTTTGGGGGGGGGGAGAGAAGGGGAGAGGAATTAGAGAAGAAAAAGAGGAACATGGTCCCCTCCCCTCAGAAAGAAAGGCAGAGACAGGAAGGAGAAGAACCCTACACAGAGAGAGCACATACACATCTTTTACACTGTTTTCACATCCTTTAACAAATATACTCTCAGCCCTTTGTACACACCTGGGAAGCCTATACATTCCTTCCATAACTTCTGCCCATCAGATTATATCAGCTTTATTCTGTGTCACTCCACTTTTCTCATGTTTTTGTTAAAACGTCGCACTACTTTAGACTGTTATTTGTTTACCAGTTTATTTCCCTTTCTCAACAATCAATTTCTTTAGGTCAGGCTCACTTAAGTACTTCTAAAGCACTGCCTAGAATAGATGACTGCACAGGCAGGATCCTCTTTGAGACCCTCCTTTGGCTCTCAGACATTGAGTACACAGACCTAAAAAACTGGAATGTCTACATGAGTTTCACACTAAAGGAAAGAAAAAGCTAGGGCCTCAAAGAGAGGCAAAACTGTGTCCCCCCAAAACATTTCACAGAGTTCTGACATGCTCTTAAACCACCTAGCAGCAGACATTGAAGCTGATCACCTCTCAGGGCTGCTAAGGAACATGCTTTCATCAGGACTGCTTAGCTATGCACACCTCTTGCCTTTTACTGAAATCTGCATCTCAGGGTTGGAATGATGGGGTCAGCAGTTAGGAATGATTGCTGCCTACTCTCACAGAAGGTCAGAGATCCACATATGCCTCACAACCAACTTTTACTCCAGCTACAGGGTATCCAAACCCCCTCCTCTGGCCTCCAAGGGCAACCCTGCACACGCACACACAAACATAAAGAAATGAACCTATACCTACCTCGTGTTATAATGCTGAGAATGGACTCTGTCTCTCCCTCTCTCTGTCTCCCTTGTTTCTTTACTCCACTGTGTAATTGGTCTGTTGAGGACAGGTGGCTGAACCTAGATTGTTATGGCTACCCAGACTCTGACCCTAACAATGTGGGAAAAAGGCACTCATAACATGGAAGTTGAAAATCATTTGTTTGTTTATTTTGGGTTTTTCAAGACAGGGTTTCTCTGTATAGTAGTTCTGGCTGTCTTGGGCTGGCTTTGTAGATCAGTCCAGCCTAGAGACCAGCCTGCCTCTGCCTCCTGAGTGAGTGTACTACCAGATGAAAATCTTAACAGAACAAGAACTATAAAACTGAGTACCCCTATGCCTGTATCCTACCATTCCAGAGCCTAAGGCAGGAGAACCAGAGAGGGCAAACTGAACTACACAAGGAAAACATGTCTCCAAAACAATAAATGTTTTCCTTTTATTTACCACTGACATAATCTCTTAATTATGGCACACATAAAAGCAACAGCTGATATATACCAAATATCATATGGGAATGAGAGACTACTCATCTCCAAATCAACCCTGTAAAACAGGTATTCTATTAGCTCCATTTTATAAGAAAACTTGCTTATAATTATTGGAAAGCAACGTTTTTAGGTGAGAAGATCTCTAAGATATATAACCCAGAGATGGCACTGGTTGCATGGTAATTTATGGTGGTGGCTCAGCTGGTAATTTACTTGCTGTGCAAACATGAAAAGCTAAACTCAATCTCCAGCACACACATAAAAGCAAGGCTTTGGGGGCCACAGCTGTAATCCTGGCCTGAGAAGGCAGATGCAAAGAATGTCTCAGAATCTCCTGGTAGACATCTCTAGTTCTAGGTTCAATAAGAGACTCAAAAAATAAGCTGAAGCACAATTCAGGAAAAAACTTGGTGTTGACCTCTGTCCTCCACACACCCACTCCTACACAAACACACACACACACACACACCTAAGGAATTAAAAAATATTAAATTCCACTGTTCATGTAATATACAGAACTGAAGGTGCATGCCTGTAAACCCATCACTCAGGGAGGCATTCGAGGCCAGCCTGGTCTGCAAAGCAGTCCAGGAGAGCCAAGGCTACACAGAGAAACCCTGTCTCGAAAAACAAAAACAAGACAAAATAAAAAGCGGAACTGAGTGTTTTCCACTTCTACAGATGCACAGTTAAATTTCTAAATTTTCTTCAGAGTATTTAACACACAATGGCAGTTAATTCTGTCTGGCTCTAAAAGCATCCAAGACAACAACCCCTCCCATGGAGACAAAAATCTTCAAATTTTTCTTTGCTCCTGTTTTTTTTATTAACCTTAGATTAACTGTAACTGCACACCACAGCCTCCAAGAATATTCCCAGCAAAGGGCCATTAGGGCTCATGAAGTAGTCAGCAGAAAGTATGCCCCAACTGATGCTGAAGAGTCTGCCCAGTGACGAACAACCAATGGCAGGCTCAGGGATGGTATGCAACCTGATTGGTAGCCCAAAACTATATATTCTGCTCTCTCTTCCGGAATAAATGAGTCCGCAGCTGCTCGCCCTCGGCATGCATTCACCCGACTCCAGGTGTGTGTGTGTGTGTGTGTGTGTGTGTGTGTGTTGACTCGGATCCTTTCACCCCCTTGGCCTGGACCCCCTGTCCTTACCCTCGGGCCGGACCCTTGAGAGGAGGACTAACACCATTCCAAACTATGGGAGGTCATACCTGAAAGCTTGCTTTTCCAGAAACACTCATCAAAACAAATATTGCATTTAAGTTACTTTGGTCAGCATAGAAACTTTATCATTTACGTCTTTATTTTTATTGGCCTGCAATTATGCTAATCTATGTGCAGATTAGAAGTACATAGGCACATTCTAAAAGCATCTATTTTTTCAAACTAATGCTCAACCGAGGAACCCACCTTTCTGATCATCTCTTGAAATAAAAATCATGTGAAAGACTCCTTTAGAACAAAAGGGTAAGATGGTCACTGAAAACAGGCGCCAACCATCTTCTAATAATGGTGATTTGTTGCCAATAAAGTTTTCTTTCTCAGTCACTCTGCCTCTTGAGTCACTGTCTCCATCAGAAGGTAGCAGAATATTCTTGTGCGATTCCAGCTTCATTTGCTTAACATTAGTGAGATTCTCTCATGCTAATTTCTCATGAATAGGTGTACATATTAATTTCCCCATTCTGTCAATGGAAATTAGATTGTCTCTCATTACCAACATTTATATATGCATACAGCCTTTATAAACTGAAAACCCGGCAAGACAGCTGAGAGGGTAGAGTACCCAAGCCTGAAGACAAAGTTCAATCCTCCCAGGACCCATCAGTGAAAGGAGACAACTGACTCACACAAGTTGTCCTCTGATCTTCACAGGTGAACCTTGGCATGTGCAACCACATAAAGTTGTGGGTTGGAGATATAGTTCAGTGGTTAAGAGCATGTACAACGAGGCCATGGATTGATTCCACTCCTAAGCCCCGTATCAGGCAGTTCCAGGGAAATGCCTCTAGCTCTCTCAAATTCCTGAACATACCATTCACACCCCCAACAATTAAAAATACTGAAAATTCATTTTAAAATTTTTTAGAAGTTTTTTGAGACAGGGTTTCTCTCTGTAGCCTTGGCTGTCCTGGACTCCTTTGTAGACCAGGCTGGCCTCGAACTCACAGAGATCTGCCTGCCCCTGCACCTGGCTAAGAATTCTTTAAAATAAAAAATGAAAACAAAGTGGGGGGGGGGTTTGAAAAGCTTAAGAAAAAGTTGCCACCACAAACCCCGCCCCCTGTAGGGAATCTACAAGTCTGGAGACAGCCACAATTTCAAGACTACAAAGGGAATCAAGACACCAAAATAGTCTCCCTAACTTTGCATTAAAAAACTATTTTTAAGATCAAAACCTGTTTTTCTTATCCTGTAAATTAGAATTCAGGCAAATATACAGTCACTACATGTCTGATGTGCAGTTTAGATTAAGACTGCTTTACTAAAATACTCAAACTTAAGACAAAATGTCAAATTCACTTTAAGCAGCCTTGATATACTATCAACTACTTTTGTATTAACCATATCTTTCTACTTAAATTTACAAGAGAATTTATTGCATTATTCTTTGTCTTAAAAAATATATCAAAGTGAGTAAGTTATAAAAAATAAAGCAGAAAAAAATACATTGGAATGTGACATTAAATGAATGAAGAGAGGGCTGGAGAGATGGCTCAGAGGTTAAGAGCACTGACTGTTTTTCCAAAGGCTCTGAGTTCAATTCCCAGCAACCACATGGTGGCTTATAACCATCTATAATGAGATCTGGTGCCCTCTTCTGGCATGGAGGTGTTGATACAGGCAGAGCACTGTATACATAATAAACAAATTTTTAAAAAAAGAATGAACAGAAAAGAAAGCAGGACAGGCTGTGCCTTGCCCAAAAGTTACTCCGTTGTACAAACATTTTCCATTTTGCTAGCCTACTCTGAGTAGAGGTGCTAAGGCAAAATGAACAGGTAACCAGTCAGGGCAGGTAGATAACCATACTGGATACACAGAATTACAGGTAAAACAACCCCCAATCACACTGCACAAACTAATAACATTTAGGCTAACAAAAAGTACTGTTTGTAAACTTATAAAATTAAATCAGGAATACATAGACATGAAATCGTATCAGAAACACCAGGCATTTAGGTTAATAAAAAAATCAGTCCAATAAATGATGTAACCCTGACCTGAAACATAAAAATGAAGGGTACTTAATTAAGACCATGACAAAGCGGCCACACCAACTTGCTGTCATGACCACTTGTGGGACACCTGTCATGACCAACTTGTGGGACACATCACTGGGATTCTGGAGATGAGCAAGACTCTTCCATACCCTGTTCTGTGTCTGACCACCTCAACGCTAAGCTAACCATAGCCATGGGATCCTTCCCTGGATTGCACATTAACCTCTTATTACTTGCAGTGACCGCCATTAATATCACCCTATGTGTTCACTGTCGTTTAGCGGCCACTCTAAGCCTTTGTTTTTCTGTATTTGCTGAGTGAACCATGGAATGTATGATCACGTATTAATAGACATTACTAAGACTGGACTGTAATAAACAACGTGTGAAATCAGTGGTAATCGGCAAAGTAAAACCAATAAAACCTAAGTAGCTTGTGAATTTGTTACTAAATAAATTGACACTGACTATGTCTGGCTATGACAAAATAAAAATTAAATAGCTTATAATCCTGTAACAAATAAGAAGACAACATGTCAAGTATCTTATTATGCAACTAAGAATTTCCAGCATATGAGAAATGAGAGTAAAAGCAACACCAGATGTGGCTAAGGCAACCCTATCAGAACTGCTGTGAACAGGCTATCCTCAACAGACTTTTTGTCACCTCTCAAAACCCAATGAAGCGAGAGAAAATGAATCAAAGATTGTTTGGGGAATGTGGAGTAGGAGAGGTCCAGCAACTCAGCAGAAGATGGCGCTATAGTCTAGGCACCCACAAAGAGGTAAGAACTACAACTAGAAACAGCATTTAACTTTATTATCACAGGGGAAAAATCTGGAGATAAAACAAACCAAAACCAAAACCAAACAAACAAAATTACATCAGAGCATAACAGGATTTCTATGGAAAAAGCATCACAATTCCTCAAAAATAAAAGCAAAATTATAATAGACCCCAACAATTCCACTTCTGGACATATACCATAACATACTAAATCAAACCAAACCAAACCAACCTAACCAAATGAAAATATTTGTGGAATATTTGCACATCCCCATCACAACAATATTGTTCACAACAGAGCCCAAATGTTATCAATAAAAAGATAAGCAAAATTTGGTACATACACACACCTCATTATCATCTAGCCTTAAAACAGAAGGAAGGAGGGCCAAGCAAAATGGCTCAGCAGGTAAAGCCACCTGGCATCCAGCTGGACAACCTGAGTTGGATCTTTGGAATCTACATGATGGAAAAATCAACTACCACCACCTCTTCTCTGACCTCCACACACATGCCCATGAGCATACACATCATCTGCACACTAAAATAACCTGGGTGTGATGGTACACACCCTTTAATCCCAGCACTGAGGCAGAAGCAGGCAGATCTCTGGAGCTCTGTGAGTGTTAGCTGAAGAACAAGACACATTTAAAGACATGCATAATTAATCAGAGAAAAAAATGACTAAGGGCATATCTCAGCACTATCGAAGGGAAAGGCCTACCATCATATATCTTAAGACCATGTCCTACAAAAATAAAAGTGCAAAGCATCCATGAACCATATAAAGAACCTAAGAAGCTATGACAAAGGAAACATTCAAGAGAATAGCAACAAAAAAACCTTAGGGAACAACTGATCACACTGAAGTAGAAAAAAGGAAAAAAGTTCTAAGAAATGAAGCATTATGTGGAAACTACATTTCATGAGCAATGTGGCAGAAATGATGGGTGGGTACAATTGGAAAACTCACACCTGAGTACCTAAAACAAAAGGTTGTCTTATTTTTAAGATGAGGAAAGAAGTTTAATTTTTTATTATTTTTAAAAAGAATCAACATCCAGTTGGGTTTGGTGGCACACGCCTGTGATCCCAGCACTCGGAAGACAGAGGCAGGCATGTCTCTGTGAGTCTGAGGCCAGCCTGGTCTACAGAGTCCAGGACAGCCAAGGCTACACAGAAGAACCCTGTCTAGAAAAACAAAAAAACAAGCAAACAACAATAACACAAAATCAACATCCTACTGATCAGAGGGCCAGAAAAATAAAAAACTGACTACTGCAGAATACCAAAACCTAGAAAAAAAGAAATCTAAAGGAAAATCATTATGATACCAGCATTGTAGAAAAATACTAAACATTTTAGTCCTGTATCATCAAGCAAAATATATTTGCATTACTGGGTATATGTCAAAATGGCATTGCCTATAATATAGGTACAAATTCAACTGCAACAAATATCTAACAACATAATACATACCTAACAGAGCAACACTAATTCCAGATCCTATTTATTAAACACAAATGAAAACAAATCCAGAATAAAAGTGGTTTATCGGTTTATTTACAATATTCTAAGGACAAGACCTGAAGCTGCTATTTTGTTTTGACATGAAGGCGGCTATGTGGAGCACCTAGTCTCAACTGTCAGGTATGTAAGAGGCACTCAGCACCAACAGTTTCCAAGTTCATTTACTTCACCCTCCCTTCCCACTGTAATATAAAGTTCTAACCAGCCTAAAAGGTTTTCTGAAAAATTACTTTTGTGGGGCCAGTGAGACAGCTCAGCAGATATAAAGATGCCTTATGCCAAACCTAACAAGTCTGATGCTGGAACTCACATGAGACATGACTCTGAAGTTGTCCTGATCTCCATATATGAACTCACACATATACACAAAATAAATTAATTTAAAATATTCAAAAAAGGCAATTGTGATAATTTGGGAGAGGAGATATGCTTCTATTTGAATGACTGCTAATATTTAGACGTAATAGTATTGACAGGCTACTGAATTTTATTATAATATAAGGTGGAGGAATTTAAGGGAAAAGGACAATGATAAACAAAAATAAATTTATTAAAAAAAAAAAAACTGGCAAGACAGACCAGAAAGAGGGTGGAGTGAGTGGAAATAACAGGACAAAATGACTCATTTCCTTCTAAGTGAGATACGCATACTACTTCATTTACCTAGAAAAGTCTAAATTTAATCTGCAAAATCCAAATGTAGGATTATCACGCCAGGATAAGCCTGTCTGGAGACAGCAGTCCTACTATGTAACTCTAGCTATCCTGAAACTCAATATGTAGGCCAGGCTGGCCTCAAACTCAGAGATTTGCCTATTTCTGCCTCATGAGTGCTGGGATTACAGGCTCACGCCACCCTGCCCAGCTCCCAGGATAATTAAGTACCTACGATGCTTTTTAAAACTGCAGATGTTGGATAATAAAGGGATACCAACTCAGAAATCTTCCTACCACCGGCTTTTGTCATTTATGCCCATAATTGTCCATACAAAATTTTGTTCATTAGAAAGAAGGGAAATTTTGCATTGGAAATTTAGTCATATATTAGGAGAAAAAAGTATTCACAATCACTGACATTCAAAAGTATACCAGTGACTCAAGCACTAAAAGTAAAAGCCTAGAGCATATTAACAAGAAGCTGTTGGCCATGAAAATATTAAACAGAAAAAAAAAAAAGAAAATATTAAACAGAGGACTGTATTTGTGGTGAAGACTTTGAACTGGAAGACAATGTTCATTAAAAGATACCTGTCTACAACTTATTTTTTAGAAGCACAATGGTTAATTATGCCTCTTATAATTCACTGTGACTGTATTCATACCTAGTTCTTTCTCGTAAAAAGCAACTTAGTAGGAAGTCTGTTCAAAACAAACCTCTTGAGAGATGACAGAGAGGCAGAGTCATTCGAGAGATATAATTTGATACTGGAGGAAACTATTTTTGGCAATGCTGCTACATAAACTGATTGAATTTTGACAATGTAGGTGTTACGTGAAAACTTATGTAATTTGGTTGCGTAAGTTGTAGGTCAAAAGCAGAAAAAAAAATAAAATTCAGTCCTTGAAAGGAGTTTAAAAGTCCATTCACTTAACAGATTTTATGGAATGTTCACTGTGTGCTGAGCACATTGAAGGAGGGAACGGTAAGCTGAGAAGACATGTGCAACACACTAAGGAGCTAACAAGCCTGGTGAAGAACAAGCTTTACCACTGTAAGGGAAGAGGAAAGGCACAAGCAAGAGTAACAGCACCACACGGTGCACTCAATTTGCACTTAGTACTTTCCACTGTGCTGCACTGAGCTGGATGGTACCTGACATTCAAAAGGAGTCTCAGTCATAGGAAGTCTACTAGAATTCCATGCTCATGTCCCCGAAACACAAGCAAGCACTGACAGGTGGACACATTTTCTCATTGCTACAAAGTGTTGAATGCAGAAAGAGCAAGTGAGCCACAAAGCAATTACAGCCTAAGTGTTTGAAGCTGTCACTTTACTGCACTCTCAACCCCTAAGATGAAGTCTCTGGGTAAAGACTCTCTGTAATCACTAATTGCTATTTGTGCAATCATCTATCTTTATTGTAGCCTCACCTCAAAACAATTTTTTTCAGATTTTTAAAAATTCATTTTCTAATGGGAGTGGTGGTGCAAAGGCAGAGACAGGAGGATCTCTGTGGGTTTGAGGCAGCACAGTAAGTTTCCAGATAGCCAGACCTACACAGTGACCCTGTGTCAAAAACTAAAACTACATTCAATTTATCCTGACATAAAATCATTTTAATAGTGACTAATAAATGCACCAGAAGTTATGTGTACAAATTCTCATGTTGGTATATTCTTACAAATCAGTAGTATCAGTAGCTTGCTCCAGCTACTAAAAAAGATTCCTCTTGCTGTAGATAATTTCATCTGAGACTCACAGGCCCTTCAGAGCTCTCTACAGTTAGTTCATGCTTTTGGTGGTGTTATACACTACTCAAAGGGCCTTTGCACACATATGAAGCATTTAAGCGTAGTCACATCTATTCCACGGAAATAATTTTGAAGTGTTCTTTTTGGTCCATGTAAAAGCTAAGAAATCTGTCATCACAAGATGTTAATATTTGAAAATTAAGTCACCAACTGATGTTAAGTTCTACCTACCAAGTTGCCTGTTAAACCCAAGTTTCGTTAATAAAACAATATAGGCTACTGCAAATTACTGGAGGTTTGTGAGATGATTTTTAACTTTGTAGCACTAATCATGCAGGCAGAGCCTAGCTACACTTAAGAATCTCAAGAACGCTATCCAACTTCCAAACCCTGTAAAAGCACTTGATGGAAAGAAGCTGTTGGTAGGGGAAGGATAAATAACTGAGCTTCTATAAAAATTTTGTATTGATAGAAGGTTAAAAGGTCTGTGAACACTGGGGATGGCCTATGAATCCCATTCAGCTAACACTTCCACCAATAAAAGGCAGAGAACAGTTGGCAGAAGGGACAGGAGCTTACACCAAATCTGACTGCATTCTAGACTCCAGAACGGAGAGAAAACAGGAAGGAGGGCGGACACACTGAGAAATCCCGGCCTCTCAAAGAGAACTGGGCAGAGTGCCGGTCTAAGACGGGAGCACCAAGTGAGACGAAAACCACTTCCCTAAATATCATTTTGCTTCAACTAGTACAAAGCAAAAGTAGTCCACTGCTGAAAAGCCTGAGACCTGTCTGTCATACAGAACCTTAAAGAAAAAAAAAAAATTTTAAAAAGAGGCTGGGGCCAAGCCTAATATCTGAGTTTGACCCTCTGGAACCACTGGCTCCAATGCAGAGAACCAATTCCCACAGCTATCCTGACCTTCATATGCAGTCTGTGACTCACCTGCAACCAACACACACACACATAAAACAAAACAAAAATTCCCAGTCAGCATAGTGATGCTGAGAAAAAAGCACATAGCCTTCCAGGCCTCACACTAAGGACACAGCAGTGGCAATCCACAACTGGAGGAGTTTCTAGGCAGACAAAGCAGTAATGCAGCTTAAGACTCAACTACAAACTAAACCAACACTATCCATTACACTTCTACCCTGGCAGAAATAGAGCACACAAATACAAACTAGGATAATTAATATCACACCTACATAGAAGGCTGAAAATAATGATTACAAAACCCTCAAAATGTGGGCCAGTGAGAAGACTGTTCAACCCCCAGAATCCACATGGTGGGAAAAGGAACTGGCTTCCATAAGCTGTCCTCACACATACACAAAACACAAGTTTGTTTGTTTGTTTAAAAAAAAAAAAACTAACCTCAAAATGTTATGGAAACACTGATGTTTCCAAAAAAGATGAAGACAATCTTTTCACAGATAGTATTGGAAATGACTTTTTGATGACTAAAAGTAGAAAAAAATGCAAAGATATTAAAGCATGTTTAAGAATAATAAAAGTCAGAACACGTTGTGGAGGGTGAGATTCAAAGCACAGAAAAGTCAGGAAGAGTTCTGAAAGTAATAAATGCAGAAAGCAGACTCCTGCAAATTATAAAAGCAATTGGTGTGCTCTGCTCAGGTGTGTGTACTTAGGGTCTCTCTCTCCACTACTGTTCTAGAGCTTTCAGAGATGAAATAATTATCTTTTATTTCAGAAAACTTTTATAAATTAACTTACAGGGCAAGGAGTGGTGGCACACGCCTGTGATCCCAGCACTTGGGGGGAGGCAGAGGCAGGCAGGTCTCTGTGAGTTCAAGGCCAGCCTGGTCTACAAGGCAAGTCCAGGACAGCCAGGGCTGTTGTACAGAGAAACCCTGTCACAAAACAAAACAACAAAAAAGATTAACCTAGAGCTCCTCCACTTTTTGAGATACTAAAAGGAACTGCCTTGTGGAAGCCCAACTTCCACTTTATAGCAAGTCAATACTATAAAATTTAGAAGCTACTCAAGATTTTCAAACAAGCTCAGTTAAAAACAAAAGTCCTCCCAAGCTAGCTAGGCAACCAGTCAAGATACAGGATGAGAATCAGGCTCCAAGACCTCTTGAGGACCCAAAGAGAAGAAATAAATTGAAGAGAAGGCAGACTTTGACACACACCTCCAAAGAAAAGGACGGGCCTGAGAACTAGTGAGGGCGAGGGGAGTAATCACTCAGAGTGCTAATGGATGAACCCTGCTTTCCTTTTTCAAGAGTGAGAACAGGGACCAAGAAAGTAAGTACAAATAAGATCGTTTTAAAGAAGGTGGCAGGGAGGGGACACACTTGGTGGTTAGGAGTGCACACTATTATTGCAGAGGACCCAAATTTGCTTCCCAGCACCCATGTTGAGGGCTCACAACCGTCTGTAACTCCAACTCCAGGGACTGACAACTCCGGCCTAGACAGGCAATCGAATTCCGTGCACAAATATGCAAACACCCAATACGTACACCAGAGAAGAGGAAAACTCTGGGCAGCACCTATGAAATGGCTCTTTGGGTAAAAAGTACCTGCTGCTAAGCCTCATGAACTTACTTGAGTTTGATCCCCAGAAACTACCTAGTGGAAGAGAAAACTGACTTTTCAAAGTTGTCCAACTTCTACATGTGTACTCACATACACACTGGTACATAAAATTTTTTTAATTGAATAAAAAAATAATAGCCAGATGGCTGGTGCATATCTTTGATCCCAGCACTCAAAAGCACTCAATCTAAGGCCAGTGTTGTTTATATAATGAGTTCCAGACAGAGCTTGTCTCAAAAGAAACAAAGAAACTAGCTAGTATCAAGTGACTAAAAGTCCAAATGACTTTGTTAATAAAGTTCTGAAAGTCCGGTAGGGCAGTGTGGGCCGATTTTAAATCATGCTCATTTTTACTCTTTATCAGGCAGATAACATAGTACTCCTTGGTTTTCTGTCTGTACTGTACCTTCTACTTGGTCAGCCTACGCCTTACTCTTCCAACTTTCCTGGAATAGTAAAATCTGGAGTGTATCTGAAGCCTTGAATGAGGTTGACCATTATCTAAATTTTAGCACATGCCAACCTCAGATAATTTATAGAAAAATGGTAAAATGTGAGCTTTGAAATCTTTAAGTGGTATAATTCTATGGTTTTTTTATAAATTTATTTTTATATCAATCACAGGTTAGGTTCTATGTTTAATCTCTAATGCTCAAGTTTTTCACCTACAAAATGGTGATATTATTTTCAAAAGTGTATTGTGAGATTTGCTGACATACCACATACTGAACAAATACTAGCTTTTATGAAATATTACTGCCATAGTTAGGGATGTCACAGAAAGTCTACTGGCTTTTTTAATTACTTAAAAGTTAAAAAGATTTTAAGATTCCCTCAGGTTTATATGCAGGCGGTTCTCTGCTTCATCACCTTCCGAGCATCTTTGCACCAAGACTACACAGGGCCGAAGACAGCCCTGCAGTGTAACGCTTACTGCTCCATCAGAGGACTGGGGTTGGTTCACAGCACTAATCACCTGCACTAACTCCAGTTCCAGGGATCTGACCTGCCCTTCTGACTTCACTGGACTCCCACACGTGTGGTGCCTATCTCAGCCCAATTCCTGTTGACTATGAACAGTGCTGAAGTAGGACATTAAGGCTGGGTATATAAAGTTCAGCTGGCAGAATACTTGCCTAGCACGCAGAAATACATAAAATTTGGTGTGACTGATGATCCTGTAATCCTAGTTTGTAATCTCAGCACCTAGTATAGACATGTTTATTATTAGAAAGTCAAGGTCCTCCTCATATAAATAAGGCCAGATTGGGCTAGAGACCCTGTGTCAAAAAAATAAAGGGAAAACTGCTCAGTTGGGAATACATCCTTTTTTTTTTCAAGTCAGGGTTTCTCTGTGTAGACAGAGACAGTCCTGGACTTGATTTGTAGACCAGGCTGACCTCACACTTAGAGCAATGCGCCTGCCTCTGCCTCCCAGAGTACTGGAGCGCTGGGATTACACTCCTGCTGCAGGTAACTTCTCTTCTGCTGGAGATCGGCAGTACTACATAAGAACAGGATGTGGTGGTGCACATCTGTGCTCTGAAACAAAGACAGGAAGGTGCCAGGGGCTCACTGGCTAACCAATCTATTCCACGATCAGAGTTCCAGCTTCATTTAGAGACTGTAAAGACCTCTACACACAAAGTAAGTATCAAAAAGTACTGTGCTTATAAAGACTAAGATGAGGTCACAGTCACAAAATAGAGGTTACACCACCTGGTTTTTATGAGTTAAATTTCCTATTAAATTCTTAAGCATACAGAAAGTAAGAAGCTGAACCCAGTACTAGGGAGGCAGAGGCAGGTGAATCTCTGTGAGTTTGAGACTAACCTGGTCCACAAAGCAAGGCCAGTACAGCCTAGGCTACACAGAGAAACCCTGTCTCAAAAAAAAAAAAAAAAAAAAAAGTAGGGAAAATTAACTTCACATACCAATCAACAATGTTAAACAAATTATCATTACTCAACCAAACTTATCTACTACCATTTCATAAGCTACACTACAAATTTCTCCTGCACTCTATGAATTTATCTTCGCAAAGCCGTGGGAACGGCTTTTACTTTTCTACCCCTTTAATGTAGATGTACATTGCAAGTAATATATACTATATGATTTGAAAAAGTCCTAAGAGGTCTTGTAGCTTCCACTTTCATTCCTCAGATGCTACTCAGAAACATCATACCATAAAAGATCACGCGGATCAGCAAAGTCCAAGTATCAACCAACACTACCAAGAGGCAGGGAAGCTAAACTTAGCCAAATGAGGGAAGCTCTTCCACACAAAACTTCTAGGGCCTTTTAGAAAAATAAATCTCTTGATACTTAGCTAACACATACAATATTCCTAATATTTTAAGGTATCCTTTATCTAGTTTTTTTTAATAACTTACTTCATTTTATGTGCATTAGTATGACTGTGTCCCATCCCTTAGAAATGGGCAGTTGTGAGCTGCCATGTAGGTGCTGGGAATTGAACTTGGGTCCTTTGGAAGGGTAGGTAGTGCTCTTAACCACTGAGCCATCTCTCCACCCCCTCCCCCTTTTATCTAGTTTTTTAAAAGGCAAAAATCTAGCATCTTCACCAGAAAATATAACTGATACTATCAATTCTGCAGCACTTAGAGGCAATCTGTTCTCTTTGAAATGAAATTTACTGTTTAGCTGTCACAATTCAATCTTCCTTCAGCAACTGCAAACCATTTTAGAGTCCTTTGTGCAAAGTCAGAAATACACCACTCCTAGCTTTTCTGTTAGTATTAATTTATAAATAAGAGGAGGCTTACAACAGGTTTTCTATGAAAGGGGTTTATTAAGTGGAGAGAGGGGGAGCAGGGAGAGTGGGCCATGATGGGGGAAGAGAGAGATAGAGAAAGAGGAGAAGGAAGGGGGGGCGCCCTGATAGAGAGAGAAGAGTAAGAGAGAGGAAGAGCAAGAGAAAAGAGTAAGAGAGAGAACACGTGTCCCGTTGTCCTTTTTAAGGTCAGGTAACCACTAACCACGCCCCCAGGTGTGGCCACCTGGCTGGGCGATACAAGATGACATCATAAGTTGCTAGGTAACCCAGAAGCAGGTTGTTTCAGAATACTAACATTTTCCAAGCCTACACTCTTCTCAGCTGTTGGCAAAAATGGGTGCAGAGGAGCAGGTGATTTTAAAACCAGCTCTTCAAACTTATCCAGTCTAACCAGTGTTCAGGGGAGATATACTTCAGAACCGGTAAAACCAGCTTTGACCACATTAAGTTCATGCCAATGCAGAAAATTAAAAATTAAAACCAGACATCAAATCTCAACCAACTCTCAAATTATAAAGCAATTTTATCATTTTTGCTCAGTCCTTTTGGATTCACTCCTAGCAACTTTACTAATGACACAAATTTTCAAAAAAGAAAAAAATATATATATATATTTATGAATTGCCTCAAATGGAATTCTCCTTCAGTGATTCAGAACTTTAGTAGGAACTAGATCATTTTAACAGTGATCTAAGTCAGCCCATTATTAATCTAATAGTTTAATAGCTCATTACTTATTAATTTGTTGCTTAAAAGCACGGTTTGATGCAAGCTTATACACTCTACTAAGTATTTCCAAGTTCTTTTACTGATATACACAGAAATCTAAAGATAATCTTATTTGGATACAACAGACCTGAACTGCACAGCACAGGGCACTAAACCGTTTAATGTATTACAGAAAGCCCTCCATGCTAAGTTCTATCCTTCCTTCATGTCACCTTTTAGCCATGGGAATTGAACGGTCATCTCCCAAACCAGACCATATCATCACAGCAGATGCTGGGCAACCCTCAGTTTAGCTCAAGGATTTCTCCCTTTAAATTTTTCCAAGCCTGAACATACTTTATACCCCACAGTCTTTCTGTATAGTATTTACAGAAAGGTGCTGACTGCAGTTGTTTACACATTGGTCTGATGACTACACTGAGAGTTGTGGAAGGAAGATATTGCGTCAAGCTCATTCTTGCAAGGGGAAGCCCTGACCTGGAAAACGAACAATGCTTTATATTACTTGATAAATTTTCCACCGTTAAGATTACTTTCCTAAAATATATTAAAATGTGAACAACTCTTAATGATGTAACAGATAAAAGAGGTATGTGAGATGGATATGGAATTGGCTAAACAATGTCTACATTAAATGCTATGGATGACTTACGTCCAAATTGATTATCCAAAACCTTCATGTAGAACACAGAGGAAAATTTGTGAAGTTATGTGGGAAAACAATCCTCCTTATTCAGGCCACCTCAAACCAGAGAACAAATGCTTAGTATGCCCCAAGACCCTACATTGCGTAAGACAGCTGACCTGTCATGAATAAGGTAATGGGGGGAGGGGACGGCACTAAATTCCATTATATACATATATGAAACTGTCAAAGAATGAAGAAAAATCTCTAGGCCTGGGGGGAAAGGGAGTGTGGGGGATGGTGTAGCAAACATTTAGGGCAAAACCAGAGCTGTGTAGTTTTCTGGGATCTGGTGGCAAACTCCAGCGATCCCAGCACTCAGAAGGCTTAGGCAAGAATATCTTAAGAGGTCAGTCTGGGTAACACTGTGAATCCAGTGCCAGCGTGATATACAAGGTTAAGAGGCCTCTCGACAACCAAAACAAACTCTAGCTACCTGAAGCTGTGGAGATACAACTCACAAAGTCCAATTCTAAAGAGTGTGTGTGTGTGTGTGTGTGTGATTTTCCCTGACCAGAGTACTTGGTTATAAACTGGTGGTCGATTTCATTTGTTTGTAGTCATTAAATATTCACACTGCCCTGTGGGGAGCTGTCTGCTGACTGCTTCACACACTACCTCATCACAGTAAAAAAACGCTTCTCGCGAGCGGGGCGGGGGCGGGGGCGGGGGGCACGACACACTCCTCACGAGCAGGAAATCCGAAGAGGTTAAGTACGGCCCTAATGATGCCGGAGTTTCTGATTCCACTGCTGCAGCCTCACCACAACAGCACAAGTGCTGCCTCACACCCGCCCGGAGCTGTGGAAAGAAAACACTGACCCCGTTTCCGGTCGTCCCGGGAGAACACACAGAATCTACCTTTCGAGCGAGACTACTCCTGTTTCATCTGCAAACCAGAGATCTAGCTCGCCGCCTAACGTCTTCCTTCTGGAGAGCGGAGGGGTAGGCGGGGTGGGGGGACCAGGGGGCCACCAGGGGCGGGGGAGGGAGGGGGAAGAAATCAGGGCACTGGAACCAAGGTTAGGAGTGCCTAAACTCTACAAAATGCTGCGTGACCAGAGGCCGGCTCTCTGCGAATCCTTCTCCCCCTGGTCGTGACGATGTGTTTATTGCCCACGCGGGTTTCCGGGTCCCCCTCCCCACCACACGCTAACCTCCACTCCCGCGGGGAGGAAGGCAAGTGCTCATCGTGGTGGTTTCGGTCTGCGAGGGGCTCCTCGCCGTGGCCACGCAGTTCCTCCCAGACACCCCAAGACCCGTCCCCGGCCGCGCACGCCAGGCGTCACGCCACTCGGGGTGCGGGGCCACCGAGAGGCCTAGCTCCGCGGGCTGCGGCAGGCCCGGGGGGCGAAGCCCGAGACGCACCTCCGCCGCCGCCGCCGCCGCCGGGCGGGCGCCGCGGGCCGCGGCGGGCTCCCCAGCCCCGCGGGGGAGGGGGGGACACGCACCACCCGTCCTCCCGGGGACCGGAGGGGGAGGGGCGGCCCGCACTCCAGCGCTCCCCTCCCCCCGCCGCCGCCGCCCTTTACCCTCTTCCAGCTGGCACTCCGCAGGGAGCGTCGGCCTCGCCGCAGCCACACCGCCGCCTCCTTCCTACGCCGCGCCGGGTCTCAGGCCGCGGAGCGGAGGCACTCGGCGAGCGAAGCACAATGGCGGCCGCCCCTCCGGATGCGGCGCAGAAGTGGCCGCCGCCGTTGGCAGCCCCGCCCTTCCTCCTCCTTCTCCTCCTCCTCCCGCCTCCCGCCTCCCCCCCCCCCGCCCTGCGCGCTCTCGCCGGCTTCTCGCGAGAGCGGCCCGGCTGCGCTGCGGGGGAGCCGGGAGCCGCGGGCGGGCTAGACGTGCCCCGCCGCGGGGTGGTGCTCTGACTGCGGCAGCCGTTGAGGGCCGCCTCGGGGGAAGCTGCGAAGCGCCACGGTAAGCGGCCGCGGCTGGTCGGCGACGTGCGGGCGTGCGGGCGCCGGCCGCGGCGCGGGAGGCCGGGCGGGCTGGTCGCCGCCCGGAGTGCGAGGGGCTCGGCGGGCGCCCGCCTCGCGCCCGCTCCCACCGCGGGCCCCTGCAGGCCCGCCGCCCCGGGTCCCGCCCGGCTGGGTGCGTGGGTGGATTTTGTTCCGTTTTGTTTTTCTGTCTGTTTTAATTGCGCCTGGCAAGTGGCGCAGTGACTGTTTACTGAATGGACTCAAACACTGCCTTCGCCCACCTTCCCCTCGAGCCTCCCTGGCGCGTCCCTGCCCACCTTGTGGCGTTTGACAGCTCTCCCTCCACCTACAGCCTTCTGATGGATCCGTACACCCTTACTGGCAGCTTGCTTGGAGTAAATAAGTTTTAGGGGTGGGGCCTTTTTTAGGATCACTTTTTATCCTAAGATAACGCTGTTGGGCTCTGAGAGCGCAGCTACAGGTTTTGCAGCAGGCGTTCACTTATTTAGGAAGAGCGAGGAAATCTGTGACGTAGTCTGGTGACTGTGAGAAGAAACTTTCAAAACCGCTGTAAATGTGGTAAACTAAGATGTAAATGAGTACTAATAGATACAGAGATACAGAGGAGTGTAGCAATCCACAAATTATGTGGATTTGAATGATGTACCAAACGCAAGTTGCTTAACGGTAAGTTCTTAACTGAAACTTGGAAGCATAGTAAAGGCACTTGGGTTTTGTTTTTGTTTTTTCAAGTGACCTATTTGATTTAGTTTATTTTTTTATTAAAGAATCCCTTGTACCCAAACCCACTAAATGAAATGCGATATGTGTATAGATTTGTCATTTCATCTGAACAAAGTATCAGTCACTAATCTTCGCTATTTCATCAGTCTTCACTAACCGCTCTATTTGTAGTTAGCACTTAACTTCGGGTTTGGGAGGGGGTTGTTTTTGTTTTTTTGTTACAGTTGACAAAGGGTGTCAGCCTTTTAGGGTGTGGAATATAAACAAAGTATCTGGTAGGATAAAATTAAGTACAGATTGCTTTTCAGGAGATTTCATTTGTCCTTTTAAAAAAAATACTTGTTCCGTTCTGTTTGATTGGCTTTATAACACCCTTAAGAATCAGAATTCATGGGTTCAAATCGAAGCCCTCTCTCTTACTACCTTATCTTCAGCAATTCTTTTACCTTGCTAAGAATTCCTTAACCCAGGCTTCTTTCTGTGGATTAGGGTACCCTAATCCTAGGTGCTGCCTAAACTTCATGGTGGGGTTGAAAGGATTAATTGAGGTGATCTGTCAGTTCTTAGAACATAGCAAGCATTCCATGATTGTTATCAGTTATGTGTCTAAACCACCACTTGGCCTTCCTGGAATATCTTCCAGAAAGTGTAAGTCCCTTGAACATCATTGTGAGTTTAATCCGTGTTAAGAGGAGTAGCTGCACGTCCTGAGCTAAAGCAGACAGATCTGGTAGTGGGAACTACTCTACAGAACCCCTCAGTCTGGCAAGGCCGGTATGGTTTCAGCTCCTCGCAGTAGTGAGGGTACTATGAGGAGTGAGTGTGGCTGCACAGAGCTTCCAGGTGCTAACTGTTTAACAACTGTTGTTACTTATTTGTGTAGTGTGTGTATGTGGGTGAGAGAGATTTGTTCTCTGCTGTGAATTTTTAAGTAATCTATCATTGTCAACAAATAATTACTGGAATTTTTCTGTTAAAGGCATTTTATGTTCTACTAGGAATTATGGATATAAGTAGGTATAGTAGTGACTATATTTTTCAAAACAGTAATCTGAACACTCTGATGGCAAGCATCTGAACTCCGAATTTTTCTAAACAAGCTGGACTCAGTCTCTTTCATTTGTGGAGTTCTCTTACGTGGCCCTTTATGACTGTGGCTCCTTTCTGAATTCAAGTGTCTCTGTTGACTTCTTGCCAATACCATTGTCATTAATTTCCAGTTCATCTCTAAGACAGTGTTTTCGTGGCGTTTATTCAGTTCATCCCTCTGCTGTATAAACTTGTCTGTCGTCTAGCCGTGGTCATACAGCCCTTTGTCCTTAGGCTTGAGTGTCGTTGTTGTCGGTGAAGCCGCTGGATTACTTAGAACTCGTTTTCAGATGTTTCATTTCATGTTACCTGTTTTCCTTCCCAGGAGCTCCTCTGTGCATCCTTCACTGTTGAGAAGATGGAATGAGATTAGCTTTTTGCAAATTGATCATTTTCAATTACAGATTATTTTAATCTTTTGAGAAACAAGTTTCTCCACCATGAGACAAGTATTTATAGAACCTTTTTGGGATACTAATTTCTTCTCAAATGAAAAATCTTATTAATCCCTAGGCTAGGGAAGGGAATGTGGGGTCATCAACTAACTTGACAATGTACTATTTAAATTTATAGGTAGCGCCTGGCATGGTGGCACACACCTGTAACCCCACCACTCGAACTCAGGAGGCGGAGGCAGGAGGATCACAAGTTCAAGGCCAGCCTGGGCTACAGAGTTCCAAGCCAGCCTGGGCTATGAGACTCTGACTCAGATAAACAAACAAAAATAAATAAATAAAAATAAACATATAGGTAGGTCCCATTTTCTAGATTAAAGATCCCTTTTTGTAATATGTTACATGAAAGTCCTGTGATGTACATCTTTGATAAAAAGAATTATTTTTGTGCCAAAAATTGTAACTCTTGTATTTAATGGTTTCCTAAATTTTTATTTTCCTCAACTTTTATTGAAAAAATGCAAAATTTAATAAATGAATATCTAAAACATTCCTTTAATTGACTTCTGCTTTTTTTGGCAGCAAAAAGTTTAATCTCCAAAGGTAATAATGAAAAATGTAAGAAGACATGAAAATAATGCCAACCAGCAACCCTAAGAAATTGCTCTCACACTTAAACTTCAGTATAGGCTTCATACTTAGAGATTATATTCACTCATAGTTGTTCATTAATGTCTGTCCTAGCAAGGATGACTTCCAAGGGGCACAATTTCCATTACATGTACAACATGCCTTTTACTCTGCTTCAAACCTAGAATGTGGGGCTGGAGAGATAGCTCAGAGGTTAAGAGCACTTGGAATGCCCAGCATCCACATCCAACTTCTCACAACTGCTCTAACTCCAGCTGCAGGCCATCTGATACCCTCCTTAGGCCTTTAGTCCACTCTGTTCACATGCACAAAGCCTCATACTGACATACATATACACACCTAATTAAAAATTTAAATCTTAAATGTGTTTAGCGAAAGCAGCTATCTTTTATTAATGATACAGCTAGGGTTTAGAGAACTCAGGCTAAATCTCACCCACCAGCTGTTACTGTAAATACTTTTAATGGAACAGTCATGCCCATTAGTTTATGTATTGTCTATGTGTTAGTCAAGGTTCTCCAGAGGCGCATGGGCAGTCGTATACCACCCATTATTTGTCACTTACCAGGAGATTTACGTTAAGGGTTGGCTAATACAATTATGGTGGCTGACAATGAAATTTATAAGGCAGGCTGACACGTAGAGTCACGAGTCTTTGACGGTCTTGAGGGAGGATTTCCACTTTCCTGGGAAACCTCCATTCCTTTGAGGCACATTGGATGAGGCTCGTCTGCACCAGTGAGAGTAGTCTCCTTCACACTGTGCTCCAGAACTGCAGACACCCTCCACAGCATCCACAGATAAGTGTTGACTGTGTAACCGGGTACTGAAGTCAAGCCAGCACAGAAAACTAAGCATCACTTGTCTATGATTGTTTTCTTCCTACAGAATCAGAATTGAGTACCTGAGGCACTATGACTGAGAAACACTGAAATAGTCACTATCTGGTCCTGTACCCATAACTTGTCTTGTTGCAACGACAAAACACCTGACACAAGTGACCTAAGGAAAGACGCGGTTTGTGCTGACAAGTTTTTATGTGAATTTGAAAGAAGTTAGGGGCATTTTGGAAGAGGGAGCCTCAATTGTTAAAATGCCCCTACCAGGTTGGCCCTGGGCAAGCCTGTGGTGCGCTTTCCTGATTGATGTTTGATGTAGGAAGGCCTAGATCAGTGTGGTGGCGCCACCCATGGACTGATGTCCTGGGTGCTGTTAGAAGGCAGGAGGAGCAAGCCGCTAAGCGTATTCTTCCCTGGCCTCTGCATCAGTTTCAGCCTCCCTCCAACCGCGATTTCTCAGTGATGGAGTGTAATGTGGAAGCAACCCTAAGCTAAAATCCTTCCCAAGGTCCTTTTGGTCATGGTGTCTTATAGCACTAGAAGCCTTACAACATTATAACGTGTGTCACAGTTTGAGGTGGTACTCTATCATGGCAAAGAAGACATGGCGCAGGACAGTGAGGTGGTGGCCACATTGCCTCAACAGTCAGGAAGCAGAAAAACATACAGGCTAGTGCTGTGTACTCTCTGCTTTTTTATTTAGTCTGGGTCCACAGCCCATGGGCTGATGATAGCGCCATTCAGGATGGGTCCTCAAGCTCAGTTAAACATACCTGGAAGTGCCGTCTCAGGTACACCAGAGGGCTGTCTCCTAGGTAACTCAAAATGCCATCAAGCAAACAATGGCGATTAACCATCACAGGTTCTTTACAGAAAATGTGCAAACTTCTGGGCTGAACCATAAAACCAGATTAAAGTAATCACTGCTCCTGTAATACAGTCTAGACACGCACACACATACATGTACACACACAGACTTTGTTATGGTAATAAGAACTCGCTTGACCTCCACTGCCTCTTTGTGTTTCAAGAGGCAGGAAGCAGGAGCAGCTGTGGAGAGAGACTGTGGACACTCCCCCTCACAAGCTTGCTGCATCCCCACCTAAGTTTTTACTGGAGTACCAAATAAACATGTATGTATGTCTGTATGACGATTCGTTTTCATTATCAACTCGATACTGTCTAGAATCACCTGGGAATGACATCTCCAGGGTTGTCTAGATTAGGTTAGCCTGTGAACAAACCCACCCTCCATGGGGGCAGCAATGAGCTCTGGGTTGGATGAAGAGCTGACTGAGCGTGTGTGTGTGTGTATGTGTGTGTGTGTGTGTGTGTGTGTGTGTGTGTGTGTGTATTGATTCAATGCTGTCTGCAGTCGACCATGGCAGTGACCACGCCTCTCCAGCTCCTGCCGCTGTGATTTCCCCACTGTGATGGCATATAACCTGTAACTGAGCCAGAAGAGCCCTTTCTCCACTAAATTGTGTTGTTAAAGTATTTTGTCATGGTAATAAGAAAACGAAACATAAACTAAGACATTTATGTATATTTGTATATAGATAAAATTTAAAGGATATAGTAATTGTATTTATATCCTAACTTTTAATGTAGTGCTTTTTGGAGGGGGGTTCTTTTTTCTTCCCTTCCACACTCTACCTTCTGCTTTCTAATTTGGCCCTCCTGCCTCTACTGCTTCACAAGCATCCTTTGCAACCCCACTGAGAAATTACTGTGTATCCTTTCATTGTCCTCTCTGCCCGGCCTTGTAGCTATAAATGAGATAAAAGTAAGGTTTTTACCGTTTGTATAAAACGGTAAAATTTAAGTATGTGTCTTAAAGAACTGAGGAATTGTTTTCTGGGAGAATATCGCCTAACATAGGAAAAGCCTATGTCAATCCAAAGTACTTGAAATATATAAATACATAATATAATGAGTAGAGCACATTTAACTCTTAAATCTAAATAACATGTAGAAATTTAACATAAACTTTACTTAGACATCTTTAAGAATAATGTAGATTATCCTATCATTTGAGACTGAGAAAATATTCATCTTGCCCATTAGTATAAAAAATGTTTCAGTAGAACTTTCTCTCTTTTTTTTTTTAACTTCCTATATGTACTTAAGGACCACATCGGACTATTATTTTTTCTTCAACAATTTAGTATAGTTTCTTTTCTTGTATGTGCATTGGTGCTTTGCCTGCATGTGTGTCTATATGAGATTGTTAGATCCCCTGGAACAGGAGTAACAGGCAGTTGTAAGCTGCCCTGTCCGTGCTACAGATTGAAGCTGGGTCCTCTGGAAGAGCAGCCAGTGCTCTTAACCTCTGAGCCATCTCTCCAGCCCCGGAATTTATCTTTTGTTATTGTTTATAAGTTGCACATCTATTGTTAGGGAAGTACCATAGCCTTACTCATAAAAATGTGTATGTTAGAACTTTTTTAGGGGCTGGAGAGATGGCTCAGTGGTTAAGAGCATTGTCTGTTCTTACAAAGGACCTTGAGTTCAATTCCCAGCACCCACATGGCAGCTCATAACTGTAACTCCAGTTCCAAGGGATCTGACAGAACCTTTATACTAATGCATATAAAATAAAAAAAATTTTAAAACTCTTTTAAAAATTGTTTACATGTGTTTATTTTGTGTTGTGTATACGTATGATACATGTGTGACTATGAGCGTGCATGGTAGAGGTCAGAAGACAACTTGCAAAAGTAGGGTCTCTTTACCATGTTGATGCTGAGGGTTAAACTTAGGTCATCAGGTTTGGTGGCACACCCCATACCTGCCCGGTCATTTTACCAGTCCCTATGTGTTGAAATGTAATGGCGAATACAATCAGATTACAAGCTGGAGACTGCCAGGCAGTGGTGGTGCACGCCTTAATCCCAGTCCTCAGGAGGCAGAGGCAAGCAAATCTCTGAGTTCTAGGACAGCCTGGTCTACAGAGCTAGTTCCAGGACAGCCAGGGCTACACAGAGAAACCCTGTTTCAAAAAACAAACAAAAGCAAAACAACAACAAAACCTGGAGACTTTGGTAGGTAATTAAATCATAAGAGCAAAACTCCAAGACAGGGTCAAAGCCTTTATGAAACATTTGAGGGCTGGATGTAAGGTGGCATAGAATTGTAGTCCCAAACAGGGAGCTAACAAAAAGAAAAACCTCCAGTTGGAGGTCAGCCTGAGCTATACTGTGGGACCTTGTGTGGGAACAACCAGGAAGTATGGGGGTGGGATCCAGTTGGAGGAGGTAGTGTGTGCCTTGCAGGGATTGATTTATACCTCCTGAAGAGGACATAGCATTCCTTCCTCCCTATTGGAGGGTACAACGGGGCTTTTGGAAACAGTAACCTCTCTCAGGTAGCAAACCTTTCAACATCTAGATCTTAGACTGTCCAGCCTCCAGAACTATGAGAAATAAACTTCTACAGTACATAAATTCTCAGTCTATTATTTTGTTACCGCAGCACAAATATAATAAGAGAGATTACAGGTTGTATCTGCATGGCCAACTTTTATTTAAATAGTGAGCTACTACTATCTATAAATACTAGGGTTTAATAACAAAACAAGAAATTATTCAACTATTTTTTATGCTGAATGTCTTAATAGCAAGCCATTAAAGTAAAACATTTTCCTATAATTTGAGAATTGAAGGAAATAATTCTTAAGGGGTTGGGATATGGCCTATTTGTTGGAGTTCTTGCCTGCCATATTGGAAGCATGCATAGTTCATTTCCCAGGACAGTGTAGAAATGGGACCCATAGCAATCCGTACCTGTAATCCTAGCCTGTTAGGCCAGTGCTTGGAGGTGGAATAATCAGAAATACAGAGTGTTCTAGGTTACATAGTGAGTTCATGGGACACATGAGACCTGGCCATGAAGAAAGAGAGAGAGAGAGAGAGAGAGAGAACAACACTTAAATAGTCTCTGTTTTGTTTTGTTTTTTATTCCGAGGCAGGGTTTCTCTATTGTAGCTCAGGCTGTCCTGGAACTTGTTCTGTAGACCAGGCTGGTCTCAAACTTACAGATCTTGCCTCTGCCTCCCGAGTGCTGGTATTAAAGGCATGTGGTGCTTTTTTAAAAGTTTTTTTTTTTTTAATTATGGGGGCTGGAAAGATAGATCAACAGTTAACAGTATAGGCTGCTCTTCCAGAGGTCCTGAGTTCAATTCCCAGCAACCACATGGTGACTCACAACCATCTATAATGTGATATACTAATGCTCTTTTCTGGCATGCAGGTGTACATGAGGATAAGGCACTCATACACATAAAATTAAAAAAACATTAAAAAAATAAAAATTATGTATGTACATGTATGTATGTGCATGCGAGTGCAAGTGCAGAGGCCAGAATTCTAAATATTTTTGAAATTGCTAATTTTTTCAGATATATCACTAGCCTTTTTTTCTATAACCATTTGACTTAATTCTGTAAGAATTCAAGTACAAGACTTTTTTAAATCTTAAAAGACAATACAAAAATTTCAGAGTAAATGTGTAAGACTTCCTCTGTAATACTCGTATTATAACTATTTAGGCTAGATTCCAGAAATACAGGACTAATGCCAAATCTCAAGCTTTTTAAATTCTTTCTATTTGGGGTGTTACAGTTTGAACCCAAGTTATCATACATGCTAGGCAAGTATTGCACCACTGTGATACACCCCAAAGCTGCGAAATACTCTCAAAGCTTTTGAAAAGGACATTTATCTAAAAGAACAGTGTGCTTCACTGAAGATAAATGTATAGATAATCTTCAACTTTTTATTTTGTATGTGCATGTACAGAGGTCAGAAAACAGCTTTTAGGAGTTGATTCTCTCCTTCCCCCACATGGGTCGTGGAAATTAAACTCATGTTGTCAGGCTCGATGGCAAGACACCTTTACCTATTGAGTGATCTAGCTGGCCCCAAATTTCTCATTATTAATTAAGCATATTTGTGTATGCTGCAGGACTGGGAACCCAACTCAGGTCCTCTAGAGGAACACTGAGCCACCTCTCCAGCCCCCATAAATAATTTTTACAGCTTTAGTAATTTGAATGCTTTAGTTGGTAAGACATAGAATTTTAAAACTTTGTGCATCCTTTGCTTTGTTATTTGACTATATATCTATGATACACACCTTCGGTATGTTTTTCATGGACAGGTTGAACATTTTTTAGAATCATTTAAGTGATTTCTGCTTAGAGGTAGTATTGACAGCTTATCTGTTTCACACTCAAAAAGAACAATTAGAAGTCTATCACATTTTTATTACCTGACATCGTCAATGTTTTAGAAAGTTTTAATGTTCTTTAATATGATTGTTTGCATTGTAATGCGATATAAGTAAATATCCCTAGCGTCACTGACTTCCAGAGTTCCGGTGAGGAACTATGATCAGTAGTTCTTTCACAGCAGCGATAAGTTCTGCAAAAGACATTGTTAGACAATTTTATTATTGTGCAAACATTGTTTATTGTGCTTGTAGGCAGTGTAATTTTATGAGACCACTGTGACATATGGAGCCTTTTGGGAAACATCATTATGTAACACATGACTATAAATATAAAAAGAAAACCTTTAAAACAACATATTATAGGCTTGGGGTATAGTTCAGTAGAGTGTTTGTCTAGTGTGCAGGAAGCTTGGGTTTGGTCTCCAGCACCAAATAAAACTAAGCATGTGACACAGGTCTAATTGCCAGTACTGAGGAAGTGAAGGCAGGAGGAGCTGAGGTTCAGGATCATTCTACATAGTAGAATGTTCAAATCTGAACTACATGAGACCCTGTCTTAATAAGTAAAGAATATATAAGTGAAAATGGTATAGATAAAGTTCTAGGAATTCTGAGTTAATAAAATTTATTAAAATTTTGGATGAATCAATTTTATTGTAGTTTTGTGGATAAGGTATTAAAGTTTGGGCAAGAAGAAGGGTTAGGCCTCATGGGAGAAGAAAACAAAAAGAAACATGCTGGGTCACTGTTGACCCACAGCGCTGAAACAATTATTAGCAGGTATGCACTAAAATTTATTGTATGCTCTATGAAGAATAGAATTTGAAAAGTCAAGATCTTTTGAAACCTACTTTCAATTATGGCTTTGATGTGGTTAGGCCACCTTCAGTACTGACTTGCTGTATAATCCAAAAACATCCGACAGAAAGGCATGACAGTCTTACAAGAGAAACTTGTAGGGGCATGCCATCACCCTCCCAGAGGATACTGAACATTTCTAATTCCATCCTGTCGTGTTTGTTCTGTCGTCACACACTACATGTGATGTCTGGAATTAACAAACAGTAGTACTTGCAGGTTGTGGCATTCACAGTATGAATGACGGACTCATGAAACTCATCATTGTGTTGGCATTTGTATTTTGGTTGCATATGGAAATTAAGTGGTAATTATCTGATAGTATTGCCTATGTACTAGTGTGTATAAGGGAGTAAAATGTTTATTACTAAAATATCTTCAGTTCAAGATAATATTTCATTATTATAAAATCTTTATAGCAATTGAAAATTTTAAAGTTTTTAGTGCTTTGGAAATTGTTTTTAAATATATAGGTTTTAATTCCTAAAAACTATTAAATGAGAAAGAAAGCATTGATTCAGAGGATTATTAAAATCACTCATCATAATATAAAAAGTTATAGGAAAAGTTGAACCTCTGAATGTCTGAGGTAGCAGTAATTTTATAATAAAATATTTTATATTGGAGAGAAAACAAGACTATTTTGTACTACATAATAGTGTTTGTCAGAATGGGCTCAACACTCTCAGAGTATGTGAAGCAGTAGTAGATTCTTGTTTGGAGGTTTTTTGTTTATTTGTTTGTTTGTTTTTTTAAATATTTATTTATTATTTATACAGTATCCTGTACTGCATGTGTTCCTACACTCCAGAACAGGGCATCAGTTCTCATTTTACATGGTTATATGGCACAATGTGGGTGCTGGGATCTTGGGAAGAACCGCCAGTGTTCTTAACCTCTGAGCTATCTCTCCAGCCCCTGTTTTTTGTTTTTTCGAGACAGGGTTTTTCTGTGTAGCCTTAGCTGTCCTGAACTTAGTGTGTAGACCAGGCTGGCCTCAAACTCACAGAAATCCGCCTGCCTCTGTCCTCTCTGTCCCAGGAGTGCTAGGATTAAAGGTATGTGCCACCACACCTGGCCTGTAATAGTAGTTTTAAGAAAAATAAAGTATTTTTAAATTCCAGGGATTGAATCTAAGACTTTGTGCATACAGGGAGGCATTCTACCACTGAGCTATGCCCCTAGTCCTCCTTTATTCTACAATATGTTTATGTTGAGGAGGAAGAATAGGGTTTTGAAATCTGGACTTTTAAAGATGCCATAGTGAAGGAAGGCATAGAATCTGAGGATTGTCATTTGAAGCCCAACCCGTGCTACACTGTGAATTCAGCACCATGGGCGTCAAA
>CM053752.1:82032981-82056676 GCA_028658305.1 Pachyuromys duprasi
GGGAGGGAGGGGAGGGAGGGAGGGAAAGAAGAAGAGGAGGGGAGGGGAGGAGGGATGGAGGGGACAGGAAGGAAGGAAAAAGGAAAAAGGAGTCAAGGAAGACATCACAATGAGTGTTCTGAGATTGGTTATTGTTTAAATTGGAAAAAAATAGTTACTAATAATTTTCATGAAGGCTTTTCATTCCGACATTTCAGAATACTTTAAAAACACTAATTAAACCTTTAAACCCCTCACATGATAGCTACATATAATTTAAATAATTAGATACTTCATAGGAAGAAAAACAAAAGCTGATAGAGGCAAAGTTATTTCCCTGTGATCGCATAGTATTTAACGGATGGAAACTAAGTAATCCCAAATCCCTGTTAATCAAATATAACTCGTGTAAAACTAAACCAAAGTAGTAATACCTGAATTGTGGCCCCACAATTTATTTTTTAATATTTATTTTTAGATTAATTGTATGTGTGCATGTCTATATGTCATGTCAATATGTACATAGAGTACAGGTGCCTGCAGAGTTCAAGGTGTTGGATTCCCCTGGATCTGTAGTTACAAGTGCTTGTGAGCATCCTGATATACATGCTATGAACCAAATACTGGAAGAGCAATGAGGCTTCTTAACGACTCAGCCCCTAAAACATAGCAATTTAATTATATATATATATTTTTTAATAAAATGAGTACTCTAATTTCTATTAAGCATAAACATTTCTCTTTTTTGTTGTTTTGTTTTTTGAGACAGAGTTTCTCTATGTAATAAGCCCTGGCTGTCCTGGACTCATTTTGCAGACTAAGCTGGCCTCGAACCCACAGAAATCCACTTGCCTCTGCCTCTTGAGTATCTGAATTTAAGGCCTGGCTGGGCTCTCTTCTTTTAAACATAGGTCACAAAAGACAGAATTGTTGAAGACAGTGAAACATTTCCTTAAGTAGACCTTATAATAAACTGTTTATTAAACTTGACTATTTAAATAAAAATAACTTTCTAATGGAGAATCCTAAACAAGAATAGGTAGCTCCTTTCGATTAGAGGAATATTGGAGGCAGAAAGGTAGCACAGAACACTTTAGTTCAATCCCTAGACCTGCTTAGCTCATGCCAGCTTAGCTCATGCCTGTAATACCCACTGGCTGGAGGCAGAGGCCGTAGAACTTCAAGTTCAAGACTAGTCTGGGCAAATAAGACCCTGTCCTTAAAAGGTGGTGATTGATCTAGAGGCCGTGGGTCAGTGGAGGGTCCTGCAAAACAGGAGAATATTTCTAAAATATCCCCTCACTGTCCCATCTTCTAATACAACTAAAAAAAAATCAGTTTTATAAAAATAGTAGACATTTTAGTTTTAGTTGTTTTCAAACACAAATTTCTCATGAAAAGTTTTACTGATGGCTTTAGTTTATACCCTTCCAAAAGACTAGCTATGACCAAGTAATAAAGTGGACACAGCTTCAACATTTTATTATCTTTGTGTAGTATACGCCTTTAATCCCAGTACATGGGAGGTAGAGTCAGGCACATCTCTTGAGTTCGAGGCCAACCTGGTCTGCAAAGTGAGTTCCAAGACAGCCAAGGTTACTCAGAGAAACCTTGGTTCAGGGGGGAAAAAAGATGAAACTTAGAACTGTGTCACATATCCTATCTTTGTTTTCTTCCCGATTCGAAGTGTTTGCCTCTCTTAGCCAGTATTCTCTTAGATTTGCAGTTGATCTCAACATATTAAAGCTACACCTTGAACTTTGTAGTTTTCACCTTTTCCAGAAAATCAGCTTACTTGGCAACTGACAGCCATTCTGCTGGCTGTTGTTGTTACTGCTTTTGTGAATATACAAAGCACAAGGGTGAAAAAGGAATTTTTATTCACCTGTTTGAATTGTTGTCTTGGAGGCTTACTGCCTCCTTCAGCTAAGCTAGGCCTAGTCCTGGAAGCTTCTAGCTTCTATACAATCTAACCTAGGCCTAGAATGTTTTCAGCTGCTGCTGAATAACGTCACCCTTTGTTGTTCTTTGTGAGCTCATAGCTGGGTGATTCAACTCAGCTGTTCTGGCTCAGATTTCTCTCCCAGCTGGGCTGTTGAGCTAGAAGGCCTTTTCCTCTCAGGCCATCAGCTGAGCTAGCAAGCTTTTAGCTCTGGGCTTTTGGCTAAGTAGGAAGATCAGCTGAGTACTTTCTCTGCCTCTGTGAGCCAGTTGGTTTTCACCCCAGCATCTGGCTCCTGAGTCTTCACTGGTAAAATCAAACGATTGGGATTTTTAACAACACAATCTTTCTTGTGCTCTTTCTTGGTCTCACTGTTGAATGCTACACCTTACAGAAAGCCCTACAGGATTTAGGAACATTCACTACATTTGCAGAAGAACTGTCTACATAGAATAAGCTGATAAGGCAATCTTGAACTGTTAAACTTATTAAGTCGATCTTGATCCAGAAAAATGGAAGTTCTGCAATGTGCCCTAACATGAAGAAATCTTGAAAATGTCATTATTATAAGTGAAAAAGGTCAAATATAAAAGGCCACTATCCAGAGTAGGCCTATTCATGGAGATGGAAAAAGATGAGACTAGTTGGAGACTAGTAAAAGCATGAATTAGGAATGGCTACTAATGAGTATCGGTTTTCTTTCAGGATAGTGAAAGTTTTCTCCACCTAGATGGAAGTGGAGGTTTTATGAATTTGGGAATATACTATTGTATTAATGTACTAACAAAGACTGAGGTAAAACAGCGGTTAGACATCCAAGATCAGCTTGTCATAAGAGTTGATTCCATTCTGAGGCAGTTTCCTTGTGGTTGGCCATCTTGCTGTGTGGTCATATGGTTACCCTTCAGTTTGTGTCTTACCTGAATCTTAACAGAGTTTTAGAAGGAGAGCACTCATATAGATTCAGCCCACCCATTTAAAGTCCTTTTACCTTAGCCACTTCCTTTAAAGGCCTTAATACAATCACTTCTTGACCAGGCTGACCTCGAACTCACAGAGATCTGCCTGTCTTTGTCTCCCTCAGTTGCTGGGATTACAGGCATAAAACACAGCACATGGCTGGAAGTTCTTTTCTGAACCTCTTCATTTAGGGATTTATTAATTAAATATTGACCATTGGTGAAAATGGTTCAACCTTTGGCTCTTCTGCCGTCCTTTAGAGGTCTAGAGGTAGGACCAAAAGTGTCTACTATCTAACTACATGCTTAACTTCTCTGTCTACCAGCTTCCACTATTAGGCTACTTACATTATTGGCATAACTCAAGAGGTTGTATATGAATAACAAAATAATGTCCCTTAAACTAATTTTTTTCTAAGAAATTCAGAAAATTCTAAGAATCCTGATGGCACTGTGACAGAAATTGGGGACAATAGTTAATTATTATATTTATCAGAGTTGGAAAATAAGAATATTTGAAGACTGAGGACATAGGTCAGTAGTATGCTATGTTTAAGACCTTGGGTTTAATCACAAGAGAAACAGAGATGGAGATAGAAGAAGGGATGAGGAAAAGTAGGAAAAGGAGAGAGTAGCATATTTGAAAATTTTTGTTTGGGTTTTGGTTTTTGGGTTTTTGCTTTGGTTTTGTTTTTTTTTGGGGGGGACAGAGTTTCTCTGTGTAGCCTTGGCCGTCCTGGACTCACTTTGAGGACCATGCTAGCCTGGAACTCACAGGGATCCACCTGCCTCTGCGTCCCAGAGTGCTGGGATTACAGGCGTGTGCCACCATGCCTGGCCATATTTGAAAATGTTGGTACAGAAATGGAAGACCATTAAAGTGTGGCCCTTTGGACAAAGGAGATGGCTGTGAGAGGAAGGGTCTTACAGCTAAGTTCTCCATGTTTTTTTGAACAAACGGTGCAGAGAGCCTTGCTAACAATGTCTGTGAAGCCCTGGTAATCCAGTTTACTGCCACAGAAGCATAGTGCTCCTCTGTCTTGTCTCTCATACTTCTGCTCCGGACCTGCCTTCAACTCTCCTCCTCACACCTTGCTTTTTTTGCTTTATTCTTGGAGCAGGATAGATAAGCTATTGTGCTTCAGTATATAACACCATCCTGCCTCATCTCCAAAGTTCGAATTCTAGAGAACATCTGCCTCCAGGATTTCTAGTAAAGAAAAATTGTAGGCTTTTCTTGCTGAAGGTGACATATCTCCTATCTTAATTTTCTGTTCTTTTTGCTAGCTTTAAAGATCTTTCTTTATTCATCCTACCCATGTTTCCACTATAAACTATTTGAGTATGACTATCCTGTTTGATATTCAATGGTATATTATTTTAATCATTAATTGCATGGAAAATGTGAATTGGCACATGTTAAGTACTGCTCCTCCACTATTCTACACACAATAATTCCTAGGATTATTATCTAGTCTCCCTATATTGTTACCTTTGGTTTTTTTAAGACAGGTCCTCATCTAGTCCAGGCTGTCTTGAGACTGTAGCTGGGGATGGCCTTGGATGTCTTATCCTCCTGTCTCTGCTTCTAAGCACTGGGGATGACAGGTGCACTCCACCTGTGTTCCACGGTGCTGGGGACTGAGCCCAGAGCTTCATCGTGCTGGGCAAGCTCTCCTCCAGCTGAGCCACAGCACCACTTGCTTACCTCTGTGCAGAACACTCATCCTGTACTTTCCATGGGCACTATTGTCCAATTAAAAGTGATTTTCTTCATTTTTCTTCTCTTAATTACATTTTCCTTTGCTTACATAATGAGCAACCGTGTGCTCAAAAAAAAAAAAAAAAAAAAAAAAAGAGGTACAACAATAGTGAGAGAATTTGGCAGTCTCTTAGAAAACTAAGCATACACTTCCCATTCAACCTGACAGTTTCATTCTTAGATACTGATCCAGGAGAGCCAATAGTTTTACATTCATGTGAAAATTATTCACTGATGTTCATATCAATTTCACTAATATTTATTCAACAATTAAAATGTCCCTAAATCCTTCAATTTGTGAACAGACAAAATGTAGTACAACTGTGTGTGGAAAATTCTCAGTGATCACAAAAGCAACAGCCCTCCATGGTTGAACTTTTGTGTCTGGCGATTTCAAAGCTGTAGGTGAAATGCATTTAGATACATTCCACTTGATCAATACTACACATGACAGACTCAAAATTTTCTCCAAACAATACAGTATAACAACTATTACATACCACTTACACTGTATTAAGAATTATAAGTAGTATAATGACATTTATAGTCTATGGTAAGATTTGTGTAGGCTTTATGCAAACATGAACATCCATGGAGTTTTAGAACCAGTGAGGGTTCTGGAACTAAAACCTCCACAAGTGCCAAGGAATGGCTATGTGAAAAGTGCGACAATGCGGGTAAACTTCAGGGATGTCATGAGGTATAAAAGAAGCCAGAGTAAAACATCTATAGAGTATGATGATTACATTTGTATGACGTTCTAATAAAGGGAAAATTATAGAGGTTATGGTAAGTGCTTACCAGGGGTGAGGTGGCAGAAGAATTGCCTCTTGTGACAGGCTGAACAATAGTTCCTAAAAGTCCCTATCTTCATTTCTAGAACGTGAGATTGTTTCCTTCCGTGGCAGAGAGACTTTGTAGGTGTGGTTAAAGATGGGGTAGATATCTTAGATTAGATGGGTAGACCCTGAAGGTAATCACGGAGGTTCTTAGGAAGGGCAAACAGATTAAGAAAAGAGAAAGCGCCAATGTGAAGACAAAACACGGTAAGATTAACCAAAGAGTAGCAGCCACCAGAGCTGGGAGAAGCTTCCAGAAGGAGCCAAGACTTGTCACACCTTGATTTTTAACCCACCTAACTTTTCTTACATTTCTGACATGAAAAATTAAAATTTTGCCAATACATGAAGTTTTTGGTAATTCACTATAGCAGCAACCAATAAACTAAGAAAAGTATAGGAGTGTTCATCCTTTTGTCTATTCTGGGCCACACTGGATGAAGAATTTACATATTAAATGCACAAACACTATCAAAAGCTGATAAGAAGTCTATAATTTTCATGGTATCCACCACCATAGGTAAGCAAAAAAGTCCTCATATAATCTATATGGGATCCTGTTCAGAGGTTGTTTTTTGTTTTTGTTTTTTGTTTTTTAAAGCAAATCCCAAGTTTGTAATCATTAATAATAATAAAAAAGAGTTCTATGTAAGTAATAAAAACCTTCATTGATTTACTTTATTTGTATTATAAATGTAAAAGAAATGAGGACAACACAAACCTCCTTTGCCATCACATCTGAGAAACCCGTGTGTCATTTTCTGGCAAAGTGCATGTAGTGGAAAGTTTTTAACACTCTCATCAGATACTTTGATTCTCAATTTCCTGTTAGTGTGCTGCAGTCTTGAAAGAGGTGCTTTCATACGGAGGTTCTGGGTGGGGGCAGCAATGACATGAATAAGGCAGGACCTTGGGTAGGAAAATTGCTGCAAGTTTGAGGTCAGCCTGAGCTATAGAGTGAGTTTAAGGCCAGCCTGGGCTGCATAGATCACCCTGTCTCAAAAGAACAAATAATAATAATAATTAAGCCAGCAAACAGTAAAGCAGATTGTATTCTGATTAATGTCAGTAGCTGACTCTTTCAGCATAAGGTTTCCTCACAGGCAGGCTCACTTTACGTAGATGCTGTGCTCTTCTCATGTTGCTCCTCTTCTTCCTGCTCTGTACCCTTCCAACCCTCCCCTAGCTATTTTCAAGCTCCCTGTGCCTATGCCTCAGGCTAGGAGCAGGGCTCTATGAAGTGCCCTTTGGGCTCTTAGTGCAGTATTAGAGGGCATTGCTGATTCCCCATACGCGGTCGCAAGGCTATATTTCTGTCTTCTTGGGTCCATACCTTTCTATAGACCTGACTGTGTTCTCTTGGAAGAGTAACAAGCAGGATCTCCTTACTATTGGACTGCACCTGTCTCTACCTGCAGAAGGTGAACTACTCTCGTCTTCCTTGTTGTGACATGCAGCAGATTCTTTCAGGGTGATCAAAGAAACTGAATTTCTACCTGCTAACTGCTTGGGTTGGATTGATGAGTAGAACACAGAATCAGCCAGTTTATTTTTATTTCTTTGCAGTGTTTTGATGCACAGCTATATTTATTTTTGTTTTGAATGTGTCTCCTTTCTCTGCCTCAAAGTTTTACCCTCACTTTCTTTTCCATATTTATTTTGTCTATTTTCCTCCTTTTTTACTGCCTTGTCAAATCAGCCACTCCCATTCTCTCCTTTACAGTTCTTCCTATCCCTTATATTTTTTCTTCTAGCCTCACATGCTCTTCTTTTTCTAACCCATTGAGTCCACTTAGTGCTGTCTTTGTGTGCCCGGGTTAGGACTATTCGTTCACTAGAGGCTGGCTAGCTTTTTATGGCCCACATCCCTAAAGAAAACTGACTTTCCCTCCCCTAGTACTTACCAGTTGCCAACAGCTACTTTGCTACAGGTGGGACATTATGACCACTTTCCCCTCTGTGCTATGATTTTTGTCTGGTTTGACTTTGTACAAGTCTTGTGAATTCTGTGAAGTCCTGTGATTCTGTGTCACTCCTTTTTGAGGATGGGGAATTTTATGCATGCATGTAATGTTTTGATCAAGCCTACCTCCTCCCTGTTCTTTCTCTTCTAACTCTACCACTAACTCCACCACCACTATTCCCTCACAATTTCATGTTTTCTTTTTACTGCTAAATCCATGGAATCCTCTTAGTGCTGCCAGAATGTGCGTGGGTGAAGGGCCATCCTCTGGAGCTTTCTTGGGGGACTGCATCACTTAAGAAAATTGACTTGCCTTCCAGAAGGCATCAATTGCCATAGCTCCTGAGAAAGAAGATGGACTTTCCTGATAACCATACCTGTGCATTCTGGGATTTTTGTCTGGCTTGATCTTGTGCAAATAGTCACAGCCACTGTTAAGTCATATGTGTTACTGCCTTGTGTCCAGAAGACACTGTTTTGCAGTGTTCATCCACTACTCCTGGCTCTTGCAATCTTTCTGTCTCATCTTCCCCAGTGATTTCTTGAGCCTTAGGACTAGGGATGTGATATAGATGTCTCCTTTAGGGTTCTTCACTCTACAGTTTCTTATTCTCTGCATGTTGACCAATTGAGGGTCTCTGTGTTACTCACCATCTACTGTGAGGAGATGTTTCCTGACTAGGACTGAGAGACTCACAACAATAAGCCTTTAGGAGTGGGTTTAGTACCATGTTCACTTAGCAGAATGATTAGCAATAGGTTCTCTGCTGGGGACCTATGTCCTACCTAGGCTTGGGTTCTTAGCCCTGTTGACAATCAGAAAGTGGTTGATTATTTCCATAACATCCGCACTATTGCATCATGGGCATACCATAACATACCAATCATTATGTTAGCCCAGAGTGCTCACAGCCGTAACCTTCCATATTCATCTATTCACAAAGAAAAACAGTTCAAGTATGTGCTTACATACCAGAATCTAATCCTGGTAGTACAGAGAATAGGACAAAACCTGGAAGAATAATTTAGTACAATAGATTTGTTCTCCAGTGTTGTCCCTCCACCCCACCTTGCCAGCTTTGTTGTTTTTCTTCTCATTGTTGCTTACAGTGTCTCGGCACATTGAAGCCTCCTCCTCCTCTTTCCCTGGGTTCTGTAGATGAGTGGCTCTGCAGACCATCCCGTCAGTGTTTCTTGCTCAGCCTTGAGGAAAATCACCTAATAATAGACCCAGGATTTAAGAATGGGATTGAGCATTGTGACCTTTTTTTTTTCCTCTGTAAAGCTAAAGTAATTTTGTTCAAATGATTGTTGAAAATATTTTTTATCTTAAAGCAGAGATGAAAATTTGCTCAAATAGGAGTCTCAACCATTCTTGTGCAGCTGATTTGTGCCTTAGCATTCTTAGGCCACATTCGAGTGTGCACTGTAGGGAGAGGATGTGGGGATAGAGACACATGTCATTTCCCTCTTAAGTTTCTAAGTTAGTTATGACATGTGTCTGTGTTTAAAGGAAGTATGATTATTCAACCATTTCATTTTCCTATACAAGAAGAAATAATTGTCTTCTTAATGCTAATTTCTGAATAATCATGAAGTAATTTAGGCATTTAAATATTTATTAGGACTGTAGGTATAGGTTAGTGGTCGAGTGTTTGCCTCCGTGCTTCAGGCTTGCATGTAATTAAACCCTCAGTACCACCAAAGGAAAAATATTTATATTGGAACCATTGTTCTTCTGAACGTTTTATTTTCTACAAATGTTCTATATAAACATCAGAACCAGGAAATATATATATAATAGTAAACTACCTCTATTTAAAAATAAAGAAAGAGCCTAGGCATAAATGTGTATGGCCATGCTTTTCATACTCATTATGAACTTTAAATACCTCAAATGTTCTTCACCGGCAAAATGTGCAAACTGTGACTTAACACTTCACACTATGTTACATACTGTGTTGTGAAATATATAGCGTACTATAGAATAGTGCCCGCAATAAAAGGAATGAACTAGTAGTACATTAAACAAGAATGAACTTCAAAGGCATAAGAAATATAAACTAGGCCCAACAGTATTGTGAGATTTTTGGAATTTTGGTTTCTTTAAAAAAAAAAAACACTGAAATATAAGAATGTGTTTTTGTTTTAATCCCAGGTGTGGAGATATGGGCATGTTTCAAATTTGGAGTTCTGGGGACTTTTCAAAGGATATATAAATGCTAGGGCCCCAGTGAAGGTGTCGCTGATGGTGGATGGATGCTTTTGGTCATGGTTTGTTAAGCAGTTGTGCAAAAAGAAACAAGAAGAAATTATATATTCTGATGGTGAAGATCAGACTTTCCCCAGGGAAATTGACACCCCTATTCGGCAGGAAGGAGTCTAATGAGACTGTGCCCCCTTCCCCCCATGTCTTTTTTCCTCTCATATCTGGTGTTATGGGGTTGAGAGGGTGGAGAAGGGTGGATGAAAAGGAACCTTTAAGGTAGCAAAGGTCAGTTCCAAAATATAATCCACGTGATTACATTTATAAACTGTTCTTCACAGACAAATGTTAGTAAATCAATGGTTGGCAACTGTTAAGAATTGTATGATTCTAAAAGTTTAGTCTAAAGAATTTGGCAGAGGAGATGGGGCTAAGAGAAGATTTCTGTATCTTGATTTTGGTATCAGTTCTAAATCAGTACATTTTGTTGTTTGGGCGTTTGTTTACTGTTGCTGTTGTTTGTACTGATGGGAATCAAACTCTGGGCCTTGAGGATGTGGAGCAAATGTACCACCACCAGGTGCACCCCAGAACAACACATTTTCAATTCATAAAACTACCTACTCCAAGTCATGTTCATTTGTAGAATTGTAAACAGTTTTTCTTGTTTTTCAAGATTTGTTGTTGTTTTTGAGACAGGGTTTCTCTGTATTTGCCCAGCTGTCCCAGACTCCCAACAAGCACTTTACTCAAATGAAGATTTCTTTAGTGCAGAACTTTTTTAAATCACTTAGCATTAAGTAACAGCAAAACTCTAGGAAGTGATTTTGCATAACCCTTGACACATATCTCTGGCTGTAAATGGTGAGAGGGTTGTAGTCACACTTATCTTGCCTGTGAAAGTCTGATGGTACGATTTTATTGCCAGAGAACTTACCTTTTATTTAATTTTTAATTTTTATTTTTCAAGACAGGGTTTCTCTGTGTAGCTTTGGCTGTCCTGGACTCATGTTGTAGGCCAGGCTGGCCTCTAATTCACAGAGATCTGCCAGCTTCTGCCTCCCTAGCGCTGAGATTACAGATGAGCACCATCATACCTGGCCGCCAGAGAACTTCCCAAGGTTTAGGGATTTTGGTTGTTTGTCTGTTTTGTTTTGTTATGGAGGAGGTTTACTGAGTCAGAGTCTCTCTACATCACTCTGGTTGTCCTGGAACTCACCATGTAGACCATGATGTCCTTGAGCTCACAGAAATCACCTGTTTCTGGCCCCTGTGTATTGGGATTAAAGGTGTGGTTTTTTTCTTTTTGGGACTATGATTATATCATTTTCTCCTTACCTTTCCATACTCCAAAGCCTCCCATTTGCCCCTCCTTGCTTTCTTTCAAATTCATGGTCTTTTTTCATTAATTGTTGTTACATGTATGTATCTAAACATATAAACATACATAATTCTAGATATAACCTTCTCAGTCTGAGTAATGTTACTTGTATGTATAATATCTTCATTTTTAAATGTTTATTTTGAAACTAGGCAGTGATGGCCCATGCCTTTAATCCCAACACTCAGGAGATAAAGGCAGGCTTGGTCTGCAGAATGAGTTCCAGGACAGCCTGGGCTAAATAGAGAAACCCTATTTCAAAAAACCAGGTAACACTCAGGGAGGCAGAGGCAGGCAGATTTCTGAGTTCAAGGCCAGCCTGATCTACAAAGCAAGTACAGGACAACCAAGGCTACACAGAAAAACCCTGTTTTGAAAAATAATAGAAACAAACAAACAAATAAATAGAAATGTTCATTTTGAATACTGTGTAGACCACTAGGTGGGGATGCAAACAATATAGCTCTTGTTTCTTTTATAATTTGCTTTAAAGTGATTTTATACAGTCTTACCTATAGTTTCTAGGGAAAAGAGGATAAAGCAAAGGCACATCCATAAAAGCACTTGGTTTCTGTTTTTACATGCTATGACAACCTGGGTTTAGAAGAACTCAACTTCTGAAACTCTGAAGTCATTTTAAGGATATTAAATGTTTAATATCATGTTTGATGGCATTATATCAGAAATATTTAAGAGTTAAAAAGATACTGTGTAAGGGCTGGAGAAATGGCTCAGTGGTTAAGAACACTGACTGCTCTTCCGGAGTACTCGGGTTCAATTCCCAGCACCCAACTGGCGGCTTACAACTATCTGTAACTTCAAGATCTAACACCCTCACACAGACATACATGCAGGCTAAACACCAATGCACATAAAATAAAAGTAAACAAATTAAAAATAAAATAAAGTGTGAGGTTGTAGAAATGTCCCAGTGGGTTAAGAACACTTCCTAGGATGAGAAAGATGGCTCAGTGGTTAAGACCACTGGCTGCTCTTCCAGACAACCTGGGTTCAATTCCCAGCACCCACATGGCAGCTCAAAACTGTGTAACGTCAGATCCAAGGGATCTGACACCCTCACACAGGCATACATGCAGGTAAAACCACTAGTGTGTATAAAAGAAAAATAAATAACATTTTGTTTTTTTTTAAAAGTACTTCCTATTTTTAGAGAGGACCTGAGTTTTCTTCCCAGAACCCATGTCAAGCAGCTCAAGAACTCCAGTTCTAAGACATCCAATGCCTGCTTCTGGCTCTCAAGGGTACCTGCACATATGTGGAATACAATCACACACACACACACACACACACACACATAAACAAAAGTAAATTCTTTAAAGAAGATACATTGTAATTTTTTTCATTTTCTAAAAAAATTTAAATTGTTTTATGTGTAGTGGTGTTTTGTGTGTGTGTGTTTTTGTGTGTGTACCATGTGTGTGCTGCTGCCTGCACAGACCAGAAGAGAGCATCAGATGCCCACAGATTGGAATTATAAAAGTTTGTGAGCTGTTGTGTGGGTGCTGGAAATGAATTGTCTGGAAGAGTACTCTGTATTATTATTATCATTGTTGGTTTATTGAGACAGGGTTTCTCTGTGGAGCCTTGGATGTCCTGGTCACTTTGTAGACCAGGCTGGCCTTGAGCTCCCAGAGCTCCACCTGCCTCTGCCTACTAGGCTTCACCATGGCCAGTACTCTTAACTGCTGAGCCATCCTCCTCCCCCTATGCATACATACTTTTGATACTGTAAAAATTAGAGGGAATGTTTGCCTCTTGTAATGAATAACTTTTTTTTCTTTATTAGTCTTTTAAAGTCTTCTATATATAGTTGATTTAAACAAAACAAAACAACATATCCAGGAATGGAAATACATAGCCAGGTGCGGTAGCACATGCCTTTAATCCCAGCACTGGGAAGGTAAGCAGGAGAATATCTATTAGTTCAAAAGCCCAGCCTGGTCTATAAACTGCAGGGTAGCTGGCACTACATAGAGAGACCCTGACTCAAACAAACAAAGAACTATGCAGAATAGTGGGGGAAACTTCAGATAACTGTTCTTTTCAGAGCTATGGAAAAACCAACCAACCAATGCACAGCAACAACAGAAATGTTAAAAGCCTAGTTCGTCTCTAACATGTTCTTTGCATGGGGTCTTGCTATAAAGCACAGGCTGACCTCTAACCAGTAATTCTCTGCTTTGGCCTTTGGGGTGCTGCAATTACAGGTCTGCATCATCTATGCTGCCTCCTAACTAAACAGAAATACTTCAAAAAATATATTGTAAAGGACTGGAGAGATGGCTCAGCAGTTAAAAACACTGGCTGCTGTTCCAGAGGTCCTGAGTTCGTCAGCGCCCACAGGTTGGCTCAGAATTGACTGTAATTGTAATCCCATGCAATCTGTCTGTCCTCCTGTGCATATATACATGCAGACAAAACAGCCATTTACACAAAATAAATAAAGCTAAAAATGAAGATTCAATTATTAAAAACTAATTTATTTTTGATAGTTTCATATAATCTGTCATGTTTTATAATATGCCTCATTACTCACTCTTTTCCCTTGTACTTCCTGATCCTTACAACTAGTTCCCCTTCTACACTCATGCCTTTCATTTTAATTTGATGACCTGTGGAGTTTAGTTAGGGTTGTGTGCATAGACATGGACAAGGAATTATTTACTGGGCAACTGAAGACAATTTTTAAAAACTATGTTTACAATAGAAAGCACAAAATTTGCTATTTTAGCTGTTGTGAAGTATTCACCAGAAAAGACAACCTGAACGTAGATTTAAGCCAATAAAAAGTGTGTATTAGCTGGCTGGCAACTCCACTGAGGGTGGGGGGGCAGCTCAGTGTAAGCTTGTAAGCACAAAAACCGTATCCTGGGTTGACATGCCTCAGGTAACAAGAACAGTTAGCCAGAAGGACAGCCACAGAAGTCAAGGTCGGTACATTTAGAGACTTACATGGATTGGGTCTTTGTTTTCATTCTTTGGCCAGTGGTGCTGTGTTTTATGGCGTAATGGTACTTCCACAATGGTGTCAGTTGTGCTGAGGTTTGGGGTCCACTAATGTCTGGGAGCTTGTTATATTAGCCATTTCTAAATTTGTAATGTCTACATCATAAAATTTGCCCTTTTGCCCTTTGAAGCTTGCATCAATCATATCACACACATTGTTTAACAATCTGCTGTTTACAACACCTTTTCATTATCATAAATTTATGGCAAAATGATATTCCCCTGTTATTCCTCCATCCTGGTACATTCTCTGTTTCTACAAATTTGCTCTGATTGACTCAATTGTATATTGATATTGTATATTGTGTATTAGATACAAATTATTATCTACTTGATGATATATATATTACTTTCTCACTTGGTTATAAAGATTGAATGTAATAAAATTATAATATTATTTAAATATAATGAAGTATTGAGTGGTGTCTGTAAAAAAAGAAATTATGAAGCATTAAAAAAAAAGTCATCTGGCCAGGAGTGATGGCGCTCGCCTTTAATCCCAGCACCAGAGAGGCAGAAGCAGGCAGATCTCTGAATTCAAGGCCAGCCTGGCCTAAATAGGGAATTCCAAAGCTACATAGTGAAATCCTATCTCAAAAAACAAACAATAAATAAATAAACAAATAAAAATCCTAGTTTAAGTAAGTTTACCATGTATGTTATTCACTCTTATACTTACGTTTAAGTTATTTTTGCAGAAAGAAGAGAACTAGAAATTCTTTAGAAGTGGAATGTGCTTTATCTTAGAACAAAGGTCAAAATATATGTACACATATACATAAATATATAAAATAAAGAAACAGAAAATATGTATGAGTTAGTAGGGTTTACAAAGCATCTTTCATTTTAAAGCATTTTCCATTCGTATCTGCATCTCCATCGTATTATTGTTTATACAGTATTGTGCCTGCACATACATCAACAGGCCAGAAGAGGCTAGCAGATATAATTTTAGATGGTTGTGAGCCACTATGTGGTTGCTGGGAATTGAACTCAGGACCTTTGAAAGAACAGCCATTGCTCTTAATCTCTGAGCCATCTGTCCAGCCCCACCTTTTATACTTTTGATCAGCTTGGATTTTTACCTACCATGTCCAGTAAATGATTCACCAGTTAATAGAAATCTTTACCATTAGTTTTACAGCTATATAATTTATTATACTCCAGTGTGTAGCTATTCTGTGTTTTAAGCTACCAATAGACAAAGAATTCTAGTTCTGGAATTACAAGTAATATAATTTATGACCTTGCCCATATTATTTTTGTACTTATAAAAGTATATCTTCACAGTGTGTTTAGAAATTGGATTGTTATGTAGAGATAACCACATATATCCTTTATTTGACATTGCCAAGTTCTTCTCTGTAGTCATTATGAGATTTTATATTTCTAGATGCAGGGAGTAAATTCTTCTTTTCCTGAAGTCACAGAGTTTATTGTCAACCTTTGAATTTTTGTTGATCTACAAGGTAGGAAATTGTATCTTTTTAAAAGAAATTATCGATCTCTGTGAGTTTGAGGCCAGCCTGGTCTACAAAGACAGTCTAGGACAGCTAGAACTGTTACACAAAAAAACCTTGTCTCAAAAAAAAAAGAAAGAAAGAATAGAAAGAAACTGTATCATCTTAATTAACATTTATCTTACTACAGTGAAACTTAATAGCTCTTCATATTTTTAACAAAAAGGTATTTTATATTATTTTTCTGAATCATTTGTAAATGTCTTTTTAAAGTTATTTTAGTCCTTGATGATTCAAAAGATGGGTGTTTTAGTAATAGTTTCTCAGTTAGCCTCTTACCTGTGTTTTTGCTACAGTTACTTTCTCTGTGGTTTGTCTGTGGGCTAAGGTATTCTTTATTGTGATTTGCTTTGTCACAGGGTCTCTCATAATACTAGGCTGGATTTGAACTTGTGACCCTTCTGAGTACTGGTATTATAGGTATGTGCCACAATGTGCAATTTATAGTGTGCTTGCTATGTAAAATTTTCATTTTATTTGTTTGTTTGATTAGTTTTTTGAGACAGGATATTTTGTGTAGCATTGTCTGTCCTGGACTTGCTTTCTAGACCAGGGAGGCCTCAGACTCAAACAGATCCGCCTGCCCTGCCTTCCCCAGTGCTGACATCACAGGTGTGTGCCACAGGAGCCAGCTCAAAATTTTCATTTTAATATGTCATGTTTATCAATCTTTTATTGTATATGGATTTTGAATTCTGCTTATAATATTGTTCTTTTCACCTAAATTGAAAAGAAGTTGACAAGACAGGAATTTTGGTTTATTAGTAGAATATTTTTTGTAGTCCTTCCATAGCACTGAAAAAAGGAAAGCGAAGGGAAGGAAACAAAGGCGAGGGGGAAGGAAATGGAAATTAGAAAGAGCTGAAGGGACTGAAGAGATGCTCAACACTTAAGAGCACGGACTGCCCTCCCAGAGGACCCGGGCTCAATTTCCAGCAGCTCACACCTGCCTTTTGACATACAGCTTCAAGACTCTGACATCCTCACACAGACAAGGAGGGAAAGGAAAGAGAATGGGCCGGATAGCAGCATGCAGTCTTTCATTTCATATTTTGCATTTAGTCCCCTAGTCCATTTGGGTTTTTTTGCTTGTATATATGAATTCAAATGTGTATTTTCCCAAGTGGCTATGAAATTTTCCCAGTATGCGTTACTAGAAGCATACTTTCTCTTCTATTCTTCATGGATGGTACTTTGAATGCATACTAAATTTCTAATTCTATGCTTGCATAAATTTCTGGATATCGTCTTCTTGTTTATGTTATGGCCTCCTGTCTATTCATATGTCAATGCCACAATAATATAACTGATAGGTATCTGATATGCTTTAATGACTGAAATGTCAAGTTTTTTTTTTCTTTCAAAAAGTATGTGTTTAAGCGAGGCATTGGTGACGCACACCTTTAGTCCTAGCGCTTGGGAGGCAGAGGCAAGCAAATCTTTGTGAGTTCAAGGCCAACCTGGTCTACAAAGTAAATTCCAGGACAGTCAGGGCTACACAGAGGAACTCTATCTGGAGACAAAAAAAATTTAAGGATGTATTTGTTTTTATTTTATATGTGTGATTGTTTTACTTGTATGTGTGTGTATTCATCTGTGCCTACTACCCAAGGGGAGGTGTTGGGTAACCGGGAGTGGAGATACAGACAGACGTAAGCTGCTTTGTGGGTTCTGGGAACTGAACCCATGTCCTCTGCAAGAACAATCCGTGTTCTTAACCACTGAGATATCTCTCCAGTCCCAAGTTTCTCTTTCTATTGCTTTTTCTTCAGGGTTATCAGCTATACATACATAATGACATATTCATTCAAACTTTCACGTCAATTTGTTCAGTCTCAGACCAGACAGGTTATAATTTAATTTTACTAGAATTCATGTTTTTCTAATGCTGAATCATTGATGAATGTGGTATATTTTTACAGTCTTTCAAAAATTATATTTTGTAGTGTTTTCAGGTTTTCCTCATATTTTATGTTATCTAAGTAATTTTTCTTGTTGTTGTTGTTGTTTTGAGGCTAGAATCCAGAGATTCACACACACTAGGCAGACACTAGCACTGAGCTATATTCCCAGCCTTGCTTTACTTTTTTCATTACTGTTTAAATTGGGTTTTCTCTTAAAACACACACACAACAAAAACAAAAACCTCAAAACAACAACAACAACAACAAATAGAACGGTGTTATGAACACTAGCGAGTATTCTACAAGTTAACTGTATCTGCAGCTCTTGGTTTTCTGAGACACTGTCTTACTAACAGCCTTGCCTGGAGCTCACCAAGCATGCCTCAAATGCCCACTTTTTTCCTCTGCTTCCACCATGCCCGGCTTCTGTTAGATCTTAGAATTATTAACTTGTTGACCTGTATGAACATGAAAAGATTTTTCATCACAAATATATACAGTAAGAAAAGTAAACATAACTGATGACAATTGGGATGACATTAGTGATATATAGCCTGTAAATAAGGCTTTTTGCCCCTATAATGTGTTCAGAGTTGGTGAAAACATATTTAAACATGTAACTGTCTGTGTAGAACCAGAGGTAAGAACAAACTTAAGATGAAAAAAAAAAAAAGGCTTCAGGGGCTGGAGAGATGGCTCAGGCTCAGTGGTTGAGAGTGCATTCTGCTCTCACGGAGAACCTAATTTCAGTTCCCAGTATGCAGGCCCAGTGGCTCACAGCTGACTGTTGCAACTCCAGGGGATCTGCTTCCTCTTTCTGGCCTTCATGGACATCGCACATACATGCATAAACACACATTCAGACAGTTGCAGGATATTTGATCCCATTGTCATCCCTGAGATTGTGAACTGTAAAAACCTGTTTCATCTTTGGTGTGGCTCAGCCCTAGCACATACCTTTAATCTAAGAACGTTCTGTACACCAGATTTAATAAAGTTAACCCTAGGTCTAGAGACAGAGCAAGAAACCAGCTGATAGGGATTAACAAAAAGGAGAGACTGAAAGACAGGTATTGAATACAGCATGGAGAAGGGTGAGTTAGCTCTTGAACCCTCAGCTCCTTGGCCTTTGGCTCTTTCAGCTCTTTGGTTTATTACACTTCTGGCTTTCTCCTCCTGTGCTGTTGGGTGAGCTAGCAGGCCTTTTCCTCCTGGGTCATCAGGAGGAAAAGCAAGCTAGCAAGCTGTGAGCTTTGAGCTTTTAGCCTTTTCTTTCTGGGACATGAGCTGAGTAGGAAGGTCAGCTGGGTGTTTTCTGTGCCTATCTGAGCTAGCAGGTTTTTACCCCAGCTTTTGGCTCCAGAGCCTTCATTGGTAAAATCAAACACATACACACACAATTACAGTAAAAGTGAGTTGGTGAGTTTCTTTGTATGTGGTTTCCTGGGGTGTGGCTATCCAGGTTAGATGGTACACACTTCTGAGAAGTTTGCATGAGCCTCTCTTCACCTACTTCCCATTTCTTCAATCTCCGCCAAGGAAATAGTGGTCAGAGTAAAGTTTTGAGTCACAAGGCTCAGGGCTTCAGCGCCCACTTTGTCAGGGTACAGTGTTGTGTGGCTAGCAGCTTGAGCTCCTTGCATACGTCACTAAGTGGACCAGCCGTATTTCCAGCCTCTTATTAATATTGTTCCCTTCATAGGTAATAGAGCAACTAAAAAGCATAAACAGAAAGCTTAACCCAGGAAAAGTGACAAACAGACCAAGGCTCTAGCTGTGGCTCACTGTGGGGAAGGGGAAGCTGAGTAAGTGAGGCAGCCCTGGTAAAGAACAGACTGGCAGTCCTGCCCACAGAGCAAAACCTACAACTTTCCACAGGCCTGAAAGCCCCTGGAGGAATTAGGTGGAATCATGACCCCTCCTGAAGGGTAGGCCAACACTGGAGAAGAAATCTGTTTTGTTGCTCCACATATCTTGAAGGGCTGATGCTAGGTCCTTTAGAAGGGTCCTTGTTGGAGAGTGAAGTGCATCTTGGAAACCTGAAAACAAGGGACAGTGGCATCCGAGTGAGTGGTGAGAGAGGGCTGCAGGCAGCAGCCCTGGGAGGAAGCACCAGTTGTTTGGCAGCAGATGGGCTCACCTGGGTCCTTGTTTGCTGGAGGCAGGGTTTCATTTTGCATCCCTGGCTAGCCTGGAACTCACTGATCTCTCTGCCTCTGCCTCTCAAGTGTTAGGATTAAAAGCATGTATCACCATGCCTAATTCCATGTTCTTGGCCTTTCATTCAAGAATTAAAAATAAAGGCGCACATACATTTGCAAAAGTGGTAAGATAACTGCAAAATAAAGTGGTAACACAGATTAGAAAGCAATCATGTCAAGAGTGACACAGGATCGCGTGAGTGAGCCCTGCTTATTGTTTGGGACTTCCTCTTACAGACTTTTAAGTGATTGCTAAGGTTCTCTATTTTGGTGGCTAGATTGGATCATACAATCATTTTGTACTGTGCCTGTCCCCAAAATGCATCAGATTTTAATCTTAATCTTACACTCAGTCATGTGTAAGATGGTATTTAGGGTTCCTCCCTAAAAGTTCACTTGAGGACATAGTATTATACCAACGCACAAGCACCTGAAACATCATTGTGTGGAGAGGCGTGACTGTGTAGCCTGATTAATGGAGGGGAGGGGCGGGGTTCGAGGTTGCCAGACACATTGTTTGGAAAGGGGTTTGTGTGCACAGTACCTGCAGGTGAGGGAGGTGGTCTCCAAGACCACTGTTAGAAGAGAGGAGAACTGGAGCCGTGTGGAGCCCCACGTTGCTAAGCTCTCCTGTGCTTGCTGCCCTCAGTTGAGTGTGTACAAACTGAGAAGTTGAGGAAACAGGTGCTTGGGCCACTCTGTTGGCCAACCTCCAAGGCCTAAGGAATTCTAGTAATCTTTTAGTGACTTCGGCTCAGGCCAATTTGGGATTTGTTGTTTTGATATAGAAAAGAATTTCAGGACTAGTTAGTATGATGCAGAGATTTTTATTGTTTGGGTTTTTTTTAGGGGGGGATGGGTTGGTGTCGGTTTTGGTTTTGGCTTTTCAAGACAGGGTTTCTCTGTGTAACAGAGCCCTGACTGGCTGTCCTAGACTTGTTTTGTACACCAGGTTGGCCTCAAACTCACAGAGATCTGCTTGCCTCTGCCTCCTGAGTGCTGAGATTACAGGCATCCACCATGTGTCACACCCAGTTCATTAAAGATAATTTAATACAGACGTTAAACATGGCGGTTAGCAGAAGAAATGCTTAGGAGAGCACACTAGAGAGCATGGATGTGGGCTTGAGTGAGATGCCAAGTTTGGCTGCGGGCTCAAGGTAGTACTGAGTTGTCTGAGCATTAGCCATATTTACCCATTCTTGTGGTTCTCATGTTACATCTTAAAGGTACATAGAAACCTCCTTTTGTTTTATCTTGTTTTTCTTTTTACTCTCTTTAGACAAGTGAGATTATAAAGTGATTCAGAGATAACTTAGATGGAATTGCAGTCTCATAAAGTAAATTCCAGAGCCAGTAGGGGTTTAGGAAATGTTCTTTCCCTACAAATGGCTTTCAGGTGAGATTCTTAAAAAGACTGCAGGTTTGCATTTATGAAGGGACAACGGCTCGAAGCAGTTATTGATTGTACTGCAATCCTTGTGTCTCTGAGAGAGGCTTCAACATGACTCCTGAATAAGGGCTCCTCTCTCTTCTAATGTGTCTGTAATTCTCTCTGTATTGCCTCACTTGAGTCTCATTCCTTACATGGAGTGAGTCATTGCTAGCTGGGACCGGAAAGCTGGAACTCTGGCAAACAGGTCCAAGTTCCCCTAGTTCTCCAAGATACACTTAAGAAGACAGCTCTTGCCTGGGACCTTAGCCAACCCAGGCTGCTTAAACTCGGTTGTGCCTAGGGGAAGTGAGAACCTACTGGACCCACAGACCACAAAGCTAAGTGTGACAAGCATTGGCTCCTGGTGTGCAGTGAAGGGAAACATTCAAAGTGACTGAGGTATGATGGACAAGTGATTCTAGACCAGCCTTCTTACCAAAGCTTTTAGGGTCAGAGCCTCCCCCACCTTAGTTCAGCCACCCACCCTCCAGAAGCCAATTAAAATACTCATACACAGCCAGTCAAGGTGGAGCATGCCTGCAATCCCAGCACTCAGGAGACAGAGGCAGGTGGATCTCTGTGAGTTCGAGGCCAGCCTCCTCTACAACATGAGTCCAGAACAGCCAAGGCTACCCAGAGAAACCGTGTCTTGAAATACAAAAGCAAAACCAACACAAAACCAAACCAAAAGAAGCCCCACTCATTCACAGCATAGTGAAAGCAGAAAAAGGAAATTTATGCTGTGTAGCCACATATGTGTGCAAAGAGGAAAAAAGGAATATATTGATTCCCCTCACTGACCGCTCAACTCCATCTTCCTCTTCCTGACTTGAGTTTTTGTTTATTATGTGTGTGTGTGTGTCTGTATACACTTGTCCATCTGCATTGGAGTCCAGAGAGTACTTAGTGTTGAGTGTTTCTCGATCTCTTTCCGCTTTATTCTTTGAGATGGGGTCTCTCACTGAATCGGGAGGTTCCTGAGTTGGCTAGCCAGGCTATTAGCAAGCTTCATGAATCTTCCTGTCTCCACTTACTTAATACTTGGCTTCTGGAAACGTGCTACACACCATTGTTTTTGTCTTGTTTTGTTCTACACAGGTTCTAAGGAACTGAATTTAGGTACTCATGCTTGGCGGCAGCTGGTTCACTGAGCCAGCTTGCCAGCTCAGGTTTAGATTTAAATAGAAGACAAGGGTATGCATGACTAAGCAGTCTTGGCCAAGGTGTGGTCCTGTTCGTCATTGCTGCAAGGCTCCAGTCAAGTGAGGTGTCTTGATAAGCTGTGGAACTGTGTGAAATATCTTTCTGAGAGACAAGCTCCTCCTGTTTGCTGGCACCAATCCCCAGATTTTTTCTTGTCACAGTGTAAAATTCTCTGGAAAATTTATATTTTCTGGAGACCATTGTTTTCAATAGTATGATGAGAAGGTACCTGTGTGTCTTCAGAATATTTTCAGCCTTGCTTAGGATGGCTTGAGCCTGGGCAAAGAACCAGCCTGAATATGTGGAATGACAAAGGATTCTGGCTTCAACACTCACTTCTACAGACATAGCTATCAGACTCAGGTCTTTAGAGGATCCAGGAAGAAGCCATTCCAGGTCAACTGTTCTTTCGTTCCTTTTTTTCTCTCTTCTTTTCTTTCCTTCCTTTCTTCCTTCATTCCTTTTTTCTTTCTCTTTCTCTCTCTTTTTTTCTTTCGTTTTTGGGTTTTTGAAACAGGGTTTCTCTGTGTAGCCCTGGTTGTCCTGGAACTCTGTAGAACAGGTTGGCCTCAAACTTAGAGATCCACCCGCCTCTGTCTCCCAAAGGGTAGCATGAAAGGCATGTACCACCACCATGCAGCACTTTATTATTTTTTAAGAATTGACTTTATTATATTTAAAGTATTTCTAAACTTTTTTGTTTCCTTGTTTATCTTTGTTTTTGTTTTCTGAGACAAAGTTTCTCTGTGTAGCCCTGACTTTCCTGGAACTTGCTCTTTAGACCAGGCTGGCCTTGAACCCAGAGATCTGTCTACTTCATCCTCCCAAGTGCTGGGAGGATGCCCCCTTTTAAATTTTAATTTAAAAGGTTTTATTATTTATTCTTACCTTTATCTAATTTTATTCACATATTTTTTGATGTGGTCATATTTCATCTCTTCCTCTTCCTCATATTTTAGTTTCTTTGTTTAGCCTTGCTTCTTTTTTCACAGATTTCCACATTTATTATATTCTTACCATAACTTTTTCCATCATACCTTATGCTACATTATTTTGTGCTGTATTCTTTTCTTTGCATAGTTAATTGGGCTATGCAATGAACTGTAATTAATTTAGATTTTTGTTTTTCAGTGTCTGGTTTGGTTCATCATTATTGCTGTTAAAATGTTTGTTCTCCCTCCTCCATTGCTGGTGGGAATGCAAACTTGTACAACCACTCTGGAAATCAATTTGGCGCTTTCTTAGACAATTAGGAATAGTGATTCCTCAAGACCCAGCTATACCACTCTTAGGCATATATCCAAAAGATGTTCAAGTACACAACAAGGACATTTGCTCAACCATGTTCGTGGCTGCTTTATTTGTAATAGCCAG
>CM053752.1:82057176-82122860 GCA_028658305.1 Pachyuromys duprasi
GGGAGGGGGCCACGCCTGGGATTCAAAGTACCTAACCTGTGATTGAGATAAAAATAAATAAATAAAAAAAAAAAAGCAGTAACTGAAAGTTTCAAAAATGCTGCTTTAAAATTGCACGTTGTTTATAGTAAATTCATTTGTCTACTTCTAAAAAAAAAAAAAAGAAAAAAAATGTTTGTTCTCTTCTCTGAGTAGTACATGGAATTAGTCTTTCAAAATAAAACCAGAAGAGATGGCCATCCTCATACATGTTGCAGATCACAACTCAGAGACACAAAAATTTGGAAAGTCAGGACAACATAACTCCTGCAAAGTACCACAGCTCAACTCCAAATCTGCAACACTGAAATGGTTAAGGTTCTGGAAAAAGAACTCAGAAGCCTATTTTTAAGAATGATCAATTGGGGCTGGAAAGATGGCTCAGCGGTTAAGAGCACTGTCTGCTCTTTGAGAGGTCCTGAGTTTGAGTCCCACATGGTGCCTCACAACCATCTACTGAGATCTGATGTCCTCTTCTGGTATGTAGGTGTACATGCAGATAGAGCACTCATACACATTAAGTAAATAAATAAAAGAATGATCACTGACCTCCAAGAGGGTTTAGACAGACAGATGAATGAAGAAAGAAAGCATCTGGGCAAGAAAGTCAACAATATAAGTAAGAAAATTGGGAAGGAAACTGAGTCTCTGAAGTATAAACTCAGAAATAATGGAAGTGAAAACTCACAAACCAAATTTACTAAAAGACTAGAAGATAGAGTATCAGGTATGGAAGAGTATCAAGAAAATTCTACAACAGACATCAAGAAAGATGTCTGTTTTTCTGAAACAGGGTTTCTTTGTGTAGCCTTTCCTGTTCCGGAACCCACTCTGCAGATCAGGTTGGGCAGGAACTCAGAGACACCCCCCACCCCATCTCTGCCTCTAACAGCTGACTAATTGGACTTAAGACCTGCTCAGTAGGAGAGAATTCATGCCTGGTACTATAAATCTAGACAACTTCTCATGGCTGATGAGGTCATAGACCCAACGGGAGAACCAATATGCCAATATGACTTCTCCATCTTTTCATCCCGCCTTCCTTCCTTCTTTCCTTCCTTTTTCTTTTTTTTTTTTTTTTTTACATTTATTTAATTAGGGCAGGCAGGATACCATGATGTATGTGTAGAGGACAGAGGGCAACTTGCAGGAGTTGCTTCTCTTCTTCTAATGTGTGAGACTCAGGGATTGAACTCGGGACCTAAAGCTTGGCAGCATCTGGATTTATCCACTGAGCCATCTCACTGGAGTGCAACCCATATGATTTCTAGCTGTATCCTTATGCCCACACCTAAGTTTACCTCTCATCCCTAATCAAGCTTCCTTTTGCAAAGATGGAGACTATTACAGAGACCAGCAGTTCAGTTTTTAAGAGGATGAAAAATCAGCCGCTGGAGAGACATCTTATCTCTACAGGAGCAGTTCTTGTAGAGAATCTGAGTTTGGTTCCGCTGTGCTGGGTGGCTCCAAACCCCTGTAACTCCAGCTCCAGAAGGACACAATGCTTCTATCTTATGAAGAATATACAGATAAACTGAAAAGATCTCAAATCACTTGTGCATGAGGACATTTATAATGCTGTTGTAGCAACAGAGAGGAGACAAACCACGTATCTTCCAAAGGAAATGGTTTACAAAACTATTATATGTGATCACACCTGTGAAACACCAGGCTATGAAAATAAAGGAGAGCCAGGTGGTGCATGACTTTAATCCCAGCATTCAGGGAGGCAGAGGCAGGCAGGTCTCTGTAAGTTTCAAGGTAGCCTGAAACTCGAGGCTACACAAAGAAAAAAAAAAGACAATTCAAATGTCTATGAATATTATGTATCATTGCTATGCCATCTATTGCCAGCATGTAACTATATATTGTGGCACATTTCTATAGATAGTATTTGGGAGGAAAGCAGAAGAATCATGGGAGGCTGTGAGTTTGGGCAGTTCACTATGCTGAGGGTAAGATAATTAGTGGGATCATGCTTGCAAATGATCACATATCTGGGCAATGTAGTGAGAACCATCTTTAAATTCTGTTGTTGCCATACACATGATGAAATGCTATACAGCAACAAACGAAGGTTAGAAACTATGACTGTATGCAACAACTATATGTAGATGAATCCTACGAGCACAATATTCAGTCAATAAAGCTAGACGTGAAACAATGCTACATACCGTAATTACACAGGATTTTGAAACCGTCAAGCTCTACGTCAGAATTCATAACATCTTCTATTTTTGAAATATGTTAAGGAATTGAGATTCAGATATGTTAGACAGTCTTCTGATATACTAGTGTGTGTCTGTTTCTTTTTCTTTTTTTTTTTCATTTTAAATTTTTATTTCTTTTCAAGTGGTTTTGTTTTGTTTTGTTTTGTTTGTTTGACATGATTTCTTTGTATAGCCCTGGCTGTCCTGGAACTTACTCTTTAGACCAGTCTGGCCTCCAACTCACAGAAATCCACCTGCCTCTGCCTCTCGAGGGCTGGGATTAAGATGTACACCACCACCACTTGGCTTAAATTTTTATTTTAATGTTTTAAAGTTTTTACATTTTCAACTAAAAATGTAAAGATCTATTTATATTGTTTCCCATTGTGTGCATATATGTGGGTATGTGCACATAGGCACAGGTACCCGCAGAGACTTGAGGTCTTTGATCCTCCTGGGGTTACAGTTACAGGCGGTTGTGAGTCATTGGCCATGTGTGCTGAGAGCTGAAATGTGCTCCTCTGCAAGAGCAATAAGCACTCATAGCTGCTGAGCATTCACTCTAGCCCCATGTTCTGTTTCAACACTGTTTTTTTTTCTTTACTATATTTACTTCATGTTCTTTTGCTGATTAAACTTAAGTTTAAATGCTTTTGAATGATTGGGATGTCGTTTACTTGAAAACTACTTGTCTAGCTCATACAAGTCTCTTAGTTTGAGCTCCAGGACTGGTAAGGATATTAGATAAAGTTAACCTTCCTCAAAAGGGCCTTAAAAATATATCAGTTAGGGCTGGAGAGCTGGCTCAGAAATTATGAGCATTGACTGGTCTTCCAAAGGTCCTGAGTTCAATTCCCAGCAACCACATGGTGCTCACAACCGTCTATAATATGATGTGATGCCCTCTTTTGGCAAGCAGGTGCACATGGAGATTGAGCGATCACATACATTAAATAAATAAATAAATAAATGTATCACATAAATCAATAGATAGATGTTGGTTTTGTTTTGTCATCTCAGAATCAAAACAACTAGCAAATAAGACAGTCACAGAGCAAAGAAAGCTGAATAACGTTTGTATATTAAAGTGAGGTGGTCCCTGCAGATGTCATGGCAGGCAGGAAAATGAACCTTGAAGAGGTAAAAATGAAAATTCGGTTCAGCCCAACTTAGTTAACAGGCTGGATCAGACTTCAAGAGTCCGATGCCAAATGGTTTATTGCCAGTGTATTTAAACAGTATAATTTGGAAAAAAGGTTTCCTGTTGTAACACAATCCCCGGTGCACAAGGAAGCATAATTATGTTAAAACTCAACTCAGGGTACATGTCATTCCCTTCAAGAAGATGGGTTCTGGAGATAGGCTACTTGTACTAGCTTAAGGGCCTAAAGAAGTATCAGGCATGGTCTCTGTCATACAGATAGTGTAAAGGTCATTGGGGATATTAGCCACCTTCAGTCCTGGTTATAGGAGCTTGGAGAAGCCACTGCCTACACAGATAAGGGTCAGTTAGAATACTAGCCAACCTCAGTCATGGTTGTGGAAGCTTAATGTGTCCTGACCGAGCAGATAGCACAGATTATCAGATCACTTCCAATTCATAGCCTTCTAAATGGAAAATCACGTATTTTCTCCTTCAAGGAGACACACATGGGTGACTAACATTCCTGATTTCTCTAGTGATCTATGGATACAGGGACCTTCAAATGCTCCCAACATTAATTATCTAAAATAATGTTATTTTGTGATGTCAGATTGTACATTGATAGCCAGGCAGTGGTGGCACACTTTAATTCCAGCACTTGGGAGGCAGAGGCAGGCTATCTCTGAGTTTGAGGCCAGCCTTGTCTACATAGTGAGTTCCAGGACAGTCAGGGCTACCCAGGGAAACCCTGTCATTAAAGAAAAAGAAAAGAAAGTTTTGTGGGATGAGGGACATAGGGCAGGTCATGGAATGCTTCCCTGTGTGCCTGATTCCTGGAAGCACACTCACACAGCAAGTAACGAAACGATGTGTGACTTACTTCAACTAATCGTGTGAGGCAAATGGTGGGGATAGAGGACAAGAACACGTATGCCTTCCTAATATCTGCAGCTGTTTGAAAAGGACATGCAGGGTTGTTAATAGTACCATCTCTATTACTCACAGTCCTTCAACATTTATCTAATAATACTAAGAGGTTTAAAAATCAACCACATGCCTTCTGCTTAAGCAAGAGAAGTTTTTGTTGCTGGCAACCAGTGTTAAATATTAGAGCTGCAGTATTAGGCTGTATCAGTAGGGGCTGCAAGGATGCCTCAGTATTGAGATCACTTGCAGAGGACCTGAGTCCCTTGCCTGCACCATGTTGGGCAGCTCACAAATCCCTGTAACTTTATCTCTAGGGACATATGATGGCTGCACCAGCACACACATCCACAAATACACACAGGGACAGACACATAATTAAAGCTTACAGCAAAACAAAACTGGGTTTAATTATTCCAATGAAAAGCTTTTGGAGGCCTGTGGGATTGCTCAGTGGTTAGGAGCATGGGCTGCCGTTCTGGAGGATCTGGCTTCATTCCCCAGCACCCACATGGTGGCTCACAACCATCTGTGACTTCAGTTCCACAGGATCCATTGCCCTCTTCTGGTCTCCCAGGCCACTGTGCTCATGTGGTACACATGTGCACATGCAAAAGCGCCCACACACATAAAATGAAAAATCTTCACAAAAGAAACGGGAGTAACTGTTTCAGTCTAACTTCTTTGGTGACCTGAGAGATGCCCAGTGGTTAAGATCATTTACCACCAAGCCTAACGACACTTGAACCCCCAGAACCTGGCAAGTCCTCTGATGGCCACATGCCCTCTCCCCAAATACATGTAATAAAAATAGCTGTTGGAGAGCTGGGTGTGGTGGGATAGTTGTGGAATGTATGTTTCCAGCAGACACACTAGATACTATGTACCTCTTAACAAGAAAATGTATAGCCTGCATCAGATGAAAGTCCTAGCAGGCCTGGGAAGCACGGTGTGGCCAGGGTGTCAAGTACTGTGACATTGTTGAGGGGCTTCAGTGAAACAAGTAAATTACAGAAAAGTAACTGTCAGTCAGCCTTACCATTAACAAAGAGAGCTTGTAAGAGAAGAAAGTAGGTAATGATGGGGGCCAGATAGAGAGGACTTACCTACTAGACATGACACTCTGTGGAAAGATGAGTGAGGTACGGTGTAGAACTGTGAGGGCTATTCTTGGGAAGCAAAACCTAGACAAATTACAGCCTGAAACTTACCACAAAGAAAATCCGGAAACCAGACAAAGAAATGCTTTTCAGACAAAAGACTAACACCTCAAGTGCCAGCAGTTTGTTTTTCTCAGAAAAATGTAGATTCCAAGACGATAGAACATCATCTTAAAAGCTGCCACAGTAGATAAGTTAGCCCTGGAGTCCGTGTCCGTGTTCAGGCATAATGACAGAATTGAGACAACTTTATGAATGGGAAACTAAGAGACGTTTGTCTTCAGCAGACCCGTGCTACCAGAAACGATAACAGAAGTTCCTCATGTGAAGAGGAAAGGACACTAGCTTGGATCCTCAGGAGCAAATGAAGGACAGCAGACATGGTAAATGGTAAATATCTCTTAAAAGAAAACATTATTTTTATCTTTCTAAGTTATTTTAAGAGAAGTATGAATAGTTAAAGTATAATAGCCCCCTAGAGTTTTCAATGTAGTTATTGCCTACATATATAATAAATCTAATACATAAAACTGTTAGAAAAACCTGGATGTGGTGGCAAGCACTCCTCAAATCCCAGCACTGAGACAGAGGCAGGAGGATCTCTGTGAGTTCAAGGTTAGCCTGCTCTACATATTCCAGGACAGAGATGGTGTCTCAAAACAAAAACTCCAAAAACAAAACAACAAAATAACAACAACAAAATGCCATAAAATTACAAGAAAATATACTGTAGGGGAAGAAGAAGAGAGATCTATATGCTTTTACAATATTTGTCTACATTTTACTAGAAAGAGCAGTGTTCTAGGTGAACTCTGAAAGACTGGATTGTTGGGGCTGGAGAGCTGGCCCAGTGGTTAAGAACAGTTGCTGTTCATCCAGAGAACCCACGCTCTGTTCCCAGCAACCACATAGTGGCTCACAGTCACCAGAAACTCCAGTTCCAGGGCATCTGATACTCTTCTGATCTCCATGGACACCAGTCATGCATGTGGTGCACAGACATATAAAAATCATATACTCAAAATAAGTAAAAATCTTTTCTAAAAGGACTGAGTTGTAGCTAAGTGCACACACCTGTATACCCAGCACTCAGGGAGACAGAGGCAGACAGATCTCTGAGTTTGAGGCCAGCCTGATTTACAAAGCGAGTCCAGAGCAGCCAGGGGCACACTGAGAAACCTTGTCTCAAAAAAACAAGAACAAAGAAACAAAAAGACTGAGCTGTGTTTTATAATCTTAGAGAAACTACTGTATAATACAAAGAAATATAGTTAATGAAGCAATAAAAATGTGATAATGAGGGCTGGAGAGATGGCTCAGAGGTTAAGAGCACTGGCTGCTCTTCCAGAGGTCCTGAGTTCAGTTCCCAGCAACCACATGGTGGCTCACAACCATCTGTTACGAGATCTGCTGCCCTCTTCTGGCGTGCAGGTGTACATGCAAGACAGAACACTGTATACATAATAAATAAATAAACCTTAAGAAAAAGCAGAAATTATTTTAAAAAATGTGATAATGAAAACCGAAAATATTTGAATTATCTTTTAAAGTGATATGAGGAGGAACAAGGACAATTACAATGGATATAAAAATTAGAACCAAATGATAAAATTGTATGAAGTCTGATGATATCAATAATTATTTTAAATATTAAATACTAAATACCTCAATTTTAAGGAAACCGTCAGGGCAAATACAAAGAATACCAAACTATACTATCTATAAGAGTTAGTACAAACCAGCTGATGTTGGCACATGCCTTGAATTCCAGCACTCAGGAGGTAGAAGCAGTTAGATCTCTGTGAGATCTAGGGCAACTTAATTTACAGAGAGAGCTCCAGAATAGCCAGGGCTACACAGAGAAACCCTTCTCAAAAGAGCAAAGTAAAACAAACAATTAAAAAAAAAAAGAAAAGAGTTAGTATAGTGTAAGTATAAAAAGCTCATATTTGTTAAATATAAATGAGTAGAAGCTAGATGTGGTGTTGTACGCCAAATGGTGTAATCTCACCATTTGGGAAGTAGAGACAGGCGGATCAGAAAATAATTTAGGATGAACCTTAACTACATAGCAAGATCAAGGGCAGCTTGGGATATATCAGACCTCCAGAACAACCAAAAATTAAATTAAGATTAATAAATGGGCAAAGTTACACAAGGCAAATACTACAGTCTAAAATGCAAAGAATGATGTCTATAGAAATGTTCAATAGGTTTAAAGACTGAGGGTCAAACCAGAGATAGCGAATGGTATCCGTGGGGGCTAGGGAGATGGCTCAGCGGTTGAGAACACTGACTGCTCTTCCAGGGGACCCAGGTTCAAGTTCCAGCACCACATTGCAGCTCACAACTGTCTGTAACTATAGTTCCCGGGAATCAGACATCCTCATATAGATATCCATGCAGTCAAAACACCAATGTACATAAAGTAAAATTAAATTATTAAGAATGGTATGCTAAAACGAAACAAAACAAACGAATGGTATGCTATGGGGACTATGATTGGGATGTAAAGTAAACAACTAAATAAATAAAGTTAAAAGTGACAGAAAGAAAGAAAGAAAGAAAGAAAGAAAGAAAGAAAGAAAGAAAGAAAGAAAGAAAGAAAGAAAGAAAAGAAAAGAAAGAAAGGTTGAGCAGGCCACGAGGAGCAAACCAGTAAGCAATACTCTCCATAGTCTCTGTATCAGTTCCTCTTTCCTGCCTTCTTTGAGTTTCTGTTTGGCTTTCCTTTGATGATGAACAGTGATTTGGAAGCATGAGCCAAATAAACCCTTTCTTCGCCAGGGGGTGAAAATGGTATTCCACTGTTAAAGGTACATATTTTATTGTGAAGTGATAATCCTGTCTGTTTGTATTGAATATCATCTTAAAAATACATAAAGCAAAAATTTAGGTAACAGTGAAGTTTAACATCCTAACTAATTGCAAAAAAAATAGAGAAGACATGGCATATTTGGATAATCCTATGAACTATCTTGATTTGATAGATATTTATGGAATACCATATCCTATAGCTTCCAAATATGAATATTTTCCATGTATATGCAGTATGTTATTAAAGACATCTGATGGGTGATAGAAAACAACAGAGAGCCAGGAAGATGTGGCACACGCTTTCATTTATTTATTTATTTAGGTTTTTCGAGACAAGGTTTCTGTGTGGCTTTGGCTGTCCTAGACTCACTTTGTACAGCAGTCTGTCCTGGAATTCACAGAGATCTTGCCTGCCTCTGCCTCTACGACTGCTGGGACCACAGGCATGTGTAACCATGCCTTCACTCATTTTTTTATTCTTAGAATTAATATATTTTTGCAATAATATGCTAAATTTTGTTATATCATTTCACTAATTAACTAATGTTAATTCTCAAACCTACTGTCTCCTCACTATTTACCTTGGAAATTTGCTTCCTCTTTTCCTAGCTTTAGAATTTTTTATTTTCTTCTGTTTTTCAAGACAGGGTTTCTCTGTGTTTCACAGCCCTGGCTGTCCTGGAACTTGCTTTGTAGACCAGGCTGGACTCAAAATCACAGAGATCCACCTGTGTGCTGCCTCCTGAGTGTTGGGATTATAGTCAAGGCTACACAGAGAAACCCTGTCTCAAAAAATAAAACAAAATAACAAACAAACAATCCTGGCCCCAGAAAATTGCTAAAGAAAATGATGTCAGCATATGCATGGAAGAAAATACTAAGCATTTGCAAGTAGACATATAAAGGGTCTTGTTTATAGAATATAGAAAGAACCTTACAATCCACTAATGAGAATAAAACAAATCTAATAAAAAATGGGCAGAAATTTTGCTTAGGCATATTACAAAAAGAGGCTCTAATATGGGGCTGAAGAGATGGCCTCGGTGGTTAAGAGCACTGGCTGGGCTTCCAGAAGACCCAGGTTCAATTCCCAGCACCCACATGGTAGCTCCCAACTGTCTGTAGCTCCTGTTCCAGGGGATCCGACACCCTCACAAAGACACACATGCAGTCAAACAGCAGTGGACATAAAATAAAAATAAATTCTTTTTTTTTAAAAAAGGAGGCCCTAAAATAGGTAAACATAAAATATACTTAGTACAGTTAGTCACATAGAAAGTATGAAATGAGCTAGGCATGGTGGGAGGCAGAGGCAGGCAGATCTCAGAGCTGGAAGCCAGCCTGGTCTACATAGTGAAGTTCTAATACAGCCAAAGCTACACAGAGAAACCCTCTCTCAAAAAATAAAAACCAAAAAATGCAAAATGAGACCACTTTCATGCTCATTAAAGTTATTACAACTAAAAAGATGTCAGCGCTGAACGTAGTAGAATGTGCACCAACTAGAATGTTCATACATGCTGGCGGACATTTAAAATTCAACAACTTTGGGAGATGGCTTGAAAGCTGATTAAAATGTAGCAATAAAATGGCTGGCTCTACAGCTCTGGGGTGGACTGCTTGCCAGCATTTGAAGCTTTGGGTTTTTTTCTGAACGTGTGCATAGATACAACCTAGGATTTTCAGTAAGAGGATACCCACCACAGTGGGGGAAAACATTTGCAAATCATAGATCTTAAATTTATAAAACCACTTATAATTCACTTAAAAATAACTAATCGAAAATGAGTTAAAATTCTGAATACAAACACACACATACACACACACACACCTAAGAAGTTCTGCTATGAGCCATAGCACACAAAAAGATGCTCAGCATTCTCACCTGTCAGATGAGTACAAATTGAAGTGGCAAATACCACTTTACACGCACTCTACATCATTTATTTGTTTGGTTGGTTGGTTAATTTGTGATACTAGCAATTGGACTCAGTGCCTCAGGCATGCTGTGTGAGCAATGAGCTACATGCCACACCTCTAGAATGGCTGTTCTAAAAAGAGAGAAGCAAGCACCGCTGTGAGTGTGAGAAACTGGAACCTTGCCTGTGTTGCTAGTGGGAATGTAAAACGTTCAGCTATTGTGAAAAACGGTTTGACAGTTCCTACTAAGTTAAACATGGAATTACCATGGAACGCAACAGTTTTACTGTTAGGTTTACATTGGTTTCCTTACCCCATGGATTTGGGTGGAATTCAAAGATGCTAGGAATATATGGTTTTAACCCTGTGGTAGAGAGCAAAGAGGAAGCCCAGGAAAAGAGGTCTGCCTCAAGGACACACTGTCTGTGACCTACTTCCTGCAGCTAATTCCTGCCTCTGTTTCCAGAACCTTACAAAAATAGTGTTACTAGCTGCAGAACAACTCTTTACGATATAGAAGCCTGTTGGGAGATACATCACATCAAAGTGTAACAAAAACAGAAAACAGGTATGCAAATTCTTATATGTGAATGTTTGTAACTGAGCTCTATACACGAGCCACAGACAGAAACAACCTGCTTTCCCTTCAGTAGATGGGCATATAAAATAATGCAGTGTCTTCATATGGTAAAATATTATTCAGCCCACAAAAGGGATGAGACACTGATAAGTGCCACAACATAAATGAACCTTAATAATATTGTGCTAAATGAAAGAAGCAGGCATAAAACGCCATATTTGTTGGCTCCATTTATATGAAATATATAGAATAAGAACAAAATAGATTGATTTCCAGTTTTTAGAAGAATGAATAACATATCTCTTCCATGGTTATGAGAGTTAACTATGACATAATAAAAATATTTTGATTAGTTACAGCTTCATAACATTGTAAATGTATTAGCTACCACTAACTTGCTCCCTTTAAAATGGTCTATTTAATTTCTACCCATGGTGTACATGTGTGCTTGTGTGTGGCCCTGCATGTGCAAACACAGAGCCTTGTGAATACTGAAATGTGTGTTCTACCCCTGAGCTGTACCCCCCCCAGGCCTAATGGATAATTTATATTGTGTGAATTCCTACGTTTAAGCTCACAGTCGATGCCTTTGCACAGCAAATAGAGTAGATGTAATTTACAAGCTCAATTCAGTTTTGCATCTTGTTACCCTTGTGGAAGAACTAGAATGTTTGTTTACTGCTGATGGGAATATAAAATTCCAAAATCATTTTGGAAAACAGCTTGTTGATTACATTAAAAAATTGGACATAGGTCTGAGGAAATGGCTCAGTCAGAAATGTATTTGCCACATAAGCATGATGTACGTTTTAAGACAACATACACACACACACAGGAAAAACAACCTAATAACAACAAAAACAAGCACAGCAAGCCTATGGTAATACCACAGTGTTCCCATCGGAGTGTGTGTGTGTGTGTGTCTGCATGTGTGTGCATGCATGCGTGTGTGCACGCACGCCACAGAGACAGGGAGAGTCCTGGGGCTATCTGACTAATCAGTGAGCTCCAGGTTCAGTGAGAGATATTGTGTCAAAAAATAAAGTGAAGAGTAACTGAGGAAGACATGTAACAATACCCTCTGGCCTCCACATGTAGTATGCATGCATGCACAAGCAGCCCATGCACAGATGCACAGACACGCATGAAAACATACCCCAGATTTAAATACAAACGAACCACACAATCCCAGCCATCCTTCCTTAGGAATTTGTTCCAGAATGAAGAGTATTTGTTCATGCAGACTTTTGTATTCTGATACAGTGATTTACATAGAAGCTTTATTTTTACCTTTTCAAATTAGAAACATCGAAAATGTTCAGTATTAGAACCATGAATAAAGAAATTATAGACAAACTCATGCAATATAAATTTGACACAATAAAGTTGAAGCACAAAATAATTCTGCTAAATAGAGAAGCCTATCTATTTTTATTATATGATTTCATTCCTCAAGTACTAAAAGTCAGGTTGCATGCCTGTAATTCTGGCACTGTAAGGCTGCTGCAGAAGACATAACTGACTAAATAAATACTCTTTAAAAATAGAGACTAGCCTGGCAGTTGTGGTGCATGCCTTTGGGGGATCTCTGTGAGTTCCAGACCAGCCTTGGCCACACAGCCAGTTCCAGGGCAACCAGGGATACAGAGAGGACCCCTGCCTCAAACAAAAACAAACAAACCAGAATAATCCTAGTGATATTAAGTAGGTGATTACTTGTCTGAGGTCAAATTGGGGACATAATGAAAGAGAAACAGTTTCCAAAGGAATAAGAAAACTTTTTAAAAATAATTTTATGTACATTAGTGTGAAGGTGGCAGATCCCTTATACACAGCTGTGAGCTTCCACGTGGGTGCTGGGAACTGAACCCAGGTCCATTGGAAATGCAGACAGTGCTGTTCACCACTAGCCTTTTCTCCAGCCCTGTAAGCAGACTTTTAAAGAGCTGGAGAGATGTCTCAGTGGTTAAGAGTGCATACTGATTGTCAGAAGACTTGAGTTTGGTTCTGAGCCCCCATGTTGAGCACCAGCTCACAATCAGCCCAAGAGGATCTGGACTATGAGAACACCTGTACTCATTTGTGCACACACCAACACACATACATATTCAAAAACCACAACATATTTTTTTTAACTTAAAAACTTTTTTCAGGGCTGGAGAGATGGCTCAGAGGTTAAGAGCACTGCCTGCTCTTCCAGAGGTCTTGAGTTCAATTCCCAGCAACCACATGGTGGCTCACAACCATCTATAATAAGATCTAGTGTCTTCTTCTGGCATGTAGGTGTATAAGCAGATAGAACATTGTATACATAATAAATAAAATATTAAAAAAAAAACTTTTTTCAGCTGGGTGTGGTAGCTCATATCTTTGATCCCAGCACTTTGGAGCTAGAGGCTGTCACATCTCTTTGAGTTCAAGACTAGCCTGGTCTAAAGAGCTAGTTCCAGAACTGCCAGGTCTACACAGAGAAGCCCTGACTCAGAAAACAAAAAACCAAACCAAACCGAACAAACAAAAACAAAAGACAAAAACCAAAAAAACCCATGGAGGTTCCCAGCTCCTGGGCACGCCGCTGACTCTGGAATGCGGTTGCCTGCACTTTCCACAGTAACACTCCATCCGAGAAAGTGTATTTTACCTTTTCCGGTATTGCAAGATTAGGGGTGTGGCTTCTTATCTAGGTCACCTTCTCATGCAGGAATTGCGTCTAGCTTGAACCTGTGCAGGTCTCCTGCATGCCGTCACAGCCTCTGTGAGCTCAGATGCATATCAGTGCTGTTGTGTCTGGAAGACACTGTTTCCTTGGAGTCATCCAGCACCTCTGGTTCTTAACATTTTTTACCTCCTTTTCCATATGGATCCTTGGGCCTTGAGAGGAAGGGCTTGATGCAGCCATCCCATTTAGGACTAGGTGCCCCAAAGGCTCACATGATGATACTAAGTATCACAGGAGTATGATCATAGACCACTTGTTCATTTATGTCCAGCTTGTTTCTCTTACCAGTCGTTTGACTGCTGAGCATGTAGTATCAGCCCTTAGTTCATCTTCAGGGATGAATAATATTCCATGTATGAAAGTGTGACTATCACCTTTGTTTCTGTTCCTTCATTTGATGATACTTGGATTGTTTCTATCTTTGTTCATTAGAAACTGTGCTGCTCTGAATTTTTACGTCTAGGGGCACATTTTCATTTCTGTTGTTGTTCTGAGTCACTCTCTCTTTGTAGCTCTCCCTGGCATTGACCTCACAGAGAGCCTCTGCCTCCCATGCGCTGAAATTAAAGTCATGGACCTCCAGGCTCCGCCACATTTTCATTCTTTAAAACTACTCATTAGAGTGAAAAATGGATAGCTTACAGGAAGGGAGGATGGGCCCAGGAGGAGATGAGGGAGGGGGCTACAATCAGGATATAAAATAAATAAATTATTTAAAAAATTATAAATTTTAAAAAGAAAAAAACCCGATGGCTCACATGATAGCGCTATGACTAGCCTTTTAAGGAATGGCCAAATGGAGTTTACAAAATACTGGTAAGTGAAATAAGCCAGACACAGAAGATCAAATGCTGTCTGATTATACTTGTGTGATACTTAGTATCATCAAATTCTTAGGGCAGAGAGTAGAGCGCGTTAGAATGGAGGTAGAGTTTCTATTCGAGATGAAGAGGTATCTTTGGGAGTCATAATTGATAGCTGTGTAGTGTTGGGAGTGCTTAGTGCCACTGACGTGTGCAGTTAGAAAAATTAAATTGAGCTGGATGCTGTGGCACACGCCTTTAATCCTAGCATCAGAGGCAGGCAGATCTCTGTGAGTTTGAGGCCAGCCTGGTCTACAAAGCCAGTCCAGAACTGCAAGGGCTACACAGAGAGCCACTGTCTCCAAAACCAAAACTAAAACCAAAAAAGAAATTGTTCAATGGTGTATTTTTATTTATCGAGAAGTAATATACAGGGTCTGGAGCGACGACTCAGAGATTAAGAGTGCTACTCTTCTGCCTGCTCATCCTGAGTTCAATTCCCAGCACCCACATGGTGGCTTGCAACTATCTACAGTGAGATCTGGTACCCTGTTCTGGTGCAAAGGCACAGAGGAAAGGTAGGATACTGTATAATAAAATAAATAAATCTTTTTTTAAAAAAGCTACATTTCACTATCAGACAATTAAAAATATATATATTAGCTGGGTATGGCAGCACATGCCTCTAATCCCAGCACTCAGGCCAGTGAGTTCAAGACCAGCCTGGTTTAAAGCAAGCTCAGGGCAGCCAGGGCAACACAGAGAAACCCTGTCTTGAAAACAAAAACAAAACAAAACAAATCACTTTTGATGGTGACCACCCTATTTTGACATAATTCTAGGGCTGTTGTTAAGCTGTTCTTTCAGCTAACTGGGCACTGTTTTCCAAAAGGGAGTTGGGGGGGTCGCTTTCCTTTCCAGGTTGTCAGGAAGGGTTTCCTACAGCATGGTAGCATTGTGCTTTAGCACGGCCCATGCCTCATGAAGAAGCCTTGTCTACAAGGAGAACCCAGTCGGGACTTTCCCCGGCATGTGTGTAGAGTTGTTGGCTCTGAAGAAGCCTTGTCTACAAGGAGAACCCAGTCGGGACTTTCCCCGGCATGTGTGTAGAGTTGTTGGCTCTGTCATGTTTAGGACTTTTGTCATCTATGTTGTCCTCTGGGTAAAAGGTGGCGGTGTTAAGGGAGGGGAAGGTTCTTGTTCAAAGAGCTGGACCTCCAAGAGTAAAGTTGGTATTCTAGGAGTCCTCTAGCAGGTAACCGGAGACTCCCTTTGGTTCTCACAGTCCTGCCGTGTTGTGTGGGAGTAGTGCAATTAAGTTGTTTCCCATGGGCAGTTTCGCTGCCTGTGAACTCAAGGAGCAAGTGCAGTGTAACTCTGAGGCATGCTGGCCAGCCCTTTGCTGCACGAGCATGGTTAATTTGTGCCAACAGTCAATATTTAGAATCGGTTATACCTAAAGGAAAGAGAGAATGAAATGAAACTAAGTACTGACTGTTGGCACAATTTAGCCATGTTCTTGGGGACACCAAACAATGGAGGAGTGGCTGAGTTCTTTCTTGGGTATCTTCTGTGCTGACATAAACAAAGAGGCTATTTGTTTGTTGGAGGACCTTGACTTAAAGACTCAAGAAGTCGAGCTGTTTTCTAGAAATATTAGTATATTAGTCAGGAGGAACAGAACTCACAGCATGGATGTGTGTGTGTGTATGTGTGTGTGTGTGCATGTGTATACACATATATACAGATATGCTCAGGTGCTTGGGTTTTAGTTGATTCCAGGTATAGTCGAATTGACAACCAAGATTATCCAACACACTAGATAAGTAGGACCGTCCAGGTGAGGTGAATAACCTGGAAGGTTGGGTTTCAGTTCCATCCCTGGGACCCACAGGATGGAAGGAAAGAACCAACTTCTGCAAATTGTCCTCTGGCCTAAATACATGTGCCATGACATGCACACCTGCAAATGTGTGCGCAGATAAAGAGGGATGTAACAAAAATTATTAAAAAGATCTGGAATCTCCGTTGACTCACGATCTATGTTGGCATTTTTGATCTGGACTTCCTGAGTCCTCTAGGAAGGTGGCAGGCATTTCTTCTGCTCTGTGAATCACTAGAGAAATCTTAGAGGACTTTAAAGGTATATTGTGGGTCCCGTCTAAACCTGCTAAGATCACAGTAAGAAATGCTTTTGTTTCCATCGGGGGTGGAGGCAGTTACAATCCTATTCATCGTTATTCACAGGACTTCCTGCCCACCAGTGTTCTGTCAAAGTCAGTAAATCTTCTTGATTTGCCTCAGACATTTCTTTTCCCTACAGTTCTATAGCCTGTAAGACTGCAGTCTTTTCTGTGGCTGTTAAGATTTGGTTAATAATTAGGCCAGGTGTCGTGGTGCACTCCTTTGGTCCCGGCACTCAAGAGGCAGAGGCTCTCTGTGAGTGAGTTCAAGGCCAGCCTGGTCTACAAAGCAAGTCTAGGACAGCCTCAGCTCTTACACAGAGAAACCCCATCACAAACAAACAAACAAACAAACAAACAAACAAAACTTAGCATGAAGCCTGCAGGGGGCTCAGCAGCCTCACGCCCTTGGCACCAAGGCTGAAAACCTTAGTTTATCTCCTGTTATCCACGTGGCAAGAGGTAGAGAACAGATTCCAGCAACTTGTCTTCTGGCATCCACATCCACACTGCACACACTACACACACTGCACACACACAGACAAAGAGTAAAAAGTATAAACACAAAATTTTTAAGGTATGATTGAAAAAAATCAGCATGTTGTCTTTTTGTGTCAAATTAAAGGATTAGGCTATTCCCTAGAAAACTCCTATATACTGGTTAGGGTTTTCTGAGAACGTACCCAGGTTAGTTTTTAATGCCTTAAATCTTGGAGGAAAAGGGAAGCGTAAAACAAACTGGGTCTTCCTTCAGACTCAAGGGTGCCTACAGGATAACAGAGATGGTATAGGGCCTTGGGAGTCGCAAGGAGACATTGAAAGTTTTTCTTCCTAGATGGAGGCTTTTCCTTGTCTTTTGGACAATTTCCCTGCCTAGGGGGTTTAATGAAAGTTTCTGGGGTAAGCTGTCATCATACCTTGTGTTTGTGAATGCACGTGGTATTTTTGCCATAATGCAGGTTTGTCTCTCCAAGCAGAGCAAGCTTGCACATAAGGAGTCTCAGACCTTGTTCCCTCCTCCCAGCAAAACAAATCTAATTGTGAAATAACATGATGCTTGATGCTTCCCTTTGGGGTTCCCCTTCCTCCATCTGCCAACGGATAGCCAGGCCAAACTTGATGTTAGAAAAAACATTCGGGGGTGGGTGCAGGGTGTCTGGGGTCAGACTTTGCTATTCTTAAGGATACGCTATCAAGGAGAAGGACGCTGGATTGTTCATCTGCGAAATAGCAAAAGTGAAAACACATCCCTGCCTCCCTCTGTATAGGTTACAGTGCACCCCTTCACCCCCTCTGTATAGGTTACAGTGCACCCCTTCACCCCCTCTGTATAGGTTACAGTGCACCCCTTCACCCCCTCTGTATAGGTTACAGTGCACGCCTTCACCCCCTCTGTATAGGTTACAGTGCACCCCTTCACCCCCTCTGTATAGGTTACAGTGCACCCCTTCACCCCCTCTGTATAGGTTACAGTGCTGCACTCCTTCACCCCCTCACTTTAACCACAGGAGGGCCTCTCCTTTGTTTCTGCAGACTTCACAAGGGCCCCAGGCTTGGAACTGCTTCCGGCCTTGTCCTGCTGTCTTACTGGCAAGCCATCTGAGATCAGAATTCTTGGGCCTTGTGCTCAGATTTTCTAATTCTATCTGAATAAGATTATTCTTTAAATTTTCCTCAGCCAGTAGGAAGGGTCTCTATGGGAGGCTCTTCGGGTCACTGCTATCAGGGAGGGGCATTGGCCTAGAGGTGTCCAGATGGTAAGTCGGCCTTTAGAGTTGAGGAAGGACAAACATGAACATCACGTAGAAAGAGAGAGGGAGGGAGAGAGAGGGAGAGAGAGGGAGGAAGGCATTAAAAGAAACCTTTCACCTTGTCTACATAGCGAGTCCAGGACAGCCAAGGCTACAGTGAGAAACCCTGTCTCAAAAACAAACAAACAAACAAACAAAAAAAGAAACCTTCCAAGTGTAGGTGAGAAGCCTATCATATTCTATTCGGTCCAAATTATATTATTAAATAATGGGGACGTTCTAGGGTAAGACTTGGGTCTCTGTTGACAGAGTACTCAATAGCTAATGAAATGAATTTTCTTTTTAAGTCTGAGGATAGGCATGACCATTCTGTCTACAGTTTGTATATGTTTTGAGATTCCGGATAAAATTTCCCTCCCACATGTTGGGGCCTGCTCATTGCCCAGTTTTCCATTGTCCTTGAAGGTACGGTCAGCATGTGTCAGTTTAAGAATCTGTTTAAGTACCAAAATATCTGGGCACAGGGGTCTTTTCTGAGACTGATACTCCAACCAAGGGCCATGCATGGAGATAACCTAGTACCCCTGCACAGATGTAACCCATGGCAGCTCAGTATGCAAGTGGGTTCCCTAGTAATGGGAACAGGGACTGTCTCTGACATGAACTCAGTGGCTGGCTCTTTGACCACATCTCCCTAAGATGGGAGCAGCCTTACCAGATCACAGAGGAGGACAATGAAGCCTGTCCTGATGAGACCTGGGTGGGACTGGAAGGGAATTAGGGAGGAGGTTACAGCTGAGATACAAAGTGAATAAACTGTAATTAATATAAAAAATAAATTAAAAAAAGAATCTGTTTAAGAATTCAATATTTTAAATTCTTTTCTGTTGTTAGAGGAAAAAAAGAAGTCTCTCCCTGTCAGAGGCAGACAGATCTCTGTGAGTTCAAAACCAGCATGGTCTACAGAGCAGGGTTACATAACACCCAAGGCTACATAGAAAGACCCTGTCTAGAGGGAAAAAGAAAGAAAGAAGGAAGGAAGAAGGACCCAATTAGTATGAAGGGTGGAAAGGTCCTTACCCACCAGTTCGGAAGGACAAAGCTGATTTAATAGTGGCTCACATTGAACATTTCATTGGATGTTTTTTTTTTTTTTTTTTTTTTAAATCTAATGGCGAAATTAAGCTTCATTGTGTAGCTTTTGTACCTCTTTCTGTTTCTGGATGTAATATGAATGTGCTACAGCAGGAGCATTAACAAGGACACATAATCTGCCCTGCTCAGTTAGCAAATAATCTGGGGCAATGCATCTGTCCACAGTCCTGATGGTCCAAAGAGTCAATGGAATGAGCTGAAGTGCTTTGAAGTCAGGACCTGAACTTTCAAACAGTTACGCCGTAGACGCCGTGACCTTCTCTGATGCTCAGCATTGTTTGCTGAGCCTTCATCTGCTCTATCAATGGCAGGGTATATATCACCGGTCTGTGATTTTTGCAAGAAGATAGGAAAGTAGTGATGGAACGAGGGCTTGTAAATAATTACAGTCTCATCTGAGAGGGCCGCTTGATTCCCATATACACTTTATATACCTCAGCCTTACCCTGCCTGGAATTAAGAAACATCAAGGGCATTCAATACAAAGGAAGCCATGTTCTAGAACCAAGTTTCATTTGGAGGTCAGGTGGGCTTTTAAGAGAGGATAAGGAGGAAATGAGTCATGAAATACAGGAATAGGCCGCTGAGAGTGTGAGGGGCCAGTGATTTTGGTCTAGTTGAGTCGCCTGTTAGATGCTTTTCAGTGTCAGCCTAGTAACTATGTTTTGTTACAGAATGCCTTATTTGTTTTTTGAGACAGGGTTTCTCTGTGTAGCCCTGGCTGTCCTGAAATTCACTCTGTACAGCAGGCTGACTTTGAACTCAGAGATCAGCCTGCCTCTATCTTCTGGAGTGCTAGGATTAAAGGCATATGCCATCACTGCCCAGTGATACAGAATGTCTTAACAGAAAACTTCATCACAAATGCCAGACGCACTGTGAAGGGAAGAAATTCGTAACATATCTGAGAATCATGTGATTCCTGAGGATTGGTAAAGGTAACAAATTAAATCATGGACGTGGGTATATGAGAAGGTTTAGGGTCTCCTGGGGTCACCTGTGTAAAAACAGCTCTTTTACATTGGTGGGTCTCTAGTGATACTGAAGTCAGCTCCAACATTAATGTCTAAGATACATAAAGTATTTGAGTTGGAAACAAAAGAAATCCTTTTCGTCTGTGTTGGTATAAGGGGCACTATATGAGTGAAGTTTGTTTGCATACTCTCCAAGACCTCTGTTGTGGTCTGCAAGGGTTCTGAGCACAGATGACAAGATTCCCAGCTGTGGTTGCTGTTAATTACAGATGTGAATTTGAGTCACAGGGACCCTTTGGAGTTGCTAGGCTCTTGTGACTAAGGACAAAGAATTGTACCAGATACACATGATTAGAAGGAGAAATAGACAGTTTATTAACAAAAAAAACATACTCTTGAGAAATGGAAGTGGGCTAATGAGCCAAAGAAAGACATGATTCAAAAAGCCACAGCCCCCTTGCTGAGCAGTGGTGACACATGTCTTTAATCCCAGCATTTAGGAAGCAGAAGCAGGCAGATCTCTGCGTTCAAGGCCAGCCTGGTCTGTAGAGTCCAGGACTGCCAGGGGTACACAGAGAAGCAAACAAGACAAAAGCGCACAGACAAAAGCCACAGCCCCTTATAGGTCATTTGCATAGCACACCCCTCCCATATCTGTATATTGCAGGCTTCCTAGAGGAAGCCATTGTGTACAGGCCAGGTAGGGGAGGGCGTCCCGCCTTCCTCAGCCAGTTGTCTCACGCTAATGATGGCGTCTCTTTTTCCAGCATCAAAAAGCCGGTCATATTTTGGCCCATATGTATGGTTTAGGTAAGAAGGACATAAACATTACTGCTTTGTCATTATGTTTGGGAGAGTTGGGGTAACATGAAGAATAGGAAAAAACATCAGTGGAGAGATGTGAATAAAATTGGTCATAGTGTAGAACAGACTAAGGGGGCAACAAGAAAATCAGTTAAAGCCTTCTGGGAGTGCATGGAAGTTTGCAAAAATAGACAAATTATCAACAAGGATGATTCAAGGACTTCCAGCTAGATGCTATTGATAACATCTAAATTCTAAATATCTACTTTTATGTTTCCTCATGAAGAGAAGACTTAGATCTTCTATAAGGTTATAGGACTGGTCAGACATATTTTCTGTTCACTGAAATAGGTTTTATTTTAGAAGGGTGAATCCAAATGCTATTCTACATTGCTTGATAACAGAGTGTATTTAAAAGAACCTGGTGTGGTCCTTTACTTTAGGATTATCAGAGGGTGTGACTCTTGTCTTTAGGACCATCTAAATCATCAGTTCCTTTCAAGGGTAGCTGTTAAGACTTTTTTTTAACAATTTATTTTTATTTTATGTGCATTAATAGTTTTACTTGCATGTATGTCTGTGTGAGAGTGTCAGATCCCCGTGCATCTGGAGTTACAGGCAGTTTTGAGCTGCCATGTGGGTGCTGGGAATTGAACCCAGGTCCTCTGGAAGAGAAGATGGTGCTTTTCACCACCTCGCCAGCCATCTCTCCAGGCCCAAGACTTTTTCTTTTTTTCTCTTACACTCTCTTTCCCTTCCCTCCCTCTTTTCCCTTTCTTCCTTCCCTCCTTTTTTTTCTTTTCATATCTGACAAGGTCTTACTATATACCCTGGTTGGCCTGGCACTCCTCACACACAGGCTGGCCTGGGCACCAGCTTCCTATTTCAGACTCCTAAGTGTTGGGATTACAGCTGTGTGCTACTTTGCCCAGTTGGAACCTTCCTTCCATATTATATTAAAGCTCACTGCATCTATCCTGGATTGTCTGGATAATTGACAATCTCTTGGTTCTGAGTCAAGAAGTAAACATTTAGTCAGTAAGGGCCTCTCCATAGCATATCAAAACAGCTAAATTGTAAGGTCTCTTTAGGAGCTATTCTTACTCTGGGAAAGGGCTGCATGCTGCAATTTTAGCCAGGGCTAGAAGTTTCCTGACAAGGTCTTTTTCAGCGTATGATTACCCCTTTCCAGCCTTTCTAGAGGTTTCCCGAGCTGCATAAAGTTGATAAGTGAGACCAAGTGCAGTGGAGACTGTCATGTTGATTTTGCTGGGAAGGAAGATTGCTTCACAGTGTAGGTAACGGCCTTAGAGACTCCATGTACCTAAGCAGACCTGCAGAGCTCCTCAGTCTAGCCAGTGAAGTGTTCATAGCCTTGCAGCAGCCATCTATATGTGTCTATTTGCCACTTCTCACCTAAGTAGCTATGCCTTCTGTGGTCTGAGTTGAATCCGGTTTTAGTCCTCCCCCAGGATCATTAAGGTAACAAAATGGTTAGCTCCTTAATCACTGCCCTGGCAGTTTGTGAAAGACGTCTTCCTGATAATGTCCTGAGAACTAAGTGTCATTTCATAACACCCATAGAAGAATCATGGACTTTATTTTCTCCCACTGGCAGCTGTTGGGAGCAGTAGTTTTTCATCTAGAGTCTATCATCCTTCTGGTTTATTATTTATTATTTATTTATATTTATTTTATGTACACTGCTGTTTGACTGCATGCATGTCTGTGTGAGGGTGTCCGATCCCCTGGAACACAAGTTACAGACAGCTGTGAGCTGCCATGTGAGTGCTGGGAATTGAACCTAGGTCCTCTGGAAGAGCAACCAGTGCTATTAACCTCTGAGCCATCTCTCTAGCCCTCCTTCTGGTTTATTTTGATGATTTCCTATGAGAGCCAAACTATTCCAAATTGGGGATAAATCGATCTGTGTTCCATTTTATTTTCCTCCATGAGGTATTTTCTTTAAAGTCTTCCTTGCTGCCCTAGCCTACAAAATCATTTCCCTTAATAATATTAGCATCTCTTTGTGACATTTTCAATAGATAACAGTCAGTTCTAATGTCTCTTGAATTGCTTGTAAGAAGGAAAGAATCTCTGTCACATTGTTCTTGGAAAATTTTTTTTTTCTGATCAATAATTCCCTTTCCTTTCATATGGCCACATGAGCAGGTAAGGCAAAGAAGGCAGATATAGATAGCATCTATGTAGTTATTTTTTTCCCTAACCTAACCGGAGTAAGCTGTATTATAAATTTGTATAGTCACTTTACTATACTGGAAGTTTCCAGAAGAAAATCCAGCCAGTCCCACTTTTTTATATACCATAAAAGATTTGAAATCAGAAACCAGAATATCAAGTTCATTTTGCATTCATGTTCATTACAGCACCACTAATGACAGTCAAGTCATAGAATCAAGCTAAGTGTCCACTAGCACATTAATGAACAAAGAAATTGTGGTATGTATGTACAGTGATATATTGTTCCACCTTACAAAGGAAATAGAATTGTGTTGAGACCATATAGAGATGCATTTGAGAACTTTATGCTAAATGAAAGAGCCAGGCACAGAGAACTAACACCACATTATCATCACATATGCAGAACCTGAAACAGCTGAACTCATGAAGTAGAATGCAGGTGATCAGAGGCTTGAGGGATGAGGGGAGGTAGGTCCAAGGTACAAGACCTCAATTAGACAGAGGAAATGTGTTAGATGGTTTTCTATTGAGGTGCTGACCAATGCCACAATATATTAAACCATAATGCATTGTGCATTTCAAATGTCTTACTGTGAATTGAAAGGTTTTCACTACCAGAAATGATGAGGATTTGAAGTGATATGTTAATTAGTTGGTTTAGTTGTCCTACATTGTTTTCATAAAATCATAACATTATTGAAACCTTTTTTCGTTTTGTTTTGTTTGTTTGTTTTTGAAACAGGGTTTCTTTGTATAGCCTTGATTGTCCTGGGCTTGCTTTAGACCAGGCTGGCTTCGAACTCACAGAGATCTCCCTGAGTGCTGGGATTACAGTCATGTGCCACCTCTCCAGTGGCTTCATTTCTTAATACCATTATTTTGGGAGTTAGAATTCTGACATATGAATTTGGGAGGCATGAACCACAAGACCTTAGCAAGTGCCATCTGGTTCCAAGTTCCCTTCATCCCCTTGTTTGGTTGTTTTGGATGTTTGCCTCGGAGTGGTATTGCTGGATCTTGAGGAAGCACTATTCCTAATTTTCTGAGAAAGTACCAGATTGATTTCCAAAGTGGTTGTACAAGTTTACATTCCCACCAGCAATGGAGGAGGGTTCCTCTTTCTCCACATCCTCTCCAGCATGTGTTGTCACTTGAGTTTTTTATCTTAGCCATTCTTATGGGTGTAAGGTGAAATCTCAGGGTCGTTTTGATTTGCATTGCCCTGATGACTAAGGATGTTGAACATTTCTTTAAGTGTTTCTCTGCATGTTTTGAGGAACTTCAATGTGGTCTGACTTGCTGTTACTGCTTCCTCCCGCCCACCTCTGTCTCTGTTGTGTGTTTGTGTGTGTGTTTGTGAGTGTACAAATTAGGAGCCAAAGAATGCTTAATAAATGAGCTGGGCATGATAGTGCAAGCCTTAATCCCAGCACTCAGGGAGGCAGAGGCTGTTGGATCCCTGTGAATTTGAGGCTAGTCTGGTCTACAAAGGGAGTCCAAGACAGCCACGGCTATCTCGAGAAATCCTGGCTCGAAAAAACAAAAATAAATAAATGAATAAAAGAAGACAGAGAGATGGAGAGATGGCTCAGCAGTTACAAACACTGACTGCTCTTCCAGAGGACCCGAGCACAATTTCCAGCATACATATGAGCATACCCTGTTCACCCACTTCATGTTTTGTATTACTGACTGTAGCATCTATTGTAGTTTGTGAGTGAATACAGTTCTGACATGAGCATTCATTTTTATTTTTGTTTAATTAAATGAATAAGATGATGAACTGGGGAAGGGGCATGTGAGGAGGAAAGGTGGGATTGGGAGGGGATGAAGGAGGGGGCTACAGCTGTGGTACAAAATGAATAAATTATACTTAATAAAAATAAATTATTTTAAATTTTTAAAAAATTGAATAAGATGAAAGTGAAACAATAAATATGTGTGTTGGGGCCTGATATGGTGGCACGTTTTTATAAAAATCAGCTGAGACAGGAGGATAAAGAGTTTAAGAACAACAAACTAAAGAAAATGAAAAATGCGTCAATAAAAAGGTGTGTTGAAGCTCTTTACCAATGTCAACAACTTGCTGAATTGTTCATAACTTTCAAATATTAGATTATTTTCTCATTTTGGTTATTTCACTGCAACACTTCAAATTTTATTCACACACATCCCGTTTTGAGTCAGGGTGTCATGATGTGGCCTTGGTTAGCTTGGAACTCTCAAATGCCTCTGCCTCCTGAGTGCTGGGATCAAGTGTGTGTGCTACCAAATCTAGTTCCCACCCCTCCCTTAAGTCCCAACCACTGGTCCTCAACCTTCCTAACCCTTTAATATGGTTCCTCATGTTAGGGTGACCCCAACCATAAAATTATTTTTGTTGCTACTTCATATCTGTAATTTTGGTACAGTTACAAATTGTTGGGGCTGGAGAGATGGGTCAGAGGTTAAGAGCACTGGCTGCTCTTCCAGAGGTTCTGGGTTCAATTCCCAGCACCCACGTGGTGCCTTACACACCCTCTATAATGAGATCTGGGGCCCTCTTCTGGCATGCAGGCATGCAACTGTATAAATAATAAATATATCTTTAAAAAAAAACTTGCTATGTAGCTGGGCAGTGGTGTCGCCCCTCTTAGCACTCAAGGGGCAGAGGCAGGCAGGTCTCTGTAGACATGCTCCTCTCTACAAATCCAGGACTTGCTACACAGAGAAACTATGAAAAGAAAAAATACAAAACAAAACAACACAAAACCCAGCCAGACAGTGGTGGCGCATGCCTTTAATACCAGCACTTGAGAGTCAGAGGCAGGCAGATTCTGTGAGTTGGAGGCCAGCCTTGTCTGCAAAGGGTGTCCAGGACAGCCAAGACTGCACAGAGAAATCCTGTGTCGAAAACCAAAAACAAACAAACAAGCCAAAGCCCCAAATTGTAAATATCTGATATCAACCCCTATGAAAGGGTCTTTTAACCCCCCAAAAGAATGGCCACTCAGAATTAGAGAAACACTGGTTTGGACTATTAACAGAACTTAAAATTATAATGAGATTTGTTTTATGAACATTTCCATGGTATGAATATCACAGCCCATTTCAAACTACCACTGTGACGTTTCTGAAGAGAGTCAGGAGAGACTGGAGGACACCAGTGCCAACACTTTTGTGGTTGTCCTGGTTTGAATAAGAATGGCCTCCTTAAGGTCTTCTATTTGTATGCTTAGCCACCAGGGAATGGTAGTGTTTGAAAAATTAGAAAGATTAGAAGGTGGTCTTGTTGGAGGAAGTGTGTTCTGTCTCTGGGTGGGGGTGAGTGGGAGGGGTGGGAGGTTTTTAGGGGATGTTGGGTGTGGGCTTTGAACTTTCAGAAAGCCCATACCAAGCCCAGTGTCTGTTTCTAAGGATCAGAATGTGGTTCTCAGATACTGCTCCGGTACTGGCTTGCTGGCTGATATAATTCCAACTAGAAGGCAACGGACTAAACATCTTAAACTACAGCAAGCCCCCACTTACGTGCCTTTTCTTTTCTGTCCCCTGATTTTTGAGACAGTTTCTTTATGTAACAGCCCTGGTTGTCCTGGACTCACATTGTAGGCTCCAACTCATAGAGATCTGCCTGCCTGTCTCCTGAGCATTGGGATTAAAGTTGTGTGCCACAAGTCTTTATTAATCAATTCTTAAAATAATGAGTTGGGGCTGGGTCTAGGTCCTTTAGTGAAAGAGCACTTCCACAGTTTACGAAGCTGTAAATGCCATAGATTACATCCCCTGCCCTGCAAAAGAATGACAGCAATGCGCTGCTCTTCTAGATGACCGACCTGACCGGGGTTCAAACCCCAGCACCTGCTTGGCGGCTCACCATAGTCTGTAACTGCAGCCCCAGGGGATCTGACACCCTCCTCTCTGGCACTAGGCACACCTGATGTTGAACAGACATATATGCAGGCAGAACACCCATACACATAGAAGAAACAGATGGATAAAAGAACAGCAACAACAAAATCCCAAGACATAATCACTGGTTCCTGTTAAGCTTGGTCTAAAAATGTTCCCCATCGCTGGGCGGTGGTACAAACAGCCTTTAATCCCAGCACTCCTGACAGAGGCAGGTGGCTCTCTGTGTGTTCCAGCCTGGTGTACAGAATAATTCCAGGACAGCCAAGGCTACACAGTGAAACCGTGTGGTGAAAAACAAAACAAAAAATGCCCCCACAGGCTCATGTGTTTGAACCCTTGAGGCCATCTGGAAGAAGTCCATTTGTTGGTTGCAGGCCATGAGCTTCATATCCTGGTACCACTTCCTGTCCTATCCTCGCTTCCTGTTCTGCTGAAGTGAAGGCGTTCTGGCCTCCACCATGCATTCCCAGCAGTAGGAGGCTTCACCCCTTGAGACAGCCGAAGTTGACTCTGTCAGGAATCTGGTCAGTACAAGAAAAGTAACAAATAATATAGACCTTTAGCTAACAGTTTGAGGCTAAAGAAAACAAATCACTAGGATTTGGTCGACTTCTAATGGTGTACATTGCCCCCGCCAATGGAAGCTGTTCATGTCGGTCTCCTCAGTGTCGGTCTCCTCAGTGTCGGTCTCCTCAAATTGGCTCCCAAGCCCTCTCCACAAGGCATCTACACTCATTAATGGTTTCCCTATTCAGTAGTATGGCGCGATATTCTAGGTCCATCCGAAGCATTTCTGCCCCAGACTTGGAGTCAGCTGTTGCTTCTGGGCATTCTCACAGGCAGATGGTTGTTTAGATGTAATCTGAGGCCTGGTTGAATTCCCTGCCTCCAGATGTTTACAGTGGGCACAGGGGAAGAAATAGGCAGATTTAAATGTAAACTATAGAATGAGTTCATTTTAAAGCATAACAGTTTTTCATGTTTCTCATTTGTCTACACCAAAGGTTAATTTCCTCCAAACACTAGATTATTTCTTTGCTCATTCTCAGGCTCTGCATGAAGAGTAGTATAGTAACCCCCTGGCACAGATACATCGTTACTGGTAACAGTGACAATTTGTTGTTACTTTGACATTCTATTTCTTCAGTTCCGTGGGAGCATTGCATTGTTAGAGAATGTGATTAAGTTTTGCATGTTTGGTGGCTGATGGGGACCTTATGAAGGCCCTCACACAGGCTACATTGTTCCATATTGAGGTCTATCCCAAACCCTCATTATAGTGTTTCAAAAAGATGTGCCTAGTTCTTTTCTGTACAGCTGTGCCACTAAATACAAGTTCATTATTCATGTACTTGATTCTCTCTCTTTTTTTTCCCCCAGAGCTGAGGACCAAACCTAGAGCCTTGCCCTTGCTAGGCAAGCACTCTACCACTGAGCTAAATCGTAAACCCCTCAATTCTCTTTTATAATAGTTATTTTATATGGTTCTCCAATCATGTCCACTGAACAGATTTTATGAACAGACTAGTTCTGTTCCTTTCTCTTTTGTCACCCTGCTCGTCTCCTTATCATAGGTAAACTTGTTTTTGTTCTTTTAATGTATCATTTCACTTGACAAAACCTAGGTAAAAGACAGATGATAGCTAGCTTATAAGTTTTTCCTCTACCCTGCTTTTTGATGCAGTATTTTTCTAAATTACTGTTACGTACTTCCTTCCCCATTCATTGTCATTCCTTCAGATGTACATAGTATTCTGCTGTGTGGGTGTGCCCTGAATCATTCATCCATCACCTTACAGCAGATACTTGGTTTGTTTCTGAGCCTTTTCTATAATGAATACTGCATGGCTCCCTATATACCTATTTTCATCATTTTGAGTCTGATTTTTGAAAGTGAGATTCTATTCTAAAAGTACATACATTTGTAGCTTTGTTAGAAGCTGTCAGATTCTCACATGTTGAGATTTTTTTTTTCCCCATTTTGTATTCAAGTAAACTAAAACACAGAAATGGGGTGTGGGCCATCCCATTCCTCACAAGAGCCTTACTAAGAGGCTGTTGTGAAAGTTAAGATTTTTTTTTTTTTTGTCAATCTAAAGGATGAGAAATAGTATCTGAGTGATTTAATTTGCATTTCTCATCATAGAAAGGTTGCAAATGAAATCTATTTCTATCTCTTGGATTTTGCTATCCAGTTGTTTTCCTCTGTCTAAAAATAATCTTTTTATATGAGGTTGTTAGTTGTTATGAGTGTGTGGAAAAGTGCTTTTCACAGTTTATCACTTATGTTTGTACCTTTTCCTTAAGTTTTACTTGGTGTGATGAAATTCAGCAGTCTCTTACTTTATTCTACATAATTTTGACATGGCTAGGAAGGTTTTTCTTGACTTTAAGGAATTCCCCTTTAGTTCTAGACTACAAGATGCACATTTTGTAGGTAAACGTCTGATCTCTTTGGAAAATTATTCTTGAAAGATCAAAGTTTATCTTTTTCTCTATGGAAACTTTTTATTTTTAATTTTTTGAGACAGGGATTCTCTGTGTAGCCCTGGCTGTCCTGGACTCACTTTTGTAGACCGAGCTGGCCTTGAACTCACAGAGATCTGCTTGCCTCTCATGGTGCCTCCCAGAGTGCTGGTAATACAGGCATGTACCACTACTGCCTGGCTCAGTTTTTCAGTTTTACTTATCAATAGTTACATTATAAATGTTTTATAATAATTCAGTAATTTAATATGACTGGTCCCCCACTCCTCTATTTTAAAGCTTTCTTTTCCCCATGAATGTTGTAATGAGTTTCTGTTTCTGGTAGTATTTACCACAGGCACTTTTGGAGAGGAAGTAAAAGGGGGCAGGGAGGAAGGGAGAAGAGGGAAGGGAAAAAGGAAGGGGGATGGAAAAAGAGTGCAGGGGAGGAGATAACAAACCAGATCACCAAGAAATCTTTTGGGTATATACATTTTGAAAAAGCTTTACAGTTGACTTTGGTGAATATCATTCGAAATAATAGCCTGTAGAACACAGTGCTAAATTATGCTTTCCAACTGTCTTATGACTTACATCTTCCTACACATTCTGGACTATAGATAATGACTCCAGCATTGACCCAGTTCCCTAAGCTAGAAATCCCTCCAGCCGCACCCCCCCCCCTTACTCATTCTCTACCTTAATTCTGTTGTCCTTTAGTTTACACTGAAAATTTGCCCAGATTATCTGAGTTTAAGCCTCCAATGCCACTACTACAGAGTCTCTTGTGATTTGCTTTTTTCATTGTATTTATCTTGAGGTAGAGTCTTGCTGCGCAGCCCATGCTGGCCTTAGATTTGTGGGGCTCTTCTCCCCCTCAGCTTCCCCACTTTGGCTGGGAAGACAGGCCTGCACCCTCATTCTGAAACAGTTAAGCAACCATTCACACTGTCATCTGTCATCTGCAGTTGTTATCCCTTAAACCAAGGTCAATCATGTTAATCCTCTACTAACATTTGCTGCCTCTCAGGATACATTCACCCACCTCACCACGAAACCTCCTCTTACAGCTTCATCCCTGTCATGCCATCTGTCATTTCTTCATCCTTCACACTGTATGTTCCTATTCAATTGCATTTCTTTATTTTTATTATTATTATTTTGGTTTTTCTTTCTTCTTTATTTTATTTTATTTTATTTTATTTGGTTCTTTGAGACAGGGTTTCTTTGTGTATCTTTGTTTGTCCTAGACTTGATCTGTAGACCAGGCTGGCCTCAAACTCACAGCAATCCACCGACCTATGCCTCAGGAGTGCTGGGATTAAAGGTGTGCCATGCACCACCACACCTGGCTTATTTTGGTTTTCAAGACAAGGTTTCTCTACGTAGACCATGCTGGCTTCAGAAGATGCACCTGCCTCTGCCTTCCAAGTGGGATGAAAGGCGTGTGTCATGAAAGCCCATCTGGATGGCATTTCATTACTAGTAGCTGTGTGTAAACAATGATTCTTTAGTTTACCTGTCTTGCCTCTTTTCCTCAATTCCTAACCTCTTTTGTCAGGTAAGCTCTTAGTATGAGATGCTGTCCAAATGTAGTCTTTGATAAAGCCTTTTAAGTCTCCTAGTCAGAATTTAGTAACTCCATTTTTATTCTCACAAAACTTTATCATTTGTGTCTTTATAACGTGCTTTCTCTCTTAGGAATTTCACACTTTCAACATCAAACAAAAAGTGAGTTCTTTCTAATTTTTGCAGCTTCTGGCACAGTGCATAGCATACAGCAAGCACTCAAATGTTTGTTCAGTGAGTGAAAACAAATAAAGCTTCATTAGTGACTGAAACAGAAACAAGATCTGCCCTGGATAGCTCAGTACATTAGAAAGCTGTGGCTCTCAAGCTTCCTAATGCTGCGACCCTTTAATACAGGTCCTTATGTTGTGACTGGCAACCATAAATTTATTTCGTTGCTACTTCATAACTGTAATTTTGCTACTGTTAGGAATCATAAAGAAAATATTTGATATTTGACCCTCAGTGGGGTTGAGGCCCACAGGCTGAGAGCCTCTGAATTCCTTTGTGTGTTTTTGTTGTTATTTAGAGTTCTTTTTGGAACCACTGGCAGAATTCATAGTACTAAATTGAATCTCTCTCCATCTCTGTCTACCTAGTCGAAAAGCAGATGCTGCTTTATGGAAACAGTACGTTGGGTCATAGTGGTGGCGTAATTAGCCCGTTGGGCAGGTAGAAAAGGATCGCTCCATCATGAAATCCTCTCACAGCTGTGCACATGGCTAAGTGCTGACTTAGCTGATCCTGGGCACAAGACAAGGTGCTGTGGGAGCTGAATTATTTGATAACTCTAGTAATTATTTTATCTGATTTTCTCAACTCTGTGAGCTAGCCGGTGCAAAGATCAAATGTGAAAACATGAAAAAGGGATGACATGATCTCAATAAGAACGTGTCAAGTACTTGGAGTAATCCAGCTTGATTCCTAATGCATCGTTCCTTTAAAAAGGCAGTTTAAAATACAGGCTAAATTGTCCAGGTGGTGGCAGCTGGCAGTGCACACCTGTAATCCTAGAGCTGGCCAGGCAGAGGCAGGCGGCTCTCTGAGTCCCAGCTTGGTCTACACGGTGAGTTCTAGGGCACACACAATGTAGAGAGACTTATTAGATAACTAATTTATTTCAATGGCTAAATACACGAAAAGACCCAAAGCTGTGTTTTATTATAGAAATGAAGTATTTATTATTGATAGGGAAATATAGAAATTGGCTTAGAATTTGGGGTGTCAATTCTTGATTCGCATTAAACTTTATTTTGTGTTTGAGACTTGCCACAAAAGTATTTCCCTGATTATCAAGAAACTCTTGATGACTTTTAAACGTTACTATGAAATTCTTTACCATAACCACTTTTCCTCTTGTGTTCAAACCTTTTCGCAGTCAGTCGCCATTAGGGAAAAGACAACTTTTTGTTGTTGGTTGCTTCAACTTAAATGACATTTACATACTTCTGAAACATTTCAAACTGGTTGTATAATCATTCTGATGAATAATATTCTTTTATAGGAACTGATTATTATATATGTCTTTTTTCTCTTTATTGGGTATGCTTCCACGATTTAGTTATTATAATTTTTCTTCTAAAAATCAAGCAATGTAAATTACATATCCTTATGAGACCCATTGCTTGGGGACCATCTAACATCTGTAGACCAAGTTTTACTTTAAAATATTGTAAGAATACATATTTGGAGGGTATTTGCATTACATATGTAAGCAGAATAACATTCTGGGTTTTATAAGTTATTTTTCACCAGTCATCATTACTTAAGGAGAACTTCAACTTAAGAGAACTCAGCAGCCAACACAATCGAAAGCAGCCTCTTTTCCTTAGTTTCCAAAACTAATGTTAACTAGGCAAAGTGTCAGTAATGAATATTGAAATATCAACATTCAACTTTATATACAGGAATGACGCAAAGTTCCATTTGAGTATTGATCAGCATTACAGAATAATACAAGTACTTTTTTGACTTTGACTTAGGATCATAGTCTACAGGTTACCCTTCATATTTACATTTTAATCTCGTTTTCATCTGTGCATTATTAGTAAATTTTGAGATGGTGAAATTGTTGACGTAGTCATACATGTGTAGAGCTTGGCCTCTGAGTTAATTAAATATGAGTTAATAATATATTGTAAGGGAATTATTGTCTTTATTACAGTTATTAGGTAGTTACTGAAATTATAGTTTGAAAGGAATGCAGAGCATGGAAAACTCAGGATTAAATTATGCATTTGAACCTTAGGCCAGCTTTTACTATAGAGACAGTTTGCTGCTAAAAGAGAAATTGTATGTCATTGAAATGAAATGCTTTTCTGGGGATGGAAGATTCCAGTTTTTAATGAAATTACCGAGTGTGCTGTGGTGAAGTGATTAAAATCTGTATTCCGGGAATGTGGCAGGAAAAAATCAATACGTGCTAGCGCAGCTTTGCTGCTCAACGTGAATCCTAGGATTGAAACAAACTACTACAAAAATAATAATTAAAAACATATCAGCACATTAATTTATTTAGCATCAGTCTCCCGAGACATCATCTTCACTAATTTTTAGCATACATTACTATGTAATGAGCAGCCGTCTTTTCAGGCGTCCCTATTAGACCGGCATAGCTCTGCCCTTCCCCCCTCGCTCCTGCCTTGCAATCATTGTACGTGCACTTATTATGTTACAAATGACCGAGGTAAGGCTGACATTCTCAGTGCATGCAAAAAGACCTAGTCTGCCAGCTTTTTTTTTCTTCCTAATGAAGCAGCTTTGTGAAATCTCCCCATGTGTTAATACTAATGAAGATCCTCCAGCACAATTAAAATCACAGCCAGTGGTTGAGGAGGAAACATAAAACAATAGCATCTTTTAAGATACATCCAGCCACATATGTGTGCATAAGATAATAAATGGCCAAATTATTCTCAGATAACTAAATTTTTACTTGGTCTTCACCCTGAAAACTAAATTATCTAATTTGTAATTATACATACTTCAAGACTTTATTGTGCTCTTAAGGGGAAAAAACACCTTAATGAATGTTTCTCAAAAATTACCTTTCTCCATGGGTAATAAAGTGTACCAAGGTTAAGAATTTTTCTTTTTCTAAAATCATTTTTAGGAGGCTGCGGGTACACTCTTGGAGACGGGGTGTAATTTACCTTTAGTTTAACTTGATTGGTTGAAGGGAATTGGGGAGTGGAAGGTTAAAACTGAGTCAGCTGCCTGACATTCTGCGGATCAGATAGTGTCCAGCGAGCCTCTCTGGTTGGTAATGGGCTCCTGGTCTTATAGAGTGTTTAGTTCCTACACTTAAACTAGTTTTTTTTTTTTCCTAACCGAAACTAGGAAAAAAAAAAAAAAGAATCACGGCGTACTACTTATACAAATAACTGTAAAAGGACTTACTGTTTAAAAGTCTCTCATTTGAATCTTATTTTGCCTCAAATCATGAACATTACAGCCAGTTTAATTCGTCCATGGAAAAGCAGTAGTAATTTACCTTTAGATCGCCTTGCCTTTTGAGTTCTACCCATGCACAAATTCTCGATATTTTAATTTAGCTTGTAAGCTCCAACACACCTTCTAGTTTACAAACATGAAAGTTGGTGGAGATGGCTCATCTATGTTGTTCCCTAACCGTCCGTTTATGTTCTTAAAAAATTAAGTATTCAGGTCTGTTTTGGCCCCCCTCTGAAAAGCAACACAAAACATTTAAGTTTCCTAACTTTTTCCTGGGACGAGGAGCGGTGCAAACTCAAAGATACAGTATTCTTGGAATGAAGACACTAGCCCCCCTCCCTTGGCTCCTTTTAGAGCTGATAGGTCATTTATTATTGGAACTGAAATGGTATAAACAATTCTCTCGCTCTTTTTCCCCTTGTTAACAGCAACTTTCATTGTTAGAGAGAGGAGAGAGAGAGAAGCCTTGTTGGTTGACGTCACTTGGTTCATGAAGCCTTCGCCTAGAAGTGAAGCTGCTGAACAAACCTTGAGAAGAATCATCTCCTGCTTCAATCTGCTGCTGGATAGGAACTAATCAGAGAGCGAGCGGCGGAAGCCGGGGCCGGAGGGAGCCGGGCTTTCGCGGTGGCGGAGCTCACCTCCAACTCCCTACACTTTCTCGCAGAAATTATAAGGGAAATAAGGAGGCGGCGGGGGTTCGGAAGAGCTGAACCCGCACCCGGGAGGGGCGAAACCCCTCTCCCCGCAACTCAGTTCGAAAGTGAAGGTGAGTTCGCGAGGCGGGGTGCGGGGTGCGGAGCGGCGGGTCCGGGCAGCGGCGGCCGCGGGCGGGAGGCTCCCGGGGCGCCCGGCGCCCGCCCGCGCCGCCCGGAGCGTCTCTTTGTTGTGCGGGCTGCGACGCCGCGGTGGCTCCGGGTCCCGAGCGGGGGGCGCGGGGCCCCGGCCGCGGCGGGGTGGGGGTGCGGGCTCCGCGGAACGGAAACTTTGCTGCGAGCGAGCGAGCGAGCGCGGGCGGGCGGGCGGGCGGGCGGCCGGGCCTCGTCCCTCCATTGTGCCGCCCGCGCCGCCGGCCTCGCCGCGTCCTCCTGCCCGGCCCGCGGCGGCGCCCCGCGGGGAGGCTGGCAAGGCCCCCGGGCCCTGGCCGCGCCCCGGCTCGCCGCCCCACAGCTCCGGCCAGGCCGCCGGCCCCCGAGCCGGTGGGGGTGGGGTCGGGCGGGCGCCGGGCGGATCGGGGTCGGGCGGGCGCCGGGCGTCCCGGTGCCCCGCGGCGGCCTGGCCAGCGGCTCCCTCCGCCGGGCTGGGCTCCCGGGGCCCGGGCTCCGCGCCCTCCCCCGCGACGCCCCGCTCCCCTCCCCTAAAGTAGTTCCGCGAACCCCAGAATTGGGATGTGGAGCGGCGAGGGAGCGCGCCGAGACTCCGAGCCGGCCCGCGGGTGGGGGCCGCCTCCTCTTCCCTCCGCTCGGTATTTATCTTTTGTGTGCGGCTTCCCTGTAAAGAGAGAAGCAGCTGCAGTCCGAGGCCGAGTTGTTGAAATTTGTCCCTTTGTGTATATTACAATATCCTCCATTTTTCCCCCTGCCCTCTAAACAACAAGCGTTTCGCCATCTTGGGCAATTTTTATTCCCAAGTCTGTCTCTCTCTTCTAATTTTTAAGAAAAGGAAAGACACCGCAGAAATGCAAAAAGTGTGTCTCGATAAGGCTCAAAGTTTAGGAACGGTTCAGGGGGCCATGTGACGTCATGTAAACTTTATCAAGAAAATTTCCCTAAAGTGTTGTTTTTTTTTTCCAAAATTTTGTTTTACGGAATCGTGTAACTTAGAGCCTAGTGATAAGTTGTGGGGTATATTTTTGCATTTGCACGCAAAACCCGCAATTTCATGTTTGGTAAAAGTGGAAGATTATTTTAAAAAATGATGGAAACTTTTATTGTGCCAGTTAGTAGTCACCTAATTTTGTGCATGAAGTATTCCTTCTTTAAATTTTCAAGTGTATTTGTAACAGTATGTTATTTCTCACGTGGTTCCATATATTTATTAAATTTAGCTTCATTACATATATCACTTGGGTTATGTGCCTCCCCTTTTGAAATTGTGTTCTCCTCTTTTGTGGGTTTTTTTTTTTTTTTTTACGTTTTAAAAGGACTATTCAGACTATCGGGATACTTTAACATCTCAGTAGTGAATGTAAAAGTCAAAGGGTTGCTCAAAAACGTAGTTCAGGATATAAAAGGCAGAATTAACTTTAATAGATAACTTATAATCTTTGGCTGTAAACTTTATTAACCATCATAAAAACAATGATAAAAACTACCATTTAAATTTGTTGGTCCTAAATAGTTTTTCACCTTACAAAAAAAGTTGAGCTGGTCACATGACCATGCTTACTGATACACTCACTGACAAGTATATAAATAGGCACAGTAAATTGAATGGGAAAGTGTAATTCTGTCTCCAGCAGTCATTTTCAGTCAGCGTATTTACATCTCTTCTAACAAGGACGTGAAACTGCCTGTATTTAATTTGCATTCCCTTTGTCTTCTGGGTTGGGGAAAAACATAGATTACAATGAACTTTTTAAAAAAGCTAATAGAAAAATTCTAAATACATTAAGAAGATTGTCTAATATATGAAAACTTACATTGTGAATGGTACGTTTTAAATTTCTTTAGCAATATTCTTTGCTGTTTTCTGCTATTTTTCCAGAAATTTGCTGTATGATTGCTACATAGAAATCTTGACTGAATTGAATGTCTGCTATTTAGTGAATTGTAGGTAGGTGAAAAATGTTTAAATAGTTAAAAGCACATAGAACAGATGGCTCTAAATTATACATGCAACAAAGGACTGGAAGATTTGGCAGATTATAAATGGAAGCAACAGAGGATAAGCAGTTTAAGAAAATGGTAGTTAAGTACGTTGATGTCTCCCACCTATTGTAAACACTGCTGTACAGTCAATAATTTAGATGACATTTGTATGTCTTAGTAGAAAAGATTTGACAAATATTTCAAACAAATGTTGATTGTAAAATCTCTTTAAGCTATGGTGACAAAGAACTTTATTTTTTTTTTAGGAAATCAGATCATATGCTTTTCAAACAGGAAGTTATTTATCAGAACTTAGTATGTTCATATAATGGTTTTCAGAGAAAGAAACCAAGCTAGGTACATAATTTCAAATCTAGATGATAGTATGTGTTCTGTTGTGGGTTAAACTACTGCCCTGACTGTGTTAACAGAGGGCATTCACTCTTTATACTAGTGAAAATGCAATCTTAGCAGCTCAGTCTTGGGAAATGCATTCATTAAAAATATTGTCGGCCTCATTTACTAGGTAGCGTGAAGTGAAAGGCCGTATTTTAGTTTTAATATTTGAATTTTGTACATAACATTATGATACTGATTTGATAAATATAATTTACTATTTATTTATAAATGTAAATATTTTGTGTAATTCTAGTCTTTCTGGAAGAATCCAAGTATACTTGATTAGAAAAATATCTTAAAAAGTATTGGACTTTGCAGAAATTTGCTTTTAGTTTATTGAAGCCACTCATTTAAAATGCACATAAGCTGTGACAGAAAGCTTGGGATTCTGTATGTGTTGCCCTTTCTCCCATTTCTTTGTTTGCATGTTTATTATAGAATTGCAGTGTAAAGGAGCAGATGTTTTGCCAAACATCCTGATGTGTTGCTTTTTCTTATGGGAGTGCATAGCTGCTCCTTCTGATGCATCAACTTGACAGCTGGTTGATTTCATGGAGCTGCTAAGAAGCCATTAGTGGTGTCATTGAATTGAAACAGAACAGTCACTCCCAGCTTGAACTGCAATTGTTAATGTCTTTGTTGCTACTTTTGTGTTACTATACAAGATGTGGGATAATACAGTTACACTGAAGTTCAAGGTTTCTGTCTTAGCTTCTTGAATTAGTGAAAGGTAGTGTATTAGGCTTTGGTGACTCAAAAAAATTTCACAGGAGAAAAGGATTTGAAATTGTGGTTTTGGGGTGTTTGAACTATTCTTTCTTAGAAAACCACTAAAAAGAAAAACAAGGCATAGTGCAAAGTCAGAAGGCGGGATTGACCCCTGTAAGAAATTATGTAATCAGGGGTCAGTGATTTTTAATATACTTAATTTCCTGAGGGATTAATCAAATTGTTTAGTAAGTGTTTTAGGAGGTTTTTTTTTTAATTACATAAAATTAAATATTTTGACTTACAAAGCCTTAAAATATTGCTGCTTATTTAATAAATATTGGCTCGTTTGGCTTAATGTTTCTTTAAACTTTTACTGTGGGAAATGATCAGAAAAGATGTAATTATTGGTGAATAGACCATTTTGCTTGTAATTTTCTGATGAGGCCAAAATGCCGTTTAAAAATTCATAAGAGCATCTCCTAAATTATTCTCCTAGCAGCTCTTTAATGATCATTCTAAACTAAGAGCATGCTTTTGCTTTAGGAAGAGCATTGTTTGTCTGGAGAGGCAGGGTCTTGCCTGAAGCTCTAGGTGGCTTCCAGCAGGTCTTTCCCGGCCTCCTGAGGGCTGGCAGCACAGGCTTGTACCACTTTCTACCTGTAGCTTCAGCTAGTCTGTAACTTACTATCACAACCACGTCATCATCCTGGTGGTGCCTGAGCTTTGTACTCTGTCTAATTACTTGCCTAGTTTTGGTAGGAGGAGAAATAAGGAGCAAAGGGTAAGAATAAAGACTAATAGCCTCAACAGAGAGAGGGACACTGTAAGAAAGCTGGAAAACAAAAACAAACACTTAGAATGGTGTGGTGCTAGAATGCAGTATATTTTTATCATCTTTTGAGACCTTTTTTAGTCTTAATATTTATTGAATTTGTTTTCAAAGTTTTGGATCTTAAAGTAGAATACAAATTTAACAACTTCAAAGAGCATAACTTAAAAAAATAAATACATAAAATGTAAAATTGATCATTGGAAGGCATAATTTGCTGAAGTAGGTATTATTAAAGATTTCCTGTAAATCTGGGTGTTGTGGTGCACACCTTTAAACCCAGCACTCTGGAGGCAGAGACGGCTAGGTCTTAGAGTCTGAGACCAGCCTGGTCTACAGAGTGAGTTCTAGGACACTCAGGGCTACACAGAGAAACCCTGTCGCAAGCAAAGCAAAACAATAATAACAAAAGACTCCCTGTATAATAAGAGCAAATTTTCAATTTGGGTGATACACCTGGAGACGATTCTGAGGTTATTTCCTGAGATCATAAGTTTCTAGATCTTTGCTTTTAGGGAGCTGTGCATTACTGTCCTAGAGCCAGAGTTTAATGGAAGCAAGGCATTCAAGCCTTTCTGTCGTGTGGCCATAAAGTTCCTTAAAAAGAAGATCGTTGTACATACAGCCTTAAACTGTGTGGAACTCATTTTAAGAAAAGATTTATTTCTATTTTTTTTAATTACATGTATGTGGGAGGGGGCGGGAATGTTGCATAGGTGAGTACAGATGCCCCCCCAGAGACCAGAGGAGTCAGATTTCCTGGAGCTGGAGGCTCAGGCTTTTGTGAACCTCATAATGTGGGTGCAGGGAGCTGAACTCAGGTCCTGAGTTCTGAGCCGCCTCTTCAGCTCTTTGACTCACTTTTGAAGAAACATATTTATTTAGTTATTTGTGTCAAGGCAGATATTCATACAAATCAAATTCTGGTAAATTGAGTTATATATTGAGGATATTTCCAGAACCATGAAGTTTTAGTTCAGTGTGAGAGTTAGTGTTATAGTTCAGCAGGCACCCTGTCCTTTCAGTGGTTTTCAGCATGATCTTGTTGAGGAGCGGACAGTCCTGGACCATTGCGCATGAGTTTACACTTGAGTTCACATGTTATTCTATTGCCCATGTTACTTTAAAACTATGGGTAGCCGGGTGTGAAGATACATACCTTTAATTCCAGCTCTTGGGAGGCAGAGGCAGATCTCTGAATTTGAGGCTAGCCTGTTCTGCAGGGTCTACAGAGCAGTTCCAGGACAGTCAGAAAGCCAGGACTACACAGAAACACTGTCTCAACAGTTTCATCCACCACTATTTCCCACCCTCCCTCCCCCAAGACAAAAAGAAAAAAAGAATTATGGGTAATAAATATATTTATTTCATTTGCAAAAACATAGAGACTTATAAAATACTGGCAACATCTACTGAAAGCATTTAATTTATGAAGTTGTATGATTTTAAAATCTGCCTTGGGTATTGTTTGATTTGGACAACTCAAGAGTTTGAGATATAAAATACCTAATGGTCTAGATAAGTTTAAACTTATAACTTGCTATTTATTATAAACTTTTAATATCAGTTAAATATCAAATTTTAAAAATTAATAATATGTATTTATGAGAGTACGATGTGAAATAGTTTTATCTCACATATTTGTATTATGTTTTTTTAAAAAAATAAAGTTGTTTTAAAAAAATAGTTATTGGCATGTAACTTGGTCTTTGAATGAAAATTGCTGAGCAGTGAGGATAATAACGATGAAGGTGATGAATAGGTACGAACCCTCACTAATTTTGTCTGTGTGTTTATAATGTAAGAAAGAGATGCACGTGGTTGGAAGATGGTGTCTGCCCTGGTACTCTCTGGTACTTCACTTACATGTCTGCGTAATTGTGTGTGTGTGTGGATTTTTTTTTTCTTTTTTTTCCACTTTCTGTTTTCTCCTCTTAACACTTTTTCTACAAACATGCACTCATTAATCAAAGACCGTGCAGTCCTGCTGAGGGCAGAGAGGTTCATCAAATTGGCAGTCAGCTTGGTGTAAAGAACGGTGTGCTGAAGCTCTTAACTCACTGGGACATAAATAAATCTAAGGTCTTTGTATGCAAACCCTGGAGGTTAATACTGTATAATTCAATGTCCTGTCTTTGTTTTTATGATTGATGTTTTTAAATGTTTCGGGCTTAGTGCAAGTCTTCTAGGAGATCGGGCCTGCCTGTCTGATTGGCTGTGGTGAGAACACATTAGGTTGTCAGAAGGACTTTCGAGTATGCTGCAGAGATTTTGATTTTTCTCCCCTGCAAGATCATTGTCATATTGCGTGAGCTGTTGTAGGACTGTACCAGTGATTGACATTCCCCGCTGTGATAATGGACCTAGTGCATGAAATGCCATTGGCTTGGTCCTGTTTGTTCGGAAGCTTACTGCCATTTGTATCCTTAACTGAGCTAACATGGAGAACAAGCAAAACTGCTGGGAGTCCTCTGTAGACATAGTGCTGGGATTTGGCGTTAGCGTGAATTGGTTGCATATTCATAATTTAAGAACAGCTGGTTACAGCAAGCACATAGTCATTTGCAAGCTATTATAAACCATTCCACTTGCATGAAGCCTGTGCTTGGCGTTTTTTTTTTTTTTTTTATTGATCTACCTGCATTTAAAATCTAGTCACTGCTGCTATAGAAGCTCTTCATTTTAGCTGTGTTTGCAACACACAACAGCTTCAATTTTAAATAATTTATTTAAGTAGGATTCTGAATAAAACGAAGGACCTTAGAATGAAACAAGTATAAAAGGTTGTATCTTATCTGCACAATATTTAATCTTGATTAAAACCCAGGCAGTCACCTAAAAAAAAAAACACACACACACACCCCTAAATTATAGAACTATTAAAATATTGAACAATAAGATGTTATAGTTTGTCCAGAAAAATAACTGAGTTGATTTTACTTGAGAATTCATTGTTTAGTAGTTACAGATATTTTCAGAAACACTAGATTGACATTAAGTACTTTGTAAAATAAGATCTCCCTATGTAGAAAGGAGGTGGTACCTTTAGCTTGTAGGTAGTGTGAAAACATGATGAGAGATAGTTGACGGGACTCGGTAACTGGGTTAGAGTAATGTGAAAGCCATACAGCTACTCCAGATTTTGGAAGGACTATTAAGTCTTTTCTGCTTTGAGGGTCTTGTACAAATTTTAAGACATCTGTTAATCTGGCTATCATAGTGACCTGCGCGTTGTCACTTGTGACTCTAAGCGGAGAAAAACAAACAAAAAACAACCTCAGCATCCCAAGCTTCCAAGAAGAGTGGGAGGAAACTGTTAAATGCTATTTAGTGTATCCTTTTGTGAGTGGCAGGGAGTGCACAAGAGCCTACATGAGGGATTCGTGATGATGCTGTCATCCCGAGCTTTCCATACAACATGGTGGTGTCTTCACATTTGTGCTTGCATGCATTTGTCCCCATGCGGAATGATGAAGTAGCTCTCACACTTCAAGGTTGAGAAACAGTCCTAAGAGTGCATTTCACTCTTCCTTGGCTTCACAAATGACTGGGTATGTTGGTAATATAACAGAATATATGGCCAGGTTTATTCTACCTGATAGTAGGTTGTCCTTTTTTTTTTTTTTAAATAAATTCAGAGGTTATTAAAGGACAAGGTGTTACATTTTGGTTTTGAGTTACATAGGACCACAACTTTAAACAGTTAAATCGCCATTATTTAGATTTGTCATTTTGTGACATTCTGTGGTTTCTTTCCCTTTGGACAATTGTCCTTTCAGATACTTTTCTGCTCCATAGAGTCTCATCACTGAATAAACAAAGGAAATAAAAGGATTTTGTTGTTGTTTTGCCCTGAGACTGAATTAAGAGTCACCAGTAAGGTGAAGGCTCAGTAAGCCCGATTTTCTTAAGATTCAGTCAGAGATTTCCTGAGTTTTTCATGGAAATGAAGGTTTAGAATTTTGCTTTCCAGTTCTTATCACAAAGATAATTGTAGGAGAGAAGAGGAAGGGTGAGATAAGTCAGTAAAGCATGAGATGTAGCATTCCTTTGAAAAATGAATAGACTCCACATCAGTCACAAGAGAAGATACTTCATGCAGTTTTATTGTTCTACTAATAATAGAGGAGAGGCTAGAGCTTTAATTTTCCAAGTTTATTTTGAAGTTTTTTTACTTTAATTTTCCAAGTTTATTTTGAAGTTTTTTTAAAAAGATTTATTTATTTTATGTTCATGAATGTTCTATCTGCATGTACACCTGCACACCAGAAGAGGCCATCAGATCCTAGTATAGATGGTTGTGAGCTACAATGTGGTTGCTGGGAGTTGAACTCAGGACCTCTGGAATTGCAGACAGTGCTCTTAGCCACTGAGCCACCTCTCCAGCCCCTGAGGTTTTTTGTTTGTTTGTTTGTTTGTTTGTTTTCTTTGTTTTTGTTTTTTTAAAGCATGCATTTGGAGAGCCATGGAGAAAAGCTTAATGTAAGTTCAGAATAGAAGCCAGGGAGATACCTAAGGTATTGAAAGTGTTTGCTGTGCCAGCCTGGGCATCCTGGTGGGGATGAGCTATGATTCATCCCATGTAAAAATGTGATGCAGTGGGCACAACATCCCAATATTCCTCCAACAAGGTGGAATTTGGAGACTAGAGAATTGGCCAGAAGATAAGAGTACAACACGGTGACAAACAAGAGAGACCCTGCCTCAAAAGCAAGGTGGAAGAAGGGAACCCAGCCTTGCCAGTCGGCTTCTGACCTCCACGCGGATGCTGTGGCGCACGTGTGGCTGCATTCACAGACACAATAAATCTTGTCTGGTTTTGGGACATGGCTTCTCTGTGTATCCCTGCTGTCCAGGAACTTGATCTGTAGACCAGGCTGTCTCTGCCTCCAGAGCACTGGGATTAGAGTGTGCAACATCACCCGGGTTACACACTGTAAGTCTCTGAAAAGATCAGAATAGGAAAGTATTCTGGTTGGAATACTTTAAAAAGTGTCTTTGGTTTTGGTATTTCTGAATTGGTGAAGAAAATGAATGAGCTGTGGATACTCAGTGGTCACAAAGGACCCAACAATAGGATGACAGTGGGAGCTGAGCCTTTGTTAAGGGAAAAACCCAAAAAACAAAAAACAAAAACAAAAAAACAGAACAACCCACTGAGGCCATCTCACTGGGATCCTTGGGTAGTTGTACAACTTATTTTGACATCATCACAACTTAAACCTTTTCCACTAGGAAGATGATATCATGGGAAATCTCCCTTCCTCTGTCGCTTTCAAAGCTGACTGGCTTTCTCTGAAGAAAGTGGGTTAATGAGTCAAGCTATTCAGTGATCAGCTTGAATGTGCAGACCAGGTTAAAAGCCACCGGGCAGCAGCGGCCCTTTCTGCTCAGAGGTATTTTGGTCTTTTCCTGATTAACAGAGGCCCTCCCTTCTCTTTTGTTCTCCTCTGCTTTTGTCAAGCTTTTCTCTTTTAATCTGCTGCTCTACCTGCCAGGCATAGCGAGGGTGGTGAAGGACGTGGACACAGGACCCTGCCCTCCCGGTGGTGGTCATACCAGCCTCCATTCCAAGGCAATTTGATGGCGCTAACTTGAGAAACAGTCATCTTTCTTTTAGGCAGACTGGCTGAGCAGCTCATCACAGCCAAGGACAAAAGGCAAAAAAATCATAGACCTTACTTTCAGTAGCACCAACACAGAGTTTCAATAAAACCGGGAATGTCATTCCAGATAGAGAACATGAGGGTCAGCAAAATGACTCAGTAGCTAAAGGTGCCTGAGTTTGGTCCCCAGAACTGACGCCTGTGAGTTGTCCTTTGACCTCTACCTATGTACCTCTACCTATGTACCTATATACAGATATATATAGATATATATATATGCATATATGCATACAAAATAAAACAACTAACATGTAATAAAAAATTAACTAACACTGAAAACAGAGAGGGTAACCAAATATTCAAACACAAAAGTACAAAAAGGCCTTGTGCACTCTTCATCCGTTGGTAGAGGAAGAGAAGGTGGAGCAGCTTTCTTTATTGGTCCTTCTAAAAAGCCTCTCAGTGTTTGCCAAGACTACAAAACTGCAGGAGTGTTTGGGAGCACGTGCAAATGTTTTTGTTTTATGTTTGAAATGGGAAAGTAAGAAAAAAAAAAAAAAGGACAAACAGAATGTGACTAGAGTTCCACCTTTTATTTTATTTTTTTTGTGGTCCAGGCTGGTCTTAAACTTGTCCTTGGCTCTCAGCCTCATGACTATAAAGATTTACTTTTTTCAGTGTCTGATGACTCCAGTTCCTTGATTTTTTTTTTTTTCATTTTAACCTGAGAATCCTTTGTGAAATAATTTTTCAGCTTCTTAGAAATTTTCCGTTTTTTTAAAGAAATGCTTGCGAGCTTGTGTATTTGAGTGCGTGCATACATGTGCCACACGTGGAGGTCTGAGAACAGGCGCAGGCGTCATTTATTAGCGACTTCTAGCCTCCAGACAGGAACACTTGTTCACTGCTGTACCCGTCAGGCCGGCCTGCTCCAAGCTTCCAGGGGATCCGTTGTGTCGGCCTGTCAGAGAATGCTGTGAAGGAGGAAGAAGAAATAAAGCAACTTGGAAAAGAATATACACAGTAGCCAGACTGTGGCGATGAATGTGTGGTCACGCACGCCTTTGATCCCAGGGCTCGGGAGGCAGAGTTTGCAGCCTGCCCGGTCTACAGAGCGAGTTCCAGGACAGCCAAAGCTACACAGAGAAACCCAGTTTTGAAAAACCAAAACCAAAACCAAACCAAATCAAAAAAAGGACAGCAACAATAACAAAAAGCCCATATTAACGAGCCGATTGCAGTCGTGATACTGGCCACTCACACTCAATCCCTGATAGACTTCTGAATCCACTGAGGAAATTCCCGTTCCAGACACACATATAAACACACATAATTGACAGGTGTGAAGCACATGTATAAGAAAGATCTATATCAGAATTAACAGGTTTGTTTTCACTTGCGTTTTTATTAATGTAAATTCTATATACCGTATGAGTTTAATGATAGCTTCATGCAATTATCATACATACCTTGATCATCTCACCATCTCTCACTGGCCCTTTCCTTTCCTGCTTCCTTATCTTATGAGTGGGGGTTGGTTGGGCAGGTTTTTCTGTGTAGGTCTGGCTGTCCTGGCACTCAGTCTGTAGACAAGGCTGGCCTCCAACTCAGAGATCCGCCTGTCTCTTCCTTCCAAGTGCTGGGTTTAAAGGCGTGTAACATCACTGCTTGGTGTCCAGCCATCGGTTTTATCTGGTTTTCAAAGAGTCAGAGTTTGGTTTGTCTGCTGTCTGGTTCTGCATCACTGGTGTCTGCACCACCATGCGTGGCCCTTCCGTGCCTTTTTTGCGGTGCCTGTGGGCCATGCTGCCCTCAGCTTTTAGCCCTCTGACCTCTGCCTGCTAGGATTATAGGTGTGTCTCATGTCTTGTTTTAAATCTAGATTCTGTATGAGTTAATGAATTCTTCTGAATATAGCTTATCTCATTTAATATAGTCTCAGTTCTGTCCATTTTCCTGTAAGTTACATGATTTTGTTCTTTATTGCTAAATAACACATCATTATATTTACATATCATATATTTTCTTTATTCATCCAGTTAATGTGTGCATATGAACTGACTGTAAACAGATATTTTGAGCTCAAGCTATGGCTATTCTATGCTGGCATTGATTCCTTTGAGTGTGTGCCTAGGAATGGCATAGGTGGATCTCATGGTATGCATTCTGTTAGGATTTTGAGGAGCCCCCGTAGTAACTTCTATAGTGATTACTAACTTACGTCCCTACCAACAGTGCGTGAGGGCTCCTTTTCCTGCAGCCTCGCCTGCCTTTGTTTTTGTTTGCTTGGTGGAAGCTCTTCTGACTGGGATCAGATATACACCTCACTGTAGTTTTATTTGCATTTCTTTAATGGCTTAAATATGTTGAATTCTTTATGTTCGGAATTAATTTGGCTGTTTGGACCCTTCTCTACGTTCTATATGAATATTATGACCTTTTCCTATTTCTACAAGAGATGTCATTAGTGTTTTGATGGGAATTGCATTGTTTCTGTAGATGACTTTTGGTAATGTGGCCTTTTTGCAATATTAATTCTGCCGACACGTGATTATGCTACCGACTTCATTTTCTCTCATTGTTCTAGAATTTTCATTGTTGTGTATTTCATCTGCTTTCTAGGTTTTTTGAGGCTATTGTAAATAGGATTCCTTCCCTGATTTCTTTCTTAGCATGCTTAGTGTTGGTGTACAGGAGAGGTGTTGAATTTTTGTATGTTGACTTTGTATTCTGCTACTTTGCTGAAAGTTATTTCTGAAATCCAAGAGTTTTCTGGTGGAATCTCCAGAGACTTTCTTAGTGTCGAGTACTTCATGTGCAATTTGGGGAAAATTGATTTCATCCTTTCCTATTTGTATCTTCCTTTTGTTTTATTGCTCTGTCTAAAAATGTTCTCCCATGCTGACTAAGAACGGCAACAGTAGACCTCTTGTTTTGAATGACATTCATTTTTCTTCATTTACTATAGCACTGAGTACAGGTTTGGCGGATATGGCTTTTATGATGTTGAATTATATTTCTGTTCCTATATTCTTCAGGGATTTTTTTTTAATCATTAGAAGCTATGGAAGCCTTTTTCTGTATTTATAAGATGATTGTGTGGTTTTTCCTTGGTTCTATTCATGTGTTCTAGTTTGTTTATGATTTATGTTGAGACAGCCTTACATCCCTTGAATAAAATCACTTTAAAGAACTTTTGACATTTACTTACTTGGTAGATATGTGTGGTACATGTATGTGTGGGGGAAACACTTGTTTTGTAGACCAGGCTGGCCTTGAACTCAGATCCGCCTGCCTCTGCCTCCCAAGCACCACCATCAAAGGCGTGCGCTGCTGCGCCCAGCTTGGCCTTGATATTCTTTTGAGTAGGTGATTAACAGTAACTTTTTCTTCTGAAGTCCTGTTTTCCTTAAATCTGATTCTCTATAAGAGCACATTCTGCTCTTACAGAGGACCTGGGTTCAGTTCCCAGCACCCACATGGTGGCTCAAAACCATCTCTACCTCCAGCTCCATTGGCACCAGACATGCACATGGTTGGTACACAGATACACGTTCAGGGAAAACGCTCGTAGACATGAAATGAAAATCTTGCAAAAAGAAAAAGGAATGATATTCCAAGTTCAAAGCCAACTAATAAGTAAATGCTGTTTTAAAAGATATTCAGGATTTTTTTCTTGTCTTGTTTTGTTTTGTTTTTTGCTTTTTTGAGACAGGGTTTCTCTGAGTAGCTTTGGTTGTCTTGGATGAACTCTCCTTTTAGACCAGGCTGTCTAGTCACAGTGATCTGACCGCCTGCTGCTGCCTCCCTGAGTGCTGGGAATTCAGTCATGCGTACAGGTTAATATGCAGGGTTCCCCGCCCCTCCCAACCCCCCTAGCCCCCCCCCCCCCCAGGGTTTCTCTGTTTAACAGCCCTAGTTGTCCTGACTCACTTTGTAGCCCAGGCTGGCCTCGAACTCACAGAGACCCAGCTGCCTCTGCCTCCAGAATGCTGGGTTTAAATGCGTGTACCACCACACCTGGCTTTATATTGAATGAGTTTTATTGAAAAAAAAATTAAAGTCTACAATTAGAAAAATGAAGGAAAAAGTGGAGGAGGGAAGAGATTTCAGTCACGAGTATTAAATCATATTAAAATAAAGATTTTCTGAGTTAGAATAGTAATAGTAAGTGACTTCTGTCAAAAACATGCTTTAAGTATATAAAGTATAAATAGGCTTTAAGTTTTACAAAGAAACATTTATTTACGCCTTTAACGCTCTGGTTGTTGAGTGTTCTGAGAGCCTTGTGTAGGATATCTGGCCTCAACCTTACTTTTCCTTTCGCTTTCAGAATTTGTTACTGTTTTAAAATTAGTTATCTGGTTTCTCTCTTGCTGGGCTGTCAAGATCTCTATCCTTCACTATGTATCTGTGGTCAGTTCTGATTGATCTCTGTTTTGTTTTGTCGTTTTGTTTTGTTTTTTTGCTCTAACTCCAGCTGTTCTAGAACCTGCTGGGCTTGAACTACACAGCTCGCCCTGCCTCTGCCTTCTGGGCTTAAAGGGTGTGTTACTAGGCCCAGCTGATTGATCCCCTATAACCAAGCACCATTTTAGTAAAAATAATTCTATGACCTTGTCATTTGCTGTTCCAGAATTATTTTTAATAGTTTGCTAGGCTGTGGGTGGCTCAGTAGGTAATGTGTTTGCTGCACAAGGAGGATCTGGTTTTGGTTCTCAGCACCGGTCCATGTCAAGCCTGTGTGCTGGTGCCTGTGTGTGGAATCCCAGTGCTGGGAGGTAGGGCATGAGGATCTCATGGGCTCATTGGCCCTCTGGTCTAGCCAGTGCCTGAGCTCCAGGTTCATTAAAAACCTTGTCTCAAATAATGAGATGAGGTGGAAAGAGCAAGTCACTTGACCTTGACCCCTGGCCTGCACAGGTACTCATGGGTATGTACACACAGGAAACATTTGCTGTAGGTCCTTTAGACTTTATGATATGTATTTAAAATTTTCTAATATGTATTAATTTTTAGTGTTCTTTTTACTTGTGTTACAAAATGTCAGTATGCATAGCAATTTTCTCATAAAGTACACAGTAGCATATAAGCATTTTTTAAGCATTCCTTTATCGACAGCCATTACGTTTGTCTGTAAGTTTGGGAACTCAGAGGATTATACAGAGTTAAATATTTTCTTTTCTGTGCATTATGGATCTTCGAAGAGGATAAATGGTGTATAGAATTTTCTGAGTATTTCACCATAGACCTCTCTGTTTTTAATGGGCTGTATAATCTTTACAGAGAACACATCATTCCACTGATTAACCTTTACAAGCATTTGGAACTCTCAGCTATAGCTTTAACTATAAGGAAACTAAGACTAAGTTAGTGGAAAATCGGAGCTACAGTCCTGGCATCCTGACCCTTACTGTGTGCTGCTCTTTTTAAAGTGTCTATTACAACTGGCTGTCTGTCTGTCATCTATCTATTTATTTATTGAGTGAGTGAGGCGTGGGGGTTGGGGGAGGCATATGTGGGGAAGTCAGAGGACAGCTTTGAGGAGTTATAGATTTCTGCCTTGTGAGCCCTGGGATGACTCGGATCATTGCGTTCACATGTTGGTGTAAAAAAGATTTAAAGAAGGAATCTAAAATGCACTTTTTCTTGGTTTTGGTCCTATTGTTCCAATTTTTCATCTGTTGACACTGTTTGTTAGTTTTGTTTTTTAAAGAGCTGGAGCTCATTGTTCTCATTTTACAGCTTGAGAAGTTTAGACACAGAGAGACACACTCATTAACTAGTGACAAATATTTGGTTCAACTTTCAACAGTAACTTTCCTTACTTCATTCTGGGCTTTGTGGTGTTTGCCAGTTGGTGAGGCAGGTTTGTTAAGCCTTCTCAGCTTAATGAATAGTTTATTTACTTTTATTTTAGTGCTTAGCTGTCTAGAATAAGCAGTTAGACAATGCCTGCTGAATTAAATTCACCTCTATTATTCTCTATTTTTATTTGAACTCTTTTCAATCTGTGAATTGTCACCTTTTGTTGTTTTGTTTTCTGTGTGTGTGTGTGTGTGTGTGCGCGCGCGCTTCTGTTTAAGATTTGAGGCAGGTCTTGATGGGTAGCCGGGTGGCCTTGAACTCGAGATGCTCTTGCCAGCCCCTCTGGAGTCACTTTCTTGCCCTTTTGCACCTTTGTACTGTTTTTGTTGTTGTTTTTCCTTTCCTGCCATATTCCTGTAGGTCTTAGAGTAGTCAGTCTTTTCATTTACAACTAATAGCTAGTTGATAATGAAGAGACTTCTTTGAGTTTGGTGCTTTCCAGAATCCATGCTGACCTTAAATAAATGCATGTGAAAGATTAAAAGGCGTTATGTCAAATAGTAAATGTGTAGAAATTTAGAATATGAACTAAGATGTTTACTTAATTTAAAGCTTCCATGTTTTAACATGATTTAAAAGATCTACTTTTGGTTTTTCAAGACAGGCTTTCTCTCTGTACCCTTGGCTGTCCTGTACTCACTTTGTAGACCAGGCTGGCCTCGAACACACAGAATCTGCCTGCCTCTGCCTTCCTTCCAAGTGCTGGGACCAAAGGTGTGCACCACTACCTCCTGGATGTTTTTTTGTTTTTGGTTTTGTTTTGGTCTTTTGAGACAGGGTTTCTCTGTGTAGGAAATCTGAGTCCTGGACTCGATTTGTAGACCAGAGACATGCAGAGGTCTGCCTGCCTCTGCTCCCTCAGTGTTGGAAGCTGTTCGCCACCACACCTGGCTAAGATCCACATGTTTTAACATTGATTCAGCAACTATATAACTTATGTCTAAATGGACACTTTTAAAAAAGCCCACTGGCCTAGCCTGAAGAAGCAAAACTATTTGTAGTTCTTAATTGGAAATATAGTAACACTTAGTTTTTATAAAGATCTATATTGATGGCTTGGTTACTTTGTAAAATAATACTTAAGTAAAACATAATAAATTCAAATTAGATGACTGTTTTCTTATTCTGTTTCTGTAGCTTGTTTGTTTGTATATTGTTTATTGTTTATAGTTTATTTATTCTGATGTTTAAGAGTTGATGGGCGTCAGAGTCCTTAAACCACATGCCAGTCAATATTCATTCCTGGCTAATTTTTTAACTTCATTGCCAAGCCATGCATGTTATTAATTAAGCTTCTAAGAATAATCAAAATACTGAAATACTCAAAGTCAGTGATGGAAATAGATTATCTGTGTGTAGATTATCTTGAAATAGAAAGTGATATCCATAGGGAGACATAGCCTTCCCTTATTTAGGTCTTTTGATGTTCAATTTCTGAATTCATTCCTCAATTTTTAGAAGCGTTGAGATTTGTCACAGTTACTTAGAAGATTTGTAAGTAAATTCAAAGTGACAGGTAGCCATCTAAGTGCCTGTATTCTATCCAAGACACTGTGCTCAGGAAGCTCCAGGGAAGCAGTGGAGTTCAGTTTTAGGGCGCTGGCCAGCCAGCTCAGCTTGGGCTCAGAGTTCTGTCCCCAGTATTAAAGTGGGGGTGAGGGAGGGAAAGAGGAGAGGGAGGGTGTGGGGGAAAAGAGGGAAGAGAGAGAAATAGAGATGCATAACTGTGCTTGATAGCAAGACTCACATAGCATGATGGACTTTAGAAATGCCAGCTACCAGTAAAGACTTGCCTTGTAACCCCGGTAAAAACGACCAGTGTGGTGTGTACGCCTGCAATCCCGGCACTGGGGAGGCTGCAACAGGAGTCCGCCTGGGACTTGATACCTAACTGGTGAGCTGCAGGCCAGTGAGAGACTTCTTCCTCAAAGGGGGTGGATGGCGTTCCTAATGTTGATTCTGAAGGTGTTCTGTTTATTCTTCAGATGCACATACACACATGCATGTACACACACATGCATGCTTACATATGCACATATACAAATACACACATATGAAAAAGAAAGAAAAAAGAGTGATACCAGGAATGTGTTATCTTGAGAGATAAGGTTTCTATAGTAATTATGGACTACTGTAGGAACTCTGGGACAGATGAGTTTGCTTTGTAGGCTTAAAGTGTTCAGTTATTGATAGGAGTCTGGACAAGTCTTGAAATTATGTTCACTGTTACAGTACAGGGTGTTGGCCCAGGCACCTTAAGGACAGAGCCATGGCTGCTTGGGAACTCAGCAGGCACACTTTTCTGCAGCCTGTCTTGAACATCCTTGCTCTGTTAGACAACTTTTAGGAAAGCCATTGACACTTGTTGCTTATTGTGTAAGAAATTTTCAATTCTTATGTGTTCTTTCTTTGCAGAGTTTTCATATTGATGCCCTCCCTTTGTATTATTGTTTATAAAGGAAATGGCTCCTACCCCTGAGTTTTCTACTGCATTATGGGAATGGGGATATAGCTAAATAGTAGAGTGGGTTTAATCTCTAGAACTGCTAATGACAAAAATGAAACCCGTTGCTTTGTATTTACGTCGTGTGCTTTTTGTGAGCTGTTGACTGGACCGAGGCCTTGTGCATCTACGCAAGAATTCTACCATGGAGACGCTATCTGTCCCCCACCCACCTTAATAAGTATGCCAAGCAGATTCACAGACTCTTCATGGAGCTTTTACATTGTTTTGATCATCTTATTTATTCCTCACTACCACGTTATTCACTGCTAAGGCTGTGCATTTTGGCTTTGCTTTGCCATCTTTACACACTTACTTCATCAAAATTTCTGTTTATATGTTTTTGTACATTTTGGTCATTTTGTCAAAGTGCAGAATGTATCTGAGTTTCAATTAGGAGTGGGTTAAATTTACTAATTTTGCTTTGTATTACTGTCTTATTTAATTTGTAACAATAAACATGATGTATGTCTTCATTATTTTCCAAGTATTGTCTTTGTTTCATGCCTTTAAATTTCATTTACTTTATTATTGTGTGTGTGCATGTGTTTATACATGCATGTACACATCATGTATGTGGGAGCATGTGCCAGAGTGTACATGTGGAGGTACACATACACTGTATGGGGTAGCCTCTTCCTTCTGTCTTTATCTGGGATTGAACTTAGGTAACTTTTGTGGTAAGTCATTCTTACCTGCTTAGCCTCTTTGTCAGCCCTGTTTCACACTTTTAATGATAAAATTTTTGTTCCGTTTCCTTTCTTCATGTGACTGTGGGAGGTTAACTCACCTCCATGTAAAAGTCTACTTATGTAGGCCATTGGGTTAGTTTGAACAAGAAGAGCCTCATCTCCATGTGTTTGAATAACCGGTCTCCAGTTGGTGGAACAGTTTGGGAAAGAGGAAGTGTGTTCTTGTTGGAGGATCTGTATCACCCAGGTGCGCTTTGAAGCCTCCTGCCATTCCAAGGGTGCTGTCTGTGTCCCCGCTTGTGGGTTGAAATGCAAACCCTTAATTCTTTCTACCCCCATGCCTTTGCCCTGCCGTCATCAACTTGAACTCTGAACCTGTAAGGCCAATTAAATGCTTCTAATAAGCTGCCTTGGCCATGGTGTTTACCACAGCGATGAAGGAGTGATGACATCTAAGAATATGGCTTGTGAATTCTCTCCAGCTTCCCTCCATTTCTCCACGACCCTCGATGGTATAATTCTGTAGTTGTGAAAAATAATGCCTTAGAAAATTGAGATATAGTTGTATTTATTCATAAGTATTTTTAAGTTTTAGTTCTTTAGATTTATTTTTCACTTTAAAGTTCTGTGCTTGTGTGTGTGTGCTGTGCATGCACAGTGTGGGTCCTTAGAGGCCAGAAAAGAGCATTAGATCCCTTGAAGCTGGAGTTGCAGATGGTTGTAAGCCTGCGTTGTGGGTGCTGGGAACTGGACCTGTGCCCTCAGCAGAGGCAGCAGTAAGAACAAGCTATAATCACTCTCGGAGTGGAGTCAGAAATAAATGTTAAACTGCTATGTTAATTTTCTCCCAGAGAAGCTTCTGCAACAGTGAATGTTTTAGATCCATGGCAAGGGAAAGACTGGTGGGCCCGTCTTTCTTGGCTCCGTTATAGTTATGATGATGCAAGCTAAAACTTGTCAGTGAAGAGCTTCCCTAGAAGGCTGGGCTGAGGTATGTTAGGCAGTACTTATGCGCATCTTCCTATTGGTTTTCACATGTGTGCCCCTAAACATGATTGCTTTTCAAATCACTCCTTAATTCAGAATTTTCTTACACAGTTTTGCAAGTGAAATATGTATTTCTTGCAGAATGGTGTGAAATGTGCCAGTGGCGAGGTGTCTAGGCAATATTGCAGAAGCAGTTTTATTAAGATCTCATAGGATAGTTCCACTGTGCTGGTTTTGCTTTTGCATGACCATTTCTATATTTTTCTCATCTTTTCATGTCAGGACCACAGTCCTTCAGTTGTGTATCCTTACGGTATGGTGCGTGGAAGTTCTCTGTTCTTTACCATGTTACTCAGCTCATTTAGTCCCTCAGCTCTAGTTTCCTCTTTTGCAATGATATTTGCTTTGTTCTATGTTGATAAATTAAGAGCTGATACGAAAGTTTAAGTATTCATATATTATAAAATCTCATATATATATAATTTGAAGTAGAATACTATAATCTCAGCGAGTCATAGAATGATTCTTAACTACTGACATCTCTTCTGTAATTGGTGAGTACATTAAACACTTCCATGCATAGAAATTCTCCCTCATTTTATGATATATGTGTATGGTACATAGAGCATATATTATGACTATGTAAGCAAAACCAAAGGTACTATATTAGTTTTAAAAGCATTGCCCATGAACTGTATGGTATTTGCACAAGTATGTTGTTATATTGGGAATATATTTTAGCCTAACATATAAATTTCCGTTTTCTAAGGCTCATGTTTTGTAGAAGCATAGATAATAGTGGATAGAAAACAAATTTCAACCTATTATCCTGCTGTGGTCATGTTTTCTGTCATCTCTATTACTGCTCTTCCTTATTAGAACTAAACAACAGCAAATTAGGATGAAAGTAACAGCGAGAAATAAGATTAAACCTACAGTTGTAGGGAAAATCTAAGAACATTTCTATAAATTTTTCTTTAACTAGTTAATAAAATCAAAGCATTTTGCACTCAAATATTGCTTTTCAGAATCTGCATTTAAATTACGTATCTAAAGGAGGTGTGTCCTTGGTTATTATAGATTCAAGAAGAATGTTTTACAATATCAAATGGAATAGGGAATCTAGAATTAGTAATTGTACAGCTGAATTTTGTTTCTCAGAACCTTTTTTTAAAACTTAAAAGACATTGCAAATATATATTTAAATAATGGCATGAACATAAATGTACCTACCACATATGCTTCCTCTTATTTTTAAATTTATTATTACTACTTTATTTTATGTGTATGGGTGTTTTGATTACATGCATGTCTGTGCCGTCAGAGAGTATTGGATTCCCTGGAACTGGATGGACAAGTGGTTGGGAGCTACAATGTGGGAACTATCAACTGAACCGCAGTTCTTTGTAAGAGCAGCAAATAAATAGCCACCTCTCCAGATCCATTGCTTTCCTTTGAGACAGGATTTCTCTGTGTATATTTGGCTGTTCTGGACTCCACTCTCTGCCTCTTTCTGTGCTCTGCCTCTGTCATGATGATAATGGACAAAGCCTCTGAAACTGAATGAGCCCCTAATTAAAAGCTTTCCTTAGTAAGAGTTGTTTTGGTGTAGGGTGTACATCTGTAAACCCAGCACTAGAGGAGGCAAAGGCAGGCATGTCTTTGTGAGTTTGAGGTCAGCCTGGTCTACAGGACAGCCAAGGGTACACAGAGAACCCCTGTCTTGAAAAGGAAAAAAAAAGAGAGAGAGAGAGAGAGAGAGATGTGGTGCTGAAGAAGTAACTGAGAGCTGCACCCTGATTCACAAGCACAGGAAGGTTGTGGGTGTCAGGGGCAGAGGGGGGAAGAGAAGGGAAGGAGAAAAAGAGAGGAAAGGACAGGGGCTGGCATAGGCTTTTTGAAACCTCAGAGCCAGTGACACACTTTCCCCAACAAGGCCACACCTCCTAATCCTTCTAATTCTTTCAACAGTTCTAGACCCCAGTGACTGTGTATTCAAATAGGGGGTCATTCCTATTCAAATCACCACTTGGTGAAAAAGGATATTGTTTTTCTTTTATTTAAATTCATACATTTCATCCCATCTCATTTCAGATCCCCCCAACCAACTTTGTTCTTTTTCCCCCACACAAAGTCAAAACAAGTAAAACAAAACAAAAAGTCCACAAATAATTCTATTCAGTTCATTTTCTCTTGGCCAGCTACTCCATGGGACCTGCCCTCAAGTGTGGTTGTTACACCCAGTGAGACTCCATTGGGGAAAATTGATTTTCCTTTTGCCAGTGGGTGTCAGTTGCAGATAGCTTCTTGGTTAGGGGTGGAATCCGTGTCTACCCCACCCTCTCAATGCAAAGATGGTATCCGGAGCACCTCTGTGCAAGTCTGTGTATCACCAAGGTCTCTGAGTGTGCGTGTGCATTAGAGCTGTTGTGTGAGTAAAGGGATGTCACTGAACCTGTCTTCTGCGGTTACCAAAGGGTACGCATTTCAAGTTCAGCTTGCACTATACAACGATTTACTGTTAAAAAATTGATCTCTTTGATAGTTGAGCAGTTAACAGTCTATTAAAAGTGCATGCAGGCTTTAATTTCTTAAGAGTCCTAAGTGAATTTGATATTATCAGCATTAAAATTTTAATATGACTGACTACAAACTGGCAGCTGAATATTTCTATTTCCCTTTTCACCTTGTTGAGTATCTTTTTTTTTTTTTTTTGCCCACTGTTTGCTCACAGTCTCTTGAACCATTTTTTTTTTTAATTGGTTTGTTTCCTATACATATTGTAAAGTATTCTTTGGAGATACTTTTCTCATATCTTGTTCTTTCACTTTGATTAAACTGTTTTTGTTTTATGTTAGCTTTAACATTTTTTCTTTAGGGCCAGAGAGACGGCTTGGTGGCGAAGAGCAGCGGCCACCAGCTCCTGATTAACTTGAGAACTCTGGTTAGAAAGAGATAATCGACTTCTGAAAGTTGTTCTTGGACCTCCAATACAGGCCCAACAATCACACTTGGATAACACACACACACAGAAATCAATAAAATTAAACTTGTTCACTTAGTGAGTGTCACTGGTTTTTAGTATGATGAGGCTTGCGTGTTATGATCTGGGGGCTCCACCAAGTATGCCTTTTTACAAACTATTCTAGTGAGTAGCCAAAAACTCAATGGCTTGAGACAATGATTCATTATATGTCATGGTTTCTGTGTGTTAGGAATTCAGAGGTGGCCTGGCAAGGCTGTCCGTTCTACAGCACTCAGATGGCGGATTTGACAGTTGTGTCTTGTGGTTGATGGTGGTTGTGATTAGACTTCAGCTGGGCTCCCAGCCAAAAATCCTGCACACTTGTCCACCCTGAGTCGTAAGTCAGAGGCCATGCTGAACAGAACTGATGATAATAAACACATAGTCTTTTTCCTTGCACACTGGGGAAGCTCCTTAAATTCATCACTCATGACTACTAATGTTGTCACGTTGAGTTTCTCACTCCTGCTTCTACTCACCTCTTGTCTGTTAACCTAAATCAGATAAGAGTTTGAAGGAATAATGTAAGTTTCTCATTTTTATTTATTAATGTAGTAAGTGTTTATAGTAATTTAAAAATAAATTTCTTGTATTTTTCCAATAGAACTTACACAATTGTAAGATAGTGATAGTGTTTTAATACTTTGATGGACTTGACATATCAAACAGTTGGGTTTTGTAACAGAAACCGATTTTAGTTTAAAATTGCCCTAGCTTTATGTCTTTTCAATTTGCCTTTCCTCTTTTCGTGAGAAACAATTAAAAAGAAATGAAAAAGAAGGAATAAAGAACACATGAAACAGAAAATAACTAGAAAGAAAGAGTAGATCCAACTGTATCAGCAGATAGGTTTAGCAATTAAGAGGAAATGATTGTCATCTTGGATGAAATAGAAGATATAACTTTTATGCTGTCAAAAGAGAAGCCCTTTAAAAATATAAGGTATAAGTAGTTTAAGTTAAGGACTTAAATATGCTCTACGAAACAAATATTAGTAACAAGAAGCTGGGGTGGCTAAACTAATTTCAGGGGAAGTAGCTATTAGAATATTACAGCAGAGGAAAATATAAGTAAGCAAAATTATTTCAGGGTTTGAGGTCCTCATACGCGAGTGACCCCTGACTAAGCGGGGGCAGGAGGTGTGCCTAGGAGAGCTTGCACGCGCGAGGGTTCAGAGCCCAGGACTGGAAGAAAAGGGGTACTAGCAAGGCTGCGCGTGTGAACAAAGGAAACGAACACACTAACTTGTATCTCCATTTTCTCTTCATTCATTTATTAACTTACACAAAGTAAACTCTCTGCTTCTATAATACCAACTTGGCGTCCAGCAATGTAAATCATTTCGAGCAGTATCCGTGTTTGGGTCTCAGATTGCTCCTATCCCAAATGTCAGCCACAAATGGGGCTCCTTTGCCATTTTCATTTCAGCTTGAAATGTACTGCCTACCATTGCAAGGTCCCCAAACCTCCTCATCTCCAATTATTTGGTAGATTGACACATTGGATTTGGAAAGTGGTTATAATTATCATTGCCACTTACTTTAACAGATCTAAATTAACCCTCGCTGAAGAAGAACGTAGGGCACAATTCAAAAGGGTCCTGAGGGTGGGACCACCGTTTGCCCTGAGGCAGGGTGTGCCGCCTCCTTCTTAAAGTGAGTGAGTGGTTAAACTATGGACTCCCATTCCAGCCCCTTTCTAACTCCTACTGGTAGTCCTTTTTAGAGACTAACCACATCATGAAGCTACCTAGAACTTCCACTAATCAGCTCACCTGGGAAGACCAGTCAATGAGCCGTTTGGTGTTGGTGCACACCTTTAATCCCAGCACTTTAATCTCAAGCAGAGGCAGGCAGATCTGTGACTTTGAAGGCAGCCTCGTCTACGGAATGAGTTCCAGGTACATAGAGAGAAATGTCTAGTCATTTCAAGATTGCAAAAGAAGGTAGGTTTTAGGGGTTTAGGAGCTATGGGTTAGAAGCCAAACAGAGGCCAAAGACTGTGGATAAACTTGCTGTTCATCCTGCTCTTCCGGATTCCTTGGCCTTGAAGGGCTGAGTGGGCCAGGGTTCCTTGTTTTATAGCAGGCTCTGATCTCCATGCACATCACTGTAACTCTTACCACTGAGGAGCCGGGATGTCTAATGAAAGGGAACAAGCTGCCTTTGCCATTAGTGGGCTGGTTTTGTTTGCTTGCTTTAATGTTGGGAATGGAATCCAAGCCTTGGGCATAGAGGGCCAGCACCTCTCTACTTAAAGAAAACTAAAGCTAATTGATGAAAAATATTCTAGCTGGGCCTGGCGATGAATCCTTATAATTCCAACATTTAGTGGATAGAGGCAGGAGGATGATGAGTTTGAGTCAAGCCAGTTCTACATAGTAAGACCCTTTACCAAAATGAAAAAAGAAATGAGTCGAATGTCCTGACAACATAAACCAGTGACTCAGTGAATGAACTATGCACAGCATCTTACTGGGAGTTAAGGTTGTGCTGGTTCAGCCAGGACACAACAGATGCAGCCAAGTGTAACTCAGGTCAACCTGTGCAAGGCAGACGCAGAAGCGTTTCTGGAAGAGGCTGCTGTTCACAGAGAGCAGAGGGACGGGGAGAGAGGGGGAAAATAGTGTACTGAGTTACAGATGAAGAGAAAGGTCAGTCAAGGTGGACAGTCACTCCTCAGTGATGTATACAGCAGATTTTCAGATTGAATACACACTACTTTTTATTTCTTACCATTTTTTCTGTACTGGAATCTCATTAAAAATACTGGAATGAAGAGACAGGCATGCTGGCTCACTCCTATAATCTCAGCAGTCAGGGAGCAGAGGCAAGTGGATCGCTGTGAGCCCGAGGCCATCAGGGCCTACAAATCAAGTCCAGGACAGCCAAGGCTACTCAGAGAAACCTTGTCTTGGAATCCTCCCCCGACAAATATGAATGAAACTGTCAGTTTTGAAGAGAGAAATTGATTATTGTTTGCTTGTTTTTCGATACTGGGTTTTTCTGTGTGCCCTTGCCTATCCTGGACTCGCTTTTTAGATCACGCTGGCTTCGAACTCACAGAGATCCGCCTGCCTCTGCCTTCTGGAGTGCTGAAATTAAAGGCACGCACCACCACCATCTGGTGAGAAATTGATTTTTAAGTAAGAGAATATTAAACCAAGGATGAATCTACTGCCCACACATTTTTGTTAGAGCACAGTGGAAGCTATTGAGAACATTCTGTATGCTGGATGCCATACACAGGCTTATAGAATCATAGAACTTTTGTTTGTGTTATAATGTGTTGAGTTAACATTTCAATTAAGATAGGCAAATACAAACATCTCCCAAGTGAATTGACTGCTGATTATGACTACTTTTTATTTATATACAGTTAAAAAATAGTTTGACAATAAAGTAGTTAGAAAGTTAAATCATTTCTAAAAATTGAAACTAAGGAATATATTCCTTAGTTTATGAATGTATTTTTTGTTTTTTGTTTGTTCTGAGACAGGGTTTCTCTGTGTAGCTTGGCTGTCCTGGACTCACTCACTCTGTAGACCAGGCTGGCCTTGAACTCACAGAGATCCACCTCCCTCTGCCTCCCTGAGTACTAGGATTATAGGTGTGTGCCTGGCTTATGAATGTAATTTTTTAAAAAAATCCTAACTCTTTCTTTCTTTCAAGATTTATTTATTATGTATATTGTCCTGTCTGCATATACACCTGCAGGCCAGAAGAGGGCACCAGATCTCATTGAAGATGGTTGTGAGCCACAATGTGGGTGCTGGGAATTGAACTCAGGACCTCTGGCAGAGCAGCCAGTGCTTTAACCTCTGAGCCATCTCTCCAGCCCCTAAATCTTTCTTAGGTTAGTAAACATGTTTGGTGTGGTGGCATGAGGTGATAATCATCTCAGCATTGGAGTTCTGAGGCAGAGGAATCCTGAATGTTGAGACCGATTAGCCTAGACTACATGGTGGGTCATTGTCTTTACAAGGAAAAACAAAGTAAAATAGCAAATATTACATTCGCATCTTTTTGTGCTATTTCTGTTTAGTGGCATAGTATTTGCTGGTTGGTGAGCTGGATAATTTAGAAGTTAAGCCTTTTTTTGTAATTTTATAGATTTTTTCTGGTAGTGTCTTAGTGTATGAGAGGAAACTAGAACACAGTCTGTACATTTGATGGTGTGTTGCTATTCTTGGGACTCGAGAAATAACCAGTTTCATTTTTTATAAGTCCCCTCTCAATTATTTTAGAAACTGAAGATAGCCATTCTTTTTTGTGTTCATTCTTTTTTGTGTTCTTCATTTACTAGCAGCTTGAGAACAAGAGTAGTAGCCTTTTCATTTATTTCACCTCCTTATGCTTAGATTGGGAATGAAGTTATAGTGTGTAAACATGTAATATTTTTGTATCAACAGATGGTATAATAAACACATGCTCGAATTAGAGGTCAAGACATAATGGTATGTGTGTGTAGATGGTTCAGTGGCTGAGAGCATTAAGACTTCCTGCTTAATCATGAGGACCGATGTTTGGATCCCAGCAGTCATAGCAAGTGCTCACAACTGCCTATAATTCTAGGTTCAAGGATCTGATATGCTCATCTGACCTCCTTGAACACCTATACACAGGGATAGACACACACCTGTGAGTAAAATAAAAATAAATCTTTAAGATGGGTGGTGGTCTTTAATTCTAGTACTCAGGGAGGCAGAGGCAGGCAGACCTCTGAGAGTTCAAGGCCAGCCTGGTCTACAGAGGGAGTTGCAGGACAGCCAGGGCTCCACAGAGGAACCCTGTTTCAAATAACAAACAAATGAACAAAAAAAACAGGAGGAAGAAGACATTTTTAGCCAGGTATGATGCTGCTTGACTGTAATTACAGCACTTGGGAGGTTGGGGCAGGAGGACTGAGTTGAGGCCAGCCTGGGCTACATGGCAAGACCTTGTCTCAGCAAAGATTAGTTTCTTACAGAGAAAATGGTATCAGTGTTACTGAGTAATTGCTACTTATGCATCTATGTATCTATTGGTAGAATAGACCCAAGTAATATGGGCACATCATGGAAACACACGGGTAGGAAAACATTCTAAGTGGGACAAGAAAACCCACGTGCTTATTTACTTTGACAGCAGCGAATCTCGTTTAGATATTCATCTGACCCAACGTGTCGGCCTGTCATTTTCTACCCTCTTCTGTCAGCCAATCAAATCCTATCGTTTTAAATTCTGCACTTAAAATCAGTTAGGAAGCTCAGAAATCAAAGAATTTTTACACTCTTGAGCAGCCTGAACTCTTTCTTAATACCGGGAGCTTAGTTTGTTTACCTAATTTTCAGTTAATTTTTCATAAATAACATGGTTTTCAGTATTTAGTTTATCTGGGAGATAATTTTGTTGTCTGCCTTCGTTTAGTGAGGATGAATAAATGATATGCTATTGTTTCTCAATCTGTAATCTACTGATTTTGATAGTCTCTCATGTGATGCAGCCTGTTTACTATCTCTTACTGACAGTTTTAGGTATTTGTTGCTTTTCTCTAAATATCATTTGATCATTGACAGGGCAATATATCTTATGTGTGAGGGAGGAGAATTTACCAGGGGCAGTAGTGAGAGTCGGGGACTAACTGCTTCAGGGGTGTGGGGTTTCTTTGGGCACGAGTGGTGATACAGGATTGTGGCGTTAGCTCTGATGCGAAACATCAGTGTGAGTTACAACACTGCTGCATCACACTTTAAACTCATTAAAAGGTGAGTTTTTATCTCAGTAAAAGGCATAGTGACTTTGTAAATTAAAGCACATAGCATACTGGCTATTTCAGATTTTATCCATGATTTACAGTAATGGGCGTCATAGCTGAAGCATGTCACTCTGGCTGCTAAAGCCGCTGACTCCTCCACAGAAATTAAATTGTCCTGAATGTGTGGTTGTGTTTTTGTTTGTAAGAAGATGATTCTCGAGGGCTGGAAAGATTGGCTGCTCTTCCAGAAGTTCTGAGTTGAATTCCCAGCACCCACACGGTAGTTCACAACCATCTGTAATGGGATCTGATTCCCTCTTCTGGTGTGCATGAAGACGGAGAGTTTATATACCCAGCATACCTGAATAAATAAAATTTAAAAACAAATAAACAAACAAAAAACAGAAGATGGTTCCCCCCAAAACTTCATAAACAGCGTTAGAATGAAAGCCCATTGACTGCTGTTCCTTCTTTGCATTGGCTATGATAAATGTAAAGGCACATGATACTCTCCAGGTCATAGGTTATTGTGACATTGTTTTTGATACCAAAATTATTTTGGCTTCATCTTATTTCTCTCAACTTCTCCAGTTCTCTCTTTATTTTTTATTATGTGCCTTTGTAAATCGCCTTTCATCTGACAGACCAGGGCAGAGTATAAAGATACACCAAATGCAAAAGGATCTTTTAATTACAAGCACAAAGTTTGTAAATGTGAATGTGAGTAATGTACCTAAATTAACTTAGTATGTAAGTAGTTGATAGTCTTATAACTTCCAATTCTCAACTTATTTTGGTGTCAAGAGGACATGGTGGGAATCGTAATACAGGAAAAGGAGCTTAGAGACGAAGAAGATTCCTGCGAGTGTTTGATGGAGGAATGGCTTGCTCTTTGACTGTTTGCTGAATTACAGAATAAGGGGACAAGGAAAATCGAAAAGTAGAAATGGGTCAGTAAGAGGCGAACAAAGGGAAAGCAGCGCGGAGATGCTTTTCATTCTTAATTGCTGGCATCACTCTTTGACTAGCGTGGATCCTATTTAAATCCCACTGTATGTAATCAAATAAGAGCTGTGCATGGCATTATTTTTATTCTCCACAGCTGCATGTGTGTCATTTAGAAGGGCATTGTTGCATATCATGAGATACATCATTACATAATATTTTCAACATGACAGCCTCTATTATAAAATAATGTTTCTAAAGAAATTTTAATTCAGTTATCTATATGTGGTATATTTTCCCCAGATTCTCAGTAGTTCTCAAATAACCCTTTAAGTAGCCACATCTTACGTTCATTTATTTTCCAGCAGGCAGGACAATTTTGTGCATTTATTAGGTGCTGATTAATAATTAATCATGCTTCTGTAGCTTTTGCATCATCATTTCCCGCAGCAGAGAGATGTGCAGTCCTGGTCTGCTCAATGCAGGCCTTTGAGATCATTTCCTCCTGCAGGTGAGAGTCCCACCTGCGTTCTCCTTCATGGGCAGATATTACAGAGGTTCCTGAATGCTTACCTTTCCGCTTTGCTGCTTCGCTCAGTGTCTTTGTCCTCATGATTCCAGGAAAAACATCATGGTCCTGGGTACCATTACAATTTGCCTTGCTAAAATCAGCTCTCAAGTGTTTTCCGAGCAGCATTTTTGTTTTTTAAACAAGCGTATCACTTTGCCTTTCCTGTAACTCTTCATTTTATTATGCAACTTTCTGAAAACTAAACTCTTTTCTTACTGCTACCCTCCCCTCCCCCAGC
>CM053752.1:82122960-82152495 GCA_028658305.1 Pachyuromys duprasi
CCCTCCCAACCCCTCCCTTCCTTCCCCTTCTCCATGCATGCCCCTCCCCAAGTCCACTGATAGGGAGGTCTTCTTTTCCTTCCTTCTGATCCTAGTCCATTAGGTGTCATCAGGAGTGGCTGCATTGTCTTCCCTCTGTGGCCTAGTAAGGCTGCTCCCTGCTCAGGGGAAGTGATCAAAGAGCAGACCAGTCAGTTCATGTCAGAGACAGTCCCTGTTCCCATTACTATGGAACCCACTTGGAGGCTGAACTGCCATGGGCTACATCTGCCAAGGTTATTCTTAACAGTGGTTAGAGTGATTCTCAAAGATAGTCAGGCCTCCCAACTCTGAGTCAACACATACTGTCTGGCTTTCAGGGTCCCTGGGATTCTATCCAATCTAGTTACTGTTGCTTTCCAAGCTTTTGTGAGCTCTGCTTTCTTTTCCTACCCTCAGTTTCAACTTACCGCATAGCCCTGGGCCTTCTGAGCTTTAAACACCAAGACTTCCGGCTTTAAAGCCTTGACATTTGTTAGTTTCATCTGGAGTAGTCCTCTGGCTTCATTCTGGTCTCAAGGGCTGCCTTCACGGCCATTACTCTCTATCCTTGCTTTTCAGTATCAGACTTATAACTGTAAATTCCATAAATACAGAGACTTGTCTTGTACACTGTCACAGTTTCAGGTCTAGCACCATGTTGCATAGGAAGTACATGTGTGTAATCCCAGCGCTCTGATTGTGAGTTTCAGCCTTTAGGTTGTGAATCTTTGCCTCAAAACAGAAACAAACACCCAGAAATATTTACTACCTGTAAGAAAAATAATTATTTGATTAATGGTTTAAGAAGTGAATGAATAAATTTAGAAAGTTGTTTTAGTTTGCTTTCAGCGCCCTGATAAACACCATGGCCAAAGGCAAGGTGAGGAAACTTTAGTTACACTTTCTGGGAACAGTTTATTTCTCAAGTACATTGGGGCAGGAACTGAAGCAGGACCTCGGAGGAGTGCTGCTTACTGCCTTGCTCCCCATGTGCACAGTTTGCTTTCTTTTATAACCCCGGACCACCTGCTTAGGCCTGGGAAGGTAGGCTAGTTGCTCCCACAACCATCATTAATCAAGAAAATGCCCCACAGGCTTGCCTACAGCCAGTATGCTGGAGGCAGCTCCTCAACTCACGGTCCTTCTTGCCGTATAACTAGTTTGTGTCAAGTTGGCAAGAAACCACAATTGACTCCTTGTCACTATTTCACACAAGTACATCACTGTTAAACCACATTCTTTTCATACTTGTTTGACCCCAAGATATCTTGCCCACCTCTCCATTTCTGCCATCCACAGCCCATGCAACTTACCTGGTAGGCTCAGGCTGGCTCCGCTCATGTCTGCTGTTGTCCTTGGTGGATATTCTACAGTCCTGGCATCTTCAAGATGCTGGACTCTCAACTGCAGCTGAGGCCGCGCTTTAACCCATGGCTTCTTCTGGCCTGTGTCAGTGTGACAAGCCTCAGCTGCTCTCCAGGATGCTGTCAGATTCAGCCCAAAGTGGGAGGTTCCTACACGTTATCAAGCCTGGCTGTATTCTGTGTGCTGATCCTGAGGAAGAACTTCCCAGAAGATTTCACCGCAGTGATCCTAAACTTTCAGCCCCAGCTAACCGTCATCTATTGTGCCCGTAAAGCAAAGGTTTCACTTTGATGCTGCTTGTCAAGCACAGCTGGTTCTTCAGTCCCAGGTAACTGGAAACTATGGACTCTTTTTGGTTTGTTGTTGTTTCAGGACAAGGCTTCTCTGTCTAGCCCTGGACTGGCACTGTCGACCAGGCTGGCCTCTCAGAGATCTGCCTGCCTCTGCCTCTCAAGTGTTGGAATTAGAGGCATGCATCACCATCGTCCTAGTTGAAATTACAGATTCTTAATTCCAGTATATTACATGAATCCGGGATACAGTCTACTTCTGTCTGAAACTTCACAGGCCATGTCTTTATCTTGTTGCTTCAACACTTTTTATCTCCTGAGCTCCCCCAGAAGAGCCATCAAGCTTGGAGCATTCGATGCTTCTTCCAGTCCAAAGTTTCACCCTGTCACTGTCCTCCCCCAGTCAGTAAGGTCAGGCCTGTCACAGCACTGCCACACTCCTGGAACTAGTTTCTGTCCTAGTTTGGTCTCCATTGCTGTGATGTACTCCATGACCAAGAGTAACTTAGGGAGGGAAGAGTTATTTGGTGTTACACTTAGAGGCGACAGTTCATCACGGAGGGAAGTCAGAGCAGGACTGCAAGGCATTGGCTGTAGAGGCAGAAGTACAGAGGAGCGCTGCTTCCTGCCTTGCTTCCCATGGCTTGCTCAGTTTGCTCTCTTACACAACCGAAGACCACCTGCCCTTGAGTGGCACTGCACACAATAGGCTCAGTGTACCCACATTTATTTGTGATCACGAACGTGCCCTACTGACTTGTCTGTGGACCAGCTCCAGTTCTGTCTTTGAGTCTAGTTTGTTTGAAGTTGAAAAAAAAACTAACCAGCATAATGGTTTTAAGATTAGGTTATTTCTATCCCGATTTTTGTCGCTGGGGCTGGAGAGATGGCTCAGTGGTTAAGAGCCATCTCTTTCACAGACCCAGGTTCAATTCCCAGCACCCACATGGCAGCTCATAGCTGTCCCAGTTCCAAGGGATCTGACACCGTCACACTAATGCACATAAAATGAAATTAAATAAATTATAAAAAATTTTTGTTGCAATATGTACATTAGATGTATTATTTTAGCCATTTAAGCTTAGTCCTATACATAGCTGTAGGGCTGACTATCCTCAGTCAGCCCTATTCTGGGACATTTTTCATATTCTCAGCTGAAACCGTGTGCATTAAATACACCCAGCTGTTTATTTTCCGCATCTACAAATTTGACTGTCATAGTACGTTTGTCTTTTGGTACTGACGTATTCTACTGATCATAACGTCATTAAAGTTTACCTATATTTTCATTATTGGTTGTTTTTAAGTAGCATTTTCATTAAGTACAAAACAACTAAATGTATTTATGTTCTACACCTTTCTCTTTCATCTGTGTGCCTCAAAATTTTCTATAATCCTCATTAACTAAATTTTACAATTTCCCTGTGAAGCCAGCAATTGCAGTGTAGTGAAGTGAGCTCCCGATATATCACCAAGTACATCATGAATGTGTTGCTGTGAGGACGAGAGTTACCTAGTCCCTTGTTAGCCAGGAGCATTAGGCCAGATTTCTTTCTTCTTTTTTCTTTTAGGTTTCTTACATAGCATGACATCATTCTAAAAGCCTTAAGTACGGAAGAAAAACCCAAGCCTACAGAAGTAATAATTGTTTACTCTTCTAATGAGTCAATAGAAAAATTATTTAATAGAAAAATGTCTGAATTACCTGCAGTCTAGTCTGGCTTAGTTTTAAGTGTATATTTCCTTGGCCTGTGCAATGTCAGGTTGCATAATTGCTTCTTCATCAGTCTTCCTAGTCACCTTCTGATATGGATTTTTTGTTTTGGTTGGAATAATATCACTTCATAGTCTTAGCTATGTACATAAAACTTTGTAAAAACTGTGAGTGCATGTGTGACTTGTTGCTGGCTTGTTCAGATTAGGGTGTGTTATTATTGTTACCGCTAACACTTTGAGTTCCGAAAGCCTTGTGCAGGGCATGGATACTCTGCTCCTGAGCTCTCCGTCCAGCGGGGGCTCGTATGTGTGGAAAATAGCCTCTTACCTGACATTTGTTGATGGGACTACAACAGATTTAATTTGATTGAAACGTCTTCCTTCCTTTTCTTTTCTTTTCTTTTCTTTTCTTTTCTTTTCTTTCCTTTCCTTTCCTTTTCTTTTCTTTCTTCCTTCCTTCCTTTTCTTTCTCTCTCTCTCTCTTTCTTTCCTTTCTTTCTTTTGTGAGACAGGGTTTCTCTGCGCAGCCTTTGCTGTCCTGGACTTGCCTTGTAGACCCATCTGGCCTTGAACCCACAGAGATCAGCTTGCCTTTGCCTCGACAGAGTGCTAGGATACAGATGTGGGCCACTGAACTGATTTTTTCATATTTAGATAATGTGATTTAATTTAAAGTAGTTCCTGAACTATAGAGTTCCGGTGTCGCTATAATTTGACTTCCCTGAAGAACCTGTGTTTTAGAAGTAAAGGTGTAGCTGACACAACATGAAACCATTCTCAAGTGAAGTGTCTGTTACTTCACCCACATGACTGGGTCACTTTGGATGTAACCTTCAGAAGGTTTCAGCACTAGTTGGCGGTGCTACCACCTCCTTCCTCTTATGAAATCCATTTGTGGCTCAGAAGTGGAACCATGAACAGTTTTGAGTCCAGGCTTTTGGGAAGTGCTAGTTTGTGTTGAAAGAACAGAGTGGTAATGTTCGGGGAGACAGGCAGTGTGTGTGTAACTTTTTAAAAAAGATTAAAGTTCAGTAGACAGTTTGCTCTGTATGGTTTGATGAACACAGAATGAAGCTGTCGTTTGGGTTCTGACTAAAAGTGTTGTGTCAACCTAGGGGACCTGTATTCTAGAGAGGTTTTGGTCACATGCAGTGGTAGGTGAAGATGCAGATATATTTTGACAGAGTGCCGTTTGTGTCTGTGTCTGTGTTTCCAGAAAGGATAGTGAGATAGCTTACTTGATTTAGCATGTTGAGGAAAGAACCAATATAGCTGTAGTTCTTAAAACAAATTTCTTAGTTTGAAGGACTGGCCGAGATATACCACCTTTGCTCTGTACTTCACTTGTGGGACCAGACATGTTCCTGTACTAAAGCCGTTCTCTATCTGGGCATCAGCTCCATGCCTTGCAGTTTAATTCGGTTGGGACACCGGCTTGGAGTTAGCTTCATATCCCACACGGTAAGGACTCAGCACCATAACAGTGCACCCTCTTCAGATGCCAATTTCTGATCAGTAAGCTGTGAATTAGGGCTTTTCCTATGGTTCAGTGATTTGTTCTGAGGGTTCACAGAACTCAGAAGCATTTTGCTTATGTTTACCAGTTTTTTAGAAGAATATTTATGTGTATGCATGTGTACCAGTGTGTATGTATATGTCTGGGGAGGGAGGATCCTGCAGAGGCCAGAAGGGAATCTGGGTGCCTTGGAGCCAGCCTTACAGGTGGTTGTGAGCCGCCCTGTGTGGGTGTGGCGATAGACCTCTGGTTCTCTGAAGAGCAGTAATCACCTTCTACCTTTATGAACCACTCAGTTCTTGGACTTGTAAAGATTTTCCAGGGACTGATACTGAATTAGAGGGCTGCTTATCTTGTTACGAAAGTCCACAGGGGCCACCAAAGCCAGAGTCCCTAACAAATAGAACTCTGATACTGATGTTCTTGCTTTTGTTGATAAGGAATTGCCAACTGTCAGAATAAAAATTGATGGCATCTGGCTGGAGAGATAGCTCAGTTAACAGAGGACCTAGGTTCCATTCCTAGCACACATGGCGTCTCACAACCATCCATTTGTAGGAGATCTGGCACCCTCTTTTGGCCTCCATGGACACCAGGCATACATGTGGCACACAGACACAGATAGGGAATATATCCATACAATCAAAAAAAAAAAATTGAAAGCTTTGTTTTGGCAAGCCTGTAAGACCCAGTTTCTTTCATCATTACAGTGAATAGACGTTCAGAGTCAGTTATTACCAGTTTCAAGACTCTGTTCTTTTATCGGTTTCATTGTAGCTTAGCAGGGATTCGTTTGCATCAGCAGGTATTTTTGGAACTGGTGTCTTCATATCCTCTTTGAACTTTACGGACAGAGCACACACAATTTAGTTTTGCCCTTCCTTGACCTGCAGCAGTTCAGACTGAAGCCAGGAAGCACCCAACACATTCTTGTACTTCGTGCAGCCTTGGAACTTCATGCGGTCTGGCTCTTTCCCTTCTTTTTCTGTTTTGGATGTGTTAATGGGTCTGTTTGTTTGTTTTATGAATTAGGAAGGCAACTCCAGCACTCTAAATAAGGACCCCAGCCCCACCCAACAGAGGCTCAGTATTAAAAAGCAGACACCAGAAACTAGAGGGTTTCCAGTCAGACTGCTGAGTAATACTGTTAACTCTCGATTAGTTCAACCAATCTCACACACACACGCACACACACAAATACTCATATATATATATATATATTATATCTATATCTATCTATCTATACACACACACACATATGTGTGTATATAATCTGTCTTTTCACCTTTGTCCTGTCACTTTTAATGCCGACACTGCTGGGGAGCCATGAGAGCCTCTGGTTCTGAATGCAGCTTGCTTCATGAATCACTCTTTGTTCAAGTGAGCACATTCACTGTGGTTGAAGTTGGTTTTTCCTCCTCGTTTTTGAAACAGATGTTTTCTCTGCAGAGATTAGCAAATACCATTTGGCCTGGGTTCCAGCATAGTGTCTGCACAGCTCGGGGAATGGTCTACCGTTTGCTTGCTTCATTATCTTTCTTTTTTCTTTCTTTTTTTTTTTAGATTTTTGAGACAGGGTTTCTCTGTAGCCCTATCTGTCCTAGACTCACTTTGTAGAACAGGCAGGCCTCAAACACACTAGGATCTGCCTGCCTCTGCCTCCCTGAGTGCTGGGATTTCATCCGTCCCCAGCGTGTAACTACTCTTAAACAGAGTGTACAACACATTAAAACAACAGCAAAAAAACACCTGAGTTACTCCTGCTTTTAACAATTATAGGAATCATCAATAGTTACTTCCACGTTGAACTGGATGAAAAACATAAGGAGGTATTATTTCTTTCCACCTTTCAGTAGACATACATATTCTGACTTTGTATATATGGGAAGTTACAAGATATTGTCAAGTGCAGGTTAAGACAGCATACTAAAATTCATTGCATAAAAAAGGCCTGACAAGGTGAGATGATTCAGCGAGTAAATGTGTTTGCTGCCAAAGCTAATGACCTAAATTCAGTCCGTGGAAGGAGAGAACTGATGCCCAAAAATTGTTTCTGACTTACACATATGTGCTGTGGTACACATGGAAGCACACATACACACACACACACACTAATAATAATAATACATGTAAAAAACTTTAAAAAAGAAAGTCCTTCTATTTGGGTCAGAGTAAGAATAAAAATGAAGGCAGTTCATGCTAATTTCTTGGAAAATGGTCATTAAAAATAAAATGGTTCTCTAACATCTGTACATGAGAAGCGTTGATACGTATTTTCCGAGGCTAAGTACAGTTGAGGGATATCTGTATTATAATGGTGACTTGTGGAGAAATGGTACATAACCAATATATTAGTTGAACTATAGTTTCATAAAATAAAACATTACTTTTTATATGTGTAATTTGAATACATTTCTTAGTTTTAACATTATTCTGAAGAGTTATCTGTTGCTTATAAAAGCCACTTGAGAATTTTATGAGAAGTTTTATATTTGTCTGGCTTTCTTTTCTGGAATTGTTTCGGTTACACAGTTTTTCTCCCTCATGCAAGCACCTGCTAAGTCATGTGTAAAAAGCGCTGTGACAAGAAAGGAATGTCTAAACTTATTTCCAATATTGTGAACTCAGGGTTTTAGGAAAGCATATATATTTTATGTAAAGTACATTATGTATATATAGTTTCAACCTAGTTTTGTAACTTTTTATAAATAAAAAATGGGGCATTTGTTTTTGTCTTTTTATCCAGCATGTGAACATCCTTTACATCTGTTTACACACATTTTATTACCTCTTCAACACGGCAGAGTTTTATAGAAAGTGTAGTTATTCCTGAATTAACTTTTCTACTGTTTATCATAATGATTAAAGGGAGAGAGCATGGTGCTTCCACGGGTGCAGAGGGAGGATATCCGAATCTACCTAACGTCCCGGAAGGACTGAGAAAAATGACCAATAACTGCGTGTTTTATTCACCTCCCAGCTCAAAATGAAAACACGTTAACACGTGAAATTCGTGTTCCTTGCAGTCAGCCCTTTGGCTCCAGAGAATACAGTAATGGCTTTGTCAGTGTAGCCTCTTCTGGCCTGCTTTGTTGCACTTAGGTAGTTGAGAGGGAATTGCTTTCAGGCTCTTTTTCCTGACTCCTGCCTGTTGCTTGCAGCTCCTCAGAGCGCTCTCTTCAGAGCAGCAGTTTCCCTTTTCCTGCGTTGAGTCAGCAAGCCTTGTTACATCCCCTCTTTGTTTCTCATGAGCCTTATTTATAAGAATCCCCCCAGAGCTGGGCGTGATGGCTCTGGCTGGCTTGGACTTACTTTGTAGACCATGCTGGCCTCGAACTCACAGCAATTTGCCCTCTACCTCCCAGAGTGCTGGGATTACAGTGTGCACACCGCACCCAGTTTATATGACTTATTTTCAAACCTTAGACTATTTTATTTTAAAAATTTGAATAAGCTTTATTGTTAAAAAAGACTAACAAGGAAATAAAAATACCACATGCCAAAATTAACCAGACTCAAAATCTAGAGAACTTAATGAACTTATGTATTGGAATGGAATCTATGAAGCTTCTCATTAGTTTTAAACTTTCAGTATCATTCATTATTTGAAATCTTACCTGCTTGTGGGCATGCCTCTCCTTGAATGAATGATGATGGTAACATAGACCATTCTGGCTGTTCAAAACAGAAGTCGGCCTGCTCTATATGATTGTTTCATTGTGTAACTTAAAATATTGAATGGTCTTTGCTGTCATTGTTAATTTAACATGAGTCTCTCTCATATCCTCACTGGGGAGATGGCTCACTGGATGAAGCTTTTGCTGTGTAAACCTGAAGACCAATGTCTGGTCCAGAGAGCACACAGAGAGCCTGGTGCTGTGGTGGTCCTCCATAGTCCCAGAGCTTCTGCATTGTTGGGGGAGGCTAAGAGAACCTGTGGACAGGGGAACTGCTGTCCACAGCATCAAAGAGCAAAGAGGAAATCCTGCGTCTGCCACGGTGGGAAGCACAGGCCTGTCACTTGATGCGGCACCCTAGGCCTTCTGATCTTTACCGTCACTGTAGACTCTCTCTCTCTCTTTCTCTCTCTCTCTCTCTCTCTCTCTCTCTCTCACACACACACACACACACACACACACACACACACACAGACACAGACACACACACACACACACACAGACACACACACAGACACACACACACACACACACACACACACAGACACACACACACACACACACACACACGCAGAGGACAGACAAGCACAGGTCCCCCCTCTCCCCCATCATGCATATGCACACAGATTTTTAACAACAGCAAAAATGTATCTTGGCCTTTCGATTCCTTCCACAGTATTAAATCTCAACTCTGCAGACTCTTTGCTCCCCCACTGTCTGTAACTCCCAATCCCCATTTTTCCATCGCTCACTGTTTTGCTTCTTTGGTTTATTTGTTTGCTTACATGTAAGAATTTTAAATGCTTCCTGCAGTGAGTTTTGAAAATGTGTATCAGGTTGCTATGGCTTATTTTCCTTAAATAGGGAGTAGTAATTGTGTTTCAGTTTACATTTGTAGCTCTCTGTGGATGACCTATCACGCTAGGTGCGGCACGAGCTCTGCAGCTCCCTTTCACTCGTTTGCTTGGCACCTGAAAGCTGAGCAGTTTCTGGGTTCCGGCTCTGACAGCAGTGTTCCTGTGGCCTCTCCTCACGGAGCTTAGAGCTGGCACTCTTGACGGGTTATCAAAGTGGCATGTGTTCTTGTATTTTGTTGCTTTATTTTATATTCACATGTCCTTTGCCTACAAGTATGCAAGTGGGCACATGCCTGGTGCCCACAAAGGCCATGACAACTCCCTTCTCATATCCTGGTGCAAGCTCCTCCCTGGGTGTGTAATGAAGGCTACTCATCTCTGTTTCTTTGAAGGGATTATTATGAGGATTTTGTTAAAACAACACATGAAGGCTATTAACCTGAAAACACTGACAGTGTGTTAGTTTTGAATGCTAAAGCATTTAAGAGATGTCTGAAATAAAGCTTTGTTAATGAAGAAGTTTGCAGAAGGTCAGATTTCTCAGGGATAAATTGCAAGTCATTAATAGCTTAGGAAGTGGCTCAATGTACAGTTTCCCTTGGGTTCAGGGCTTACACTGGATCCATTCCTGATACTTTTAATCTTTGATAAGGATTAGAGTGTAGCAATTTCTCCTGTTTTCAGTAAGTGACATTTTGACTGTAGGTTGGGCTGCAAATCATAGAGGAAATATTTATAATCAGTCCACTTTGTGTTCTATTTAAGATGTTTCTTTTTTTTTATATAAATATCTGAAAATAAACAAGAATATCTGAAAATAACGCAAGTGTCCTGTAGTTTATTTTTAGATAACTAGTGTTGCTGACTAAGAATTATGCCCACCCTGTCACTCTGTAGTGTCAGGCATTCTGTGTCTATTTGTGTCTGTCGCGTTATATCTCCTTCACTTTAGGTCAACGTAAGTAAAATGAGACAAAGCTGTAAAGAAATTGTTTCTGAAATTACTCAACTCCAGTGTGATTCAGCTGATTTTAACTCTGCTTTCCCGTTGCAGGTTTCTCAACAGTGATGTCACAAGACTGACCACGCTGACACAGTAAGACCAAAGTCACAATTCAATTTCTGAGGATGGATTGCTTTCTCAGAGAATAAGAACGAATTAAGGGATATCTATCAAAAACTCTACTACAGTTTTCTCCCACCAGCCAGTTGAATGTGTACATTTTCAGTGACTCGAATTTCGTATTTCTAGGTATTTAAATAACTTGTAAAATGCCTTAAAAGACTTTAAAATAATTTATGATGAAAATTTAATTTATAACTAAAATTATTACATGCCATTTCACCGCGGATCATACTGGCATGTTTTTCTCAAAAAAAAAAAAAAAAGAAAGAAGAAAGAAAAAAGTGTTTTCACAAGTAACAAAGGAGTGAGTTTTGGGTAAATTACTTGTTTCTTGGACTGGCTTTGAGCACTCTCTGTTAATTGAGGGTAGAGGCGGTAGGCAACAGGAGCATTAAAGTTCTATAAAAGGCAGAGCCGTGTGGAGCGAGCTTTGTAATTATGTCCAGGATTCCTGTTGGAAGTCGTTTGAAGCTTGCTGTTCTGTACTGACAGAGAATGTTTATTCTATCTCTGAAGACTCTCTGGGCATTTTGTTTCACCGATGATCATGGAAGCACTTTTGCTTTCTCTAAAATCGTTCCTTCCCTCTCTTCCCCACCTCCTCGCTCCCTCTTCTGTTTCTCTCCCCTTTCCTATCTTGCTTTTCTTTTCACTGTTTGTTGTGGTAGGGATGGCGTCCTGGCCTCACATATACTAGGCAAGTACTGTTTCACAGAGTTATGGATAAAGATTTGTTGTGTTGGTTTTAATAATCAGAATTTTGTTGACCTAACAATATTTTGCCACAACATGCTAAAGCATTTCTGTGGTAGCCTTACGTGTAGCATGTCCTGCTTTTATAATCAAGTTAAAAGTTTTTGTTCTGAAGCCAAGAATCTCAGGAAGCGGTGATGTTCTGTGGATCAGACACTAAATAAAGACAAGAAGTATCCCTTTAAGATGAAGTGACTATGGGTAGAGACTTTACTTTGTGATGATGGCAGGGATGTGTGCCTTTCTTCACACCTGCCAGCCAAGAGAGAGAGTGGATTACAGCAGGGACTCATGGGGAATTCTAGTAAAGAGTAGCTCCCCCACCCCCACACCCCCAAGCCTGGACAGAGGTAAGGTACTGTTCTAAGAGAGTGGGAAGCCAAGGACCCAGTCAGAGATCCATAAGCTGGCATCATGAGATGACATAGTAATTAAAATCATACACTAGCTCTTTCAAAGCTATTGGCAACATTTCTGTGTGTGTGTATGTGTGTGTTTCCTGTGTAGCCTTGGCTGTCCTGGACTCTTTTTATAGACAAGGCTGGCCTCGAACTCAGAGATCTGATTGCCTCTCCCTCCCTGAGTGCTGGGATTACAGGTGTTCACCACCATGTACACACTTGTTTTGTTGTTTGTTTTTTTTTAAACAGGGTTTCTCTGTGTAATGATAGCCCTGGCTGTCCTGGACTCAGAGATCTACCTGCCTCTGCCTTCCCAGTACTGGGATTAAAGGCACACTTCACCACACCTGGCCTGAGGCAACATTTCTGTGTTCTATAATAAGCAAATTTGTTTTTCTTTAAAACATTTCAGCAATTTTTAGAAAAGGGGAAAATTACATTTACCATTCTTTCCCTCTATGCTGCAATCTACACAGATAACAAAACTGTCTCACTAGTTTTGTTGTTGTTTGTTATTGCTGTTGTTGTAAGGGGAGCATTGTCAGTCAATTCCATCAAAATTTGTACATGATCCCCCATTTTGCCTAGTTACAGTATTTCCCTATTAAAAGACATTTGGTGACCACCTGCTTCTTACTGTTCAGATCTATACTTTGTTCTCTCATTGGCTCCTGTAAATGAGAATAATACCTTAATATTGTATTCCTTATAAGCTTCATATGCTACTTTAACCTGTTTTATGCCATTCTGATAGTCATAGCATTGTTTTTACATAGAGTATTCTATCTTTTCAAGCTTTAAAAATTATTCTGATGAAAGGAGATCTTCCTTCTAATGCTCTGCCCATTCAGTCATCTCTCTGAGGTCTCCTCCAATCATCCTAACTGAAAGTGACTCTCTCTCTTTAATAGTTTGGTAATAATTTTTATTAGTTATATTTTACTGATCATTGACTCTTATTTTTGGATCGATTTTGAAAACATAAACCTTTCTAATGTACTCAGCAAGTGTTTGTTGGTATTTCTGATTCTTTAATTTCTGGCATAGAGCTACTGATGCAGTGTCCTTTTATATGGGAGGAAGCAGTCACACTTGACTGGGATGCTAACCTCTGAAAAGGCCAGAATGACTTTTAGGACAATTCTGACAGGACACTGTAATATGTCGAGTTGAGGGGTGGTAGTATGCCTTTAGGAACATGGACTTGGGTCAGAAATGATTACATTTTCCCTCTGGTTTATGTAATAGTGGCAGTCTGTGCTGAGTACTTAAAGATTCAGGTTTCTTTCCCTAGAAGTGAGCATTAGAAGAAATAACATTCCCGAAGCACTCAGCACGGAGCACAGCACGTGCTAATTTCTTTTGACTCTCATGTACATTATCTATAGGTACTTGCCCGAGACATCTGTTATCTAGTTCTGCCTTGTTTTGACATAATTTGTATTACTGTTTTATGATTATCCTATAACTTGATTAGAAGTCTCTATAGCATATATACAAAGCATAATAGAATAATTCCATTAAGAAAACAGTGTCCGAGTTGGGGTTGCTCACCACAGTGGTCTTATGAAGGCCAGAGGACAACATGTGGAAGTCAGTTCTGTCTTCCTCCATATGAGCCCCAGGCACTGAACTGGGGTCATACTTGGTGGTAACACCTTTACCTCTCGACCCATCTCACTAGTTCAGAATAATTCTATTTCTTCTTATACCCCAAGTGTTCTTCTCTAAGAAAATTATATCTTTATTTATATCAAGTTTTGTGGGCATTGAATTTTTATTACAGTGGCTTCTTGTAGTGTTACTTGTATTTTAAATTATATTATTTAATATTTTGCTATCTACCTAATAACTTATTATAAACAACCTTTAAATATATAAAGTAGTGGGGCAGGAGAGACGGCTCAGAGAGGCCCCAGGGTTCGATTCTCAGCATCTACATGGCAGCGCATGGCTGTTTGCCACTCCAGTGCCAGGGCATCCGACACCCGCACAGACATACATGTAGGCAAAACACAAATGTACATAAAATTAAGAAAAATATTTTCCGGGTGCGGCAGAAGTGGATAGGTCTCTGAGTTCAAGGACAGTGTGGTCCACGAAGCAAATCCCAGGACAACCGAGGGTGCACAGAGAAACCCTGTTTCAGAAAATCAAAATATAAACAAACAAACAAACAAAACCCCTCAAAGGCTAAAGTAGGCTTTATTATTCCATTAAAAATTCTTTCTTCTTAGTATGTTTTTTTAATATTACTTCAATTTTTGTAGATCTATACTAATAGAAATAGTTGACTTCATAATTGATACTTAGAATAATATGATCTTACAGTGTCTCCATGAATAGACACATCAGTCTAATATTAGTTAGGTCTCTATCCCCAGATAAAACATGATCAGATATGGCAGTAACTGATAAAGTTTCTTTGATACTTTTGCCCTTCTAGGTTGTGTCCCTAGCATATAACTATCTGGAATAAAAAGATTTCAGTCTTCCTTGCAGTTAATGTAATGGGTGTGCAACAATAGTGTGTCTAGATAGTGCGTCCTGTTTGTGTTACGTTGTTTGAGGCAGGGGGACTCTGTGTGTAGCTTTAGCTAGCCTGGACCTCACCATGCAAGGCCTGGCCTCAGATTTACAGCTGTCCCGTGATTGTCTTCTGGGAGCTGGGATGTAGACACTTATCTGTCCAACTGAGTAGAACCTTTGCTTCCAGGAAGAGGTGGACACAGTCTTCCTCCTCCTTGTTGAAATGTAGTTGTGTAACTGGACCATGGCTAGAGACCATATACTGAGAAGGGGAAATCAGTGGTAGAGACTTCACAATGCCACCTGGCTGGCACTGGCATCTCACATCTTCACTTCCGTTTGTCAGAGTTAAGTTTCCATGTTGTATTAACTATTGGCTTTATGTTACCATGGCTTTAACTTGCCTTGATATAGTTTTTAGAAAGAAAACTTATACCATTGGGAAAACGTTGGAGGGTTTATCTGTTTGCTTTTCACTTATTTGAACTCTGCTGTTATTTTTGGTGGTTTGGGTTTTAGGAAATTAGAGAAACTATAATGAGGCACTGTTGGTGAGTCAAGCCATTCATTCCTAGAAGTTTAGTCCTTTAATCTCAGCTACGCGGGAGCCTGAGGTTAGGAGGGCTGGAGTTCAAGGCCTGTGGTAGCTACAGAGTACATTCAAGGCCAACCTGGGCATTTTGTCATCTCTCTCTCTCACACAATAAAAGAGTAAAAAGGACTATGTATGTAGCTCAGTGTTAGAGTACTTAGTAAGAGTGTGTGAAATCCTTGGTTCCATGTGCAATAAGAGAAGCTGAGATTTAAAGGTGCAGGAATTTTATTCCAGTATTGTTGAAATGTAAAGTCTGTGTTAGTGAGTGAAATTAAAATGTCAGATCTTTTATAACCATGAAGGAGATAGGTATCTATTGATGAGTTCTGTTAAGATTGATGATTTCAGGATTTATTGTTTTTTTTTGTTAAATATTTTAATATTTTTGTTAAATATTTTGATACATGTATCAAGGCTTATTCTATTTGGACTTTCAACACTTTAATAATTTAGATGATATAGGATTACATTTTATAAATGGATATGCTAAGATGTTCCCAGTGGATTCCAGTGGTTGATGATTCTTGTTAAACCATGATCTATAGTCAACCATAACAGGTCTGTTATCTGATCACCATTTTCCCCTGCTAACACAAAAACTAGAGTAAGTGGAGTTTAGTAAGTCTACACAGGAATGCCCAGCCTCTATGTAAATCAATACATCTAACATGTTAAGATGTCAATAACATAAAATGAAGTTAAATGGGATACAATATAATCTATAATTTATAGTAGAGCTATAAAATCTTAGACATTTTAAATGTGGTATTTTGAAAAAGATCTCCAGCATTATTGTACAGCAACCATTTAAATTACTTGATATAAATCCATTTCCATTGCTGTTCTTAAATGTGTATTTGAATAAAAGAAACTTTCCATTTACCCATGCTACATCTTCTAAAGTTTTGCACAAATATATCAGTTTATAGTTAAGGACATAGAAAGCCTATGTGCTGTCCTGCAGTTGTGTAAATGATACTGTGTTTCACAGATACTATGAGATACATAGTATCAACGAAACTGTTTCTCAAGTTATCCCCATGAGGGTTTTTTTGTTTGTTTGTTTTTGTTTTCAGACAGGATCTCTCTTCCGCAGTTCAGGCTCTCCTCAAACCCATGGTCCTCTTGCCGTAGCTTCCTACAAGCGTGTACCACCACATATGTCATCAGTGTTTGAACATACGAAAGTAGACAAAGTCAAAACATCAGTTGATTTAAGGATACCTTCTCATCTGTCTGCCTGAAAATAGAAACATTAAAAGATCTAGGAATAACCACAAAGCAGTAGAGAATGTAAAAGAGAAAGGCATTTCTTTATTATGATAGTGCAGAGACTAAGAACTAGACCACATAAATACTTTTAAATCAAGGCTGCTTGGAGTTTAATTTGGTTCGTATAGTATTCTCTTCTCACATTTTGTAGGACACCAAGGTCCACTTGAAGTACAGGGTATGTCTGTACAGACATGTTAGTCAAGGAATAGATGAAATACAAGAGTAGTTCATCAAAATTATATATATATATATATAGTAAAGAAAACATTTTGAGAAAAATGGAAAAAAGCCTTTTATTGTACAGCCACCATCATCTAAATTAGCATGGTATGGCTGTTTTAAAAAGTCTAAAACAGGGGCTGGAGAGCTGGCTCAGAGGTTAAGAGCACTGGCTGCTCTTCCAGACATCCTGAGTTTAGTTCCCAGCACCCACATGGTGGCTCACAACCATCTATAGTGAGATCTGGTGCCCCCTTCTAGCCTGCAAGCACAGGTTCAGGCAGAACACTATATACATAATAAATAAATCTTAAAAAAAAAGTCTAGCGCAAATATTGCTGATATTTCTTCAAAAACACCACATCCATAGATATATATTTCCATACTAATGTAAGACAGTTCTTCCTTCCTTTCTCCTTCCTTCCTTCCTTTCTTTCTCTCTGTCTTTCCCCCTTCCTTCCTACCCTCTTTTCTTCTTTCTTTCTTCTTTTTTTTTTTTTTTTTTTGGTTCTTTGAGACAGGGTTTTTCTGTGTAGCCTTGGCTATCCTGGACTCACTTTGTAGACCAGGTTGGCCTTGAACTCACAGTGATCCACCTGCCTCTGCTTCCTTGAGTACTGGGATTACAGGCATGTGCCACCACGGCCAGCACAAGACAGTCTGTTTAAACTTTGAAACACAAAAATATACTGTGTCTAATGATTACAGTCATGTTCCTTTGGGTTTGAGGTGAGCCTGGACTACTTAGAGAAGAGAATAATGTGTGTGTGTATAGACACATCTGTAAGAAGACACATGTGTACACATACATAGACATATAACTGATCTCTCATTCATGTCTCTGTTAAAACAGTGTTTTCTGCACTGGGATTTTCAGGCCTGTATGCATTTTCTCATATCTTTTGGGTTTGAGGTGAGCCTGGACTAATTAAAGAAGAGAATAATGTGTGTGTGTATTTTTGTGTGTGTATATAGATACATATGTATGTGTGTATATAAGTATGTGTGTAGACACAAATACTAGTGAGAGATTCTCTAATTTTTTTATTATTAATATAAAAATTAACATAAATATATTCCTAGATCATTTAAAATTTCCATTTTAGAACCAGTATCTGCCAAATGTTTTCAAGGCATGGTGGCACACGCCTTTAGTCCCAGCACTTGAGGAGGCAGAAGCAGGCAGATCACTGTGGGTTCAAGGCCAGCCTGGTCTACAAATCGAGCCTAGGACAGCCTACACAGGAAACCCTGTCTTGAGCCCCTCCCCTCCCTCCCCTCAAAAAAAAAAAAAGACTTGATACCATAGTAAGCTAAGTCAAAGTATTGTATTTTTTAGGATGAAATGGTGTGATTACATGCATCATTAAGACTTGCCACACCACAGCTATGGCAATTCAACTGTAGTTAGAAAGTGTGATGGTTAGTGTTAGAGTTGGACCTGTGAGCATGCAGGAGAGAAACTGTCTTGTTATGCTAATTGATTCTAGAAGACCCATCTTAATTGTGGTGGAACCTGGGTTGCAGAAGTGGAAAAATGGACTGAGCACTTAACATATATCCATTAACTGTTCGCTTCTGATTGTGTAACCTGGAACCTTGTGCTAAATAGAACCTTTTCCCCCATACGTTGCTTTGTCAGAGTTTTTTATCATATACAAGAAAAGAACTAGGGCAGAAATTGTTACTGAGGAAGAAAGCTGCTGCTGATAATCAGAACTTTGTAGCTTTTAGGGCTTTGGAACTATTTTATGGGAAGAATGGGAAAGAGTTTGAAATGATGCTAGAAAAGCCAATGATTGCTGGAATCAGAGCATAATGGGCCATCTTTTGTTTGTTTGTTTGAGACATGTAGTCCTGGCTGTTCTCGAACTTGCTGTTAGATCAGGGTGGCTTTGAATTTACAGAGATCCACCTTCCTCTGCCTCTCAAGTGCTGGGATTAAAGGTAGGTGCCCTGTTGCCTGGTTTAACGGACCATTCTTATGGTAATTTAGGAATGCTGACAGCGATGGAGGCCGCAGGGGCAGGGGCTGCGGCGTTAGAGGGGAATAAGCAGTCCAGTTGTGTGATATTTGGCCAATAGTCTGGCTTTATTTAGCTACATTCATGCCACCCTTAGTGAGGATAATCATGAGATGATGAAGTAGTCTGGTAGAAGAAATTTCAGAACAAGAGAGCATTCAGGCTGGTGGTGAGATATCAGCTGTGATTGTTAAAGAGATCAATACCGAGGATACTCAGCTTTCTGTGACATGCCTGGATAATAGAGGTGTCATGAGAGCAAAGCCCCACCTTTCCACGGTTCCATTTTGTGAAGATTCAAATTCAGCTAAAGGAAGACATCTTAAGTTGATCCTTGAAAGCAACTGCCAAGAAAAGTGTTTCCCCAGGATGAGCAGACAAAGCTGAATTCAGCAGTGTGTGTCTGTGTCTGTGTGGTGCACGAGCCCGTGTGTGATACAGGCAGCCTACATTTTGGGCTGAAGGAACTTGGCAACATTGTCCAGGTTGTACTTGTTTTGGAGGCAGAGCAAACGCAAAATTGGGGTCATGGAAAACCACTGAGGCGAGGCACTGTATGATAGGTCTAGAGTTCCTGCAGAGAGTCTGGAGCTTACTTGGTGACACTGTGAATGTGAAGCCTCAGTTGCCTTGGAGACGCCATGTCATTGATAATGCCCAGCCTAAGGGATGCCCACTAAGAGCGTATTGGCATGGAGTGGAGCCGGCCTGGGAGAGAGCCAGTTGTCTGCTGCGGTGGAAGAGAGCAGTGGAGGCTGTAGCCCGTTTGGAGCCCCAGGCGCCGGACATGGACCTGCAGGGTTCCGTGTTTGACCTGCTTGATTTTAGTTTTGCTCTACTGTAATTGTTCCTTCTATGCCCTGGTTCTTCCATTTTGGTATGGGAATGTTTACTTTGTATTGTTATGTATATGTTGGAAATTTGTGATTTGTTGTTTGGTTGGGTTTTGGGTTTTGAGTTTTGGTTTTTTGAGATAGGGTTTCTTTTTGTAACAGCCCTGGCTGTCCTGGACTCACTCTGTAGACCGGGCTGGCCTTGAAAATCACAGAGATCTACCTGCCTCTGCCTCCAGAGTGCTGGGATCAAAGACTTACTTGTGCCACCATTGCCCAGCTTACTTGTTTTTTTATTATATAGCATCTCACAGTTAAGACTTTGGCCTTTTGACATGTTAGAAATGTAAAAGACAATGGAGACTTTTAAAATTGGACTGGATGTACTTCATGGGATAATACGCTAAAAGCCTGTGTGGACAGGACAGGTTGCAGAAATGTTTGGTCTTAAAACTGATGTGTTAGGGTGTCAAGTTGACTGGGGATGGGATTATGCTGGTTACTACTAGTTCTCTAAAATCACTTAGGAGATGCACCATATGACCAGGCCTGTGAGGTATTGTTTTGACTTTTCTTAATCAGGAATTGTGTGTGGGGCCTGGGCTGAGTAAGTGTTTAAACAGCTGGCTGTTCATGTGCATACATTCATTGCTCTTGTCTTTTACGTGCAGATGTAATGGACTTGGAACTGTGGGCTAAATGAGCCCTTTCTCCCTTAAGTTACCTTTTAATGATTTATTTTTGTGAAGTCATCATGTGATACCAAATTGAAATCTGGTCGTTTCCTTTTCTGGACATATTTGCTCATTCATTGTGGAATTATATTTGGATCCTGAAGCCAAAGGAAGATTTCATCCCACCCACAGTTTTAGCTTTCTGCATTTCATTACTATAAGAATCTAAGTTCATGCAGGCCAGTCACTCTAAGTTTTCCTTTCCAAAGGGGTTAACGTACAACTAAAGTTTCATAGCATTATTAAAATCTTAGATGCCTTGTATGATGAGCTGTATGTTCAAATGTTTTCTGTATTAAATTATAGACCCTTTCTAGCCCAGTAAAGTAGTAGAGGATATTTTATTCATTCTCACAGCTCCATTAGGGTGTGTAATAGTATCTTGTGCCTAGTAATAATCCACAGCAAAGTGGCCTGTGCTAAGTGTGATGTAGAGCAAATTTATAGTCCCTTTGCTTTCTTAATGTGTTGATGATCTGTCGCATTTAAATATATAGAAGAGAGAAAGATGGGGAAGGAGAGGAAGAGAGGAGCTATTTGTGTTGCTGCAGTGATTGAGTTTTGGCTTGCATGTGCTACGTGAGTACAAGTTTACTATCTGATAGTCTTTTGATCACTCACAAGTATAGTGCTGTTTTCATTTAAGCTAAACCTAATTCATTTTTCTGTGATGCACAAATCTTGTTCAAGACCATCCTAGGAAAGCAAATATTACAGTAAAGCAGGCAACCCAAATTTTAGGGGTTCTTAGTGCTTGTAAGTAATATTTATATTAAATGTGCTCTGTTAGCCATACAGTAGCTCTGTCTGTACCAAATGTTTCTGTGTCATTTTATTCCTTAAAAAAGAGCATCCGAGTCCTCCGGTTGTCCTTCTCGGTCTGCTGTTAGAGGGTCTTATCTGGACTAGACCTAATGTGTGCTGCCTGCTTGCCCTGCTGGTCTGTGGCAGCTTCTTCAGCTAAGATAATGAAGTCTGAAACTTAAGATTTTTCTGCAGCATCTGGTGTGGTTTGATAGCACTTTATCCATAGTAAAACTTAGAAAATTATAGTTGTCTCAGCCCTGCACTCCTTTGTCATTAAGTTTATGTCATGTAATCTGAATCTTCCTTGACATTTTAGCATTGTCAGTAGTGTCTTTACCAGGAGGGAATGCAGACTCACTTTCTATTATTTGCTTATTCGTAGGAAACAGTTCTTTATCACGTTTTATGACAGGATTGTACCATTGAGTTCTTTCATGTTCTACTTAAAAATCCTTTTCGAGTTCCACCAGACTCCTGTGTTTGCTTCCTTCATTGAAATCTCAAAACCTCCTCCCCTAGCAGTGGACTTGGAAAGGGACATGGAGAGATGAGGGAGGGAGGGTGGGATTGGGAGGGAATGACGGAGGGTTTATGGCTGTGATACAAAGTAAATAACCTGTGATTAATATAAAAAGAAAAAGAAAAAAAAAAGAAATCTAAATCTTAAAGTCATCCTTGAAGGCTCTAATCAGCTTCTTCCAAACTCTTGGAATTGCTGATAATTTGAATTCTTCCCACGAACCATAGATGTTCCTAGTGATATATAAAACAGGAGCATTTTTTTTTTTTGAGACATGTTTTTGCTAAATAACCCAGGATGGCCCAAACTTGAGATTTTCTCTTCCTAGTCTCCTGAATGTTGGTATTACAGGCATGCCCTGCCCTTTACATGTTTTTCAGTTTACTTTGCTAAAAATCCATTATCTGGGACTGGAGAGATGGCTCAGCAGTTAAAGAGCGTGGCTGAACTTCCAGAGGACCCAGGTCTTATTCTCACAACCATCTGTAACTGCACACATGAAATACAATGATAAAAACATTAATTACAAACGTAATCATCTATGGCTTGTATAGCTCCACTAAATTTCTCTTTTTCATCCTGATGCTTAAAAGTTAAAATCAGAGTCGCTGAGCAAGTCTCTCCCCGGATTCAAGTCACTGCTTAAGCTTACCTGCTACCCGGACATCTCACCATGTTGGGCGCTGTGATAGGAGGAGCTTTGGCCATGGCAGCTGCGCCTGTAACCCTGAGTGCCATAGGCTTCACTGGGGCAGGAATTGCAGCCTCATCCATAGCAGCCAATATGATGTCCGCGTCAGCAATCGCCAATGGAGGTGGCGTTGCAGCAGGAGGCCTGGTGGCTACACTCCAGTAAGTGGGGGCCGCTGGACTCTCTACATCATCCAACGTCATCCTGGGCACTGCTGGGGCAATCTTAGGACTCTTGTTTTGAACTTAGGAGATGACACCTCTACCAGCTGAACCCAAAGTCTATCCAGGAGAAAATGTACCAAGATGAACCCTCCCCCCCACCCCCAAAAAAAGAACCCTCACTGGAGTCAGAGAAAGAAAAAAATAAAGGTTATAGGCTGGTGTGAAAAAAAAAAAAGTTAAAATCACTATGCTATCATAGGTTACAGAGTGGATGTTATATTGGCAGGCATGAAAGTATCACTGACCTTATTTGGCATTTCACTGGGTTAACCATTGTGTGGTACATGCACATGTGTGCAAATGTATATGCTGGGTACACGCATATGTGGAACCCACAGGTTGACATCAGGTTTCTTTCTTTCTTTCTGTCTGTCTGTCTTTCTTTCTTCTTTCTTTCTTGATCATTCTCCACTTTAATTTTTGAGACAGGGTTTCTTACTGAACCCAGAGGTCACTTCCACGCTGGACTGGATGGTCAGTGAGATGGACAGGCCTCCACCATGGTCTGCCTGTCTCTGCACCTCCCTCCTGTACTGAGGTTACAGGCGTGAGTTGCTGTGGGAGGCTTTTATGTGGGTGCTGGAGACCTGATCTCAGAGCCTTATGTATGCACAAGTACTTTACCCACTGAATCATTTTCCCTGCCCCAAGTGGTAATATTTTAAAAGGAATCATTCCCTGTAAAGAGTAGGTCTCAGCAGTGGCCTTATTGATCAAACTTGTAAGCAGATTTGTTGTCATCCAGGCCTTTATTTCTACTCATTGAGCAAAAGTAGACTTGGTGATTCTTAGGGATCCAGAGTTGTCTGGCTGGTGAACTGGCATGGTTCCCTTGCTAGATTAGCCTGCATCCTGTTTGATGGCAACCGCCTGCCCTGGGTAAGGCACGGTGGCAGGTGGCTCTACCAGCACACACTGCTGGCTCCTACGGTCGCTTCACTGCGCCCAGTGCCCTCTCCACTGAGCCCCACCCTGTAGTGGGAGCCATGTGCACAGGTGTCCAAAAGCACAGGTGTCAAGAGTTGGCCTGAAGTTTAGGGCATGAAGTTAGGCATTGACCTCTCTTCTCATGTCATAAATATCTTGAGCGGAATTTTTTTCAAGGCAGGGTTTCTCTGTGTAGCTCTGACTGTCTTGGACTCTCTTTGTAGACCAGGCTGGCCTTGGACTCACAGAATTCTGCCTGTTTCTGTCTTCTGAGTGCTGGGACAAAAGCCATATGCCACCACCACCTGGCTTGAGGGGAACTTCTAATGGAAGGCTGTTTTGTGGACAGCTTAGACTTTTTGTTGACTTGGCCCAAGCTAAAGTTATCTGGGAAGAGGAAAATTAAGTTAAGAAAAAGCTTTCCTCCCATTGGCAGGTCTGTGGGGCTATTTTCTTGATTAATTGTTGATGTCGGAGGGCCCAATATAGTAGGAGAGGTCCAGAGCTGCATAAGAATGAAGTCTGAGCCAGTCATGGAAAGCAAGCTAGTAAGCATGGCCTTATGGCTTCTGCTCAATCCTCGCTTCAAGGTTTCTGCCTTAAGTTCTTGTCTTACCTTTCCTTCATGATGGACAGTAAGCTGTAAACTAAAACAACCCCCCCCCCCAAGTTGCTTTTGCCTGTGGTCTTCATCACAGCAATATGAAACAAATGAGGCCAAGTTACAACAAGGTGTTTTGAATGACGCCTTCTTTAGCTATCTTGGTCTCTGGAAAATGTACTGCGCTTTCTATATCTGGATTTGTTGCTTCACCTCCCACTTTTGTACTGTAGAGAGCCTTTCCTTAAGCCTCCTGAGTCATCCTCTGTAGCGTCAAACCCCTTTGGCTCCTCTTAGCCTTCCTGGCGTTGAAGCCGGTTAGGCCGTACTGTGGTTTTGATGTGTCTAAGAGTGTGTGGCTAGACTGTTTTCTCTGTGTCACCAGCAAAACCATACAGTCAGTGGAACGCCATCTTCGCTTCCTTCAAGTTTCCCTCTGCATTCCTAACTGGGTCATTTGATACAAGAAGCTTAGCTTTCTGCCAGTCTCAGTTTTCAATATGCCTTTCCCACTAAGCTTAATCATGTAAAGACGAGAGAGGTATTTGATTCTTCCTTTCACTTAAACACCTAACGGCTGTAGTAGGATTAGTTGGTCTACTTTCAATATTATTGTGTTTCTGAAATTAGGAATTTAATTGGGGCTGGCTGACTGTTCAGAGGTTTAGTCCATTGTCATCATGGTGGGAAGCATGGCATTATGTAGGCAGTATTTAGACAGAGAGTTAGCTGAGAGTGCTACATCCAGATGGGCAGACAGCAGAAAGAGAATGAGACTCTGGGCCAGGCTTGAGCATCTGAGACCTTAAAGTCCACCCCCAGTGACACACTTCCTCCAACCAGGACACACCTACTCCCACAAGGCCTCATCTCCTAATAGTGCCATTCCTTATGAGCCTGTGGGGGCCATCTTCATTCACTCCACCATAGCATCCTAATATGGGAGCAGTTCAGACCTGCCTCAGGCATCACAGATATAACCTGAAACATCCCTGCTCACTGCTCACTGTAACAGATACAATAACAACGGTGAAGTTAAAAAGGTGAGAGTTATCAGAAATTTGACAAGCATCAAGTAAACACATGCTATTAGAAAACTGATGTCAATGAGTTGCTCAATGCAAAGGTCGCCATGTTTGCTTTTATGAAAAGCAGCACTAGGCTGGAGAAGTGGCTTTGTCTGTAAAGTACTTGCTGGCAGAGACGGGAAGACCCCATGGTTCTCTGACCAGTCGGTCTAGAGACGATCTTGAGGAAAAAGAAAAACCTTTTAAAAAAAAATTCTTAGAAATTTTTTGATAAAAGAATTTGCTAATAGAAGTGACAACATCGAGCCCAATACCATTGATACTCCTGAGATAAATTTTCATCATTTACAAAATCATATTTTTCCTGAAAACAAAAACTCATTCCTTACTGTTCAGTTTTATTTCATGGAAATACAGGAAATTCAAGGAAGTAAAAGTTAATACTTTTGGAGTCTCTCATAGGGTAATGCTAGTCACTGATTGAGTTCTTAATTATATCAGACACTGTATCATGAGCTTATGTTATTAATTTCCTTTTCCTGCCTAACAGTTTCATTCCCTTCTTTTGCAAGTGGGAAAACAGAGGAGTGGAGAGGTTTTCTTATTGCTTCATGAAAGTAAATGCCGTTCAGGCCTCAGACTCTGAAATTTGAAATTTGACTTAGAGCCTATGTTGTTGCCGCCTCCTTCTCCTCCTTTTTCTTCTTCCTTCTTCTCTTTCTTTTTTGTTGTTTTTCGAGACAGCTTTTTAAAATATAGCTTTGGCTGCCCTGGATTGTGAGCCACCATGTGGATGCTGAGGATAGACCTCAGGACCTCTGGACGAGCAGACAGTGCTCTTAAACTGAGCCCTATACTCCCTCCTTTCAAAGGACTGAAGCTTGTGTCAAGATGACACAGATGGTAAATAACTTGCTCAGATTCTGTGATGGTTGATGGTAGAGCAAACATCACAACTGATGAATGTGTATTTCTAATACAATCTGGATGTGTAAGAAATTTTAAATGGTAACACATACCTGTAATCCCAGCTACTCAGGAGGCTGAAGTAGGAGGAGCATGGCTTTGTGTCTGTCCTAAGCAACTTATTGAGACCATTTTTCAAAACAAAGGAACAAAGCCCCCAAAGTAAACCAATTAAAAGCTTGAAGTTCCTGAAACGTGAAATTGCCCAGTGCTTTATTGTTTCAACAGATAATTACTGAATGGTTGCCCTGCTTGTGGGATATCATTTTACCCTTCACAAGTCGGTCATCATTAAAGCCTGTTTTACATCTGTTGCTTCTAAGTAAATAGGAACTCAAAGTCCTCAACAACTTTTAGTATAACAAAGACATTTGATGTTCCCCTATAATTTTTTCTGCCTTTCAATTCTTGTTCTCTAAGTGTTGAATTATGGTGATGAATTATGTGTTAGACAGCTTATATTTGTTATTTTGTTACACTCACTAATATAAAGTAACAATTCCAATTTGACACACTTAGGAAGGATTATAGCTAAGGTTTATATTCACAGTTTTTAACCAAAGACAGTGATATGTCTACCATAATGCACTTAGTGTAAAACTGACTTGTGTTTTAAAGGTTTTAGTATATGCATGAGGAAAAGGAAGCATAATGATCAATAACTATTTTCTAGGTGTTTAAATGACCAATAGTATTATAGAAGAAAATAATTACAGATAAGCTAATTTGCCGTGGTTTGACTTTCACCTCCAAAATTCATCTTATAGATTAATTGCCATTGTGCCAGTGTTAAGATGTGCAGACTGTAAAGTGGGATCAGGTTATAGGGCCCCGAACTCTTGAATTAAGGCCTTTAACATGATAATTTAATTAGAATGGGTGGGTGATGAAATTTTGATCTCTGCTCTCCCAAACACACATCTGTCCCACATATGATGTCTTCTTCCATGTTATGTTTCAAGAGAAAGCAAGACAGAAGTACTTTACTGTCTTGTACTTCCAGCCTTCAGAACCGTGAACCAAATAAGCTTAATCATGATTGCCTCGTGCTGTTGATCAGAATAAACAGATTAAGACATAGTGTGGCTACTGAGGTAATTTTGAATCATATAATAACTAAACCAGTTTATACTCTACTAATCTCTGTCTTATTTAGCTTTATTTTTGTGTAGCTAAGCTATACTATACATAGTAAAGGAATAGATATAAAGCTAGATGTCAAATGGAAAATATCTTGCTTTCAAATATTCTCCAGATAAGAATTATGAATCATTCATTCATTTAATCAGTTCTGTGTATACTCACACTCAGTTACCCATTTATGCATTTGTTCATTGTACAGATATTTAGAGTGTTGATCTCTGTCTTCCTTGTCCATGCTGTGGACAGTAGAACAAAGTTATGTTGTCATTAAATTCTCCTTGGGATATGGGAGAGGAGAAAACCAAATATTCTCAAATACTGATAAGTACCTCAAAGATGAGGGAAGAAGTGTTTCTACTTAAGGCAGTGGTGTGAACCTAGGGCAGTATACACCCAAAAGCTAAGAGTGGCCCCTTAATAAAGTAATATTGTGTTGAGAAATGAGCGCGAAAACCCTAGGGCACAGGGGCTAACAGGAGCAATAAGGCAGGGAGAAGAGAGGCCTGCAGATGCCAGTTAGAGGCAGTCACAGGACTGTCAAGTAGCTCAGCAATAGAGCATTGGCCTAGCATGTGTGAGACTTTAGGCTCAGTCCCTGCCGCCACGGCCTTCAACTGTGAAGCAGAACCACTGGGAGGTTTTCTTTCATTAGATTTGTACCTGTCTCCCTGGTTAATGTTTAGTGAGATTGTGTTATAGTCAACATTTTTCATATTGGATGTTTTAAAGGAAGAAACTGTTTAATTCATTAGTGACATTAAATCATTATAAAGTCTCAGGCGTTGTATGAATTTGTGTTTTTGTCAGCATTTCATGATTCTGTCCCTAAGCTATACACTTGTAGCCTATTTAAGAAACTCCCATTATCTTGATTCAATAAATATTATATTCTTTTTAACTTGTTAAACTTATAAAAGTAGGAAATACAGTGTTCAGTTCTTTCAAAGTTTTATAGTCTAGTGAAAAAAGAGACATATAAAATGAATGTAACAAGTTTGCTATATGCCACGAGAAAAGTGTACGTAAACATGAACATTAAAAGATGGGAGAGGAGATGTGTTGATGGCATGAGAACTACAGGGTAAATACTCTGAAACCCATGTAAATACTGATGGGTGTGGCTGCGGCTAGCTCCACCCGGGCAGGTAGAGATATGGGAGGAAGCCAGCTGTGTCAAGGAACTCTGGTCTCTTTTGAGAAAGCCTCATCTAGTAAGGCGGGAGAAGGACCAAGGATGATGTGTGCATGTGTGTACTTTTTGAAAGAGTAACAAAGCTAACACTGTTTGAGCCGTGGATGCTGATATTGTAAACCATCTTTTGAAAGCGTATGATTTCTAAATGTAGTATTCACACACACATACACACACACACACTACGAAGTTGAATTGCTTTTCTAAATAAAAAAATGTGTCACTCTGTTATAATAGACAATCTCTCACCTAGGATGGTTCCAACACAGCTTTTCAAGATGTTGCAAAAGTTGCATACATTCAGTAGAAACAGAACTTTAAATTTTCAGCTGTGGTCTTTTTCTGGCGGTGCTAAGCAGTCGCAGCAAGCCCAGGCTGTCAGCCATGAGTCCACAGCTAAACACCACACTACTAAAGTTTGATATTCTATAGCTGGTGTGTATTACATATATCTTCTTATGTTAACATTGACAACTTTTAACCCTTTTAGCAAATTTTGCCAATTTGTTCTTTGAAAACGGGATTGTGGTTTTAAAAAGGTAAGCAAACCAAAGAAAGAGCTCGGTGCTGTTGTACAAACAACAGGACCTAAATTTTATGGGATCCCACATAAAAAAGCCAGGCAGAGTGGTGTGTGCTCGTAATCCCAGCACTGGGGTGCATTTCCGTACCACTTCACCTCGTGCTTCGATCTTTAACATTTTGAAACGTTAGAGATAGCAGGCCATCATCTCCCCTGTGCCAGGACTCCTCTACGACAGGGCTTGAACGCTGGGACCTGATTGCCACCCTTTACCACTCGTGATACATGTTTATGGTAGATAACCCATTATTTATCACTGAAGTGGAAATGTAAGCAGTTATCTCATTCAGAAATACCAACATTTCAGGATATTTTATGACCCTCTGAGAGATGGCTCCGTGGTTAGGAGCACATAATACTCTTTTGGAACACCCATGATCAGGGTTCTCAACACCTCCAGTAAGTGGTTACAGCCTCTGTGACTCTATTCCAAGGGGATCTGATGACTCTGGCCCTGTGGGTATGCACACACACATGCACGAAACCTCCTTTAACCACCTAGAGGTACACGTACTAAAAATAAAAACAAATCTTAAAAAAAAGAAAAGCTTCATATCATGGGTTCCAAGCTTCTTCCAGACGAAACTGATTTTCCCTTTATGTCTAGTCCTAGTGTTGGGATGTAAGCCCTCAATCTTGTCTACTCAATTGACTGACTTTTAAAATGTGGCTTTGTAGGCATTGCTTATGTATGTGTTCAGCAAATGTTTATGCACCTTCATTTTACAATGCTGTGACTCAATTTTCTGTTTTCTATAGTGAGATTTAGGGATAAGATATTAATAATTTTATACTTAGGGACCAGACCGAGAGTAAATTACCATAAACAATAAGTCACTAGTATCCTTGCCGTACATACATTGAACACTGACTGAAGAATTATTATAAACAGTAGCTCTAGATTACTTCTTTTTTTTTTTTT
>CM053752.1:82152995-82323961 GCA_028658305.1 Pachyuromys duprasi
GCACCCCCGCAGCTCCCCGTGGGAACCCCGCACCCCCGCAGCCCCCCGCAGTGCTGTCGGACACTGAGTACACGGCAGCACAGGAGCCTGTGGGGGCTTCAGATCCAAACCTTCACACTAGCCATTATATCTTTCAAATAAAATAAAGGCATGTTTTAATCAGAAAGAAATTATTTGGGAGGTCAAAGACTTTGAGTAGAGGGACATATTTTCCCCCAGAGAAGAAGAATTTATCATGCTTGAGTGGGTGTAGCACTTGCCAATTTAATTATGTCTTGGGTTGAGTATAATGTTAATGGCAAATAAGTATTAAGGAATTAAAAAGCTCTGGAATATGATTTTAATTATTTATTATCATACTCTTTGAATGAAATAAATAAAGCAAGTTGCTTGAAGTTAGTCCCCCCTTTGTATGTTTCTTAAAATCAATTACATTCCTATCAAAATTAAAATCACTAATTAAAAATATGTTTGGAATAAAAATCATTCCAGAATATTATTTAAATTCTAACTTCACTTGTTATAAAAGTGATTTATTTCACTTGCTTTATGCTTATGTTCACAAATAAACATCGTGTCATGGAAATAAATATGAAGTCTTTTTTTAAGTTTTTATTTTATGTGTGTGGGTGTTCTGCTTTGTATATATGTCAGTGTACCACGCGCATGCCTGAGGCCTCCCGAGGTCAGAAGAGGTTGTTGGATAGTTGCGTGGGTGCCGGGAAGTGAGCGAAGTGAGCCCAGAGCTGCAAGAACAAGGGTTTTTAACCACTGAGCTAGCTCTTCAGCCCCCATACATGAAGTTATTGCTTGAAATGATGAGGAGTCATCGTGCAAGCTCAAAATATAGTATCAGTACAATTTTAACTTAAGTGTTAACTTTTATTTAGCTCTTGTTAAATGAAGCACTCTGCTGATCTTTACTGACAAGTTTTCATGTGACTGAGCGATGGCTTCCTTGGCATTGTGATACATTTAAAAGGCAGTTTTTACTATTCCACATGTCTCCTTCTCTTCCTCTTTTTTAAAAAATCCTCCCAGTAGAGTTATTTTTAATGACAAAGACAGTATCTCTTTTGGCTTTTCCTTTGACCTACCAAGGGATATGCAGTGAATGCCGTTCATGACTGACAGAATCAGCAGAACAGGGCTCATTTTCAAAGTGCGGGCTTGGCCTTTGGAGTTTGGGCAGTTGTGTAACTGCTGGAGAAAAAAAAAAGTCTCCTAGTTTTCCTTTGTTTTGATATAGTGCTTTGTCTTGAGTCTTACATCTGTCAGAGTTAAGATCTTTTAAACATTGACCACTCCCATAGCTTGAAAGCTGTAGAGGAAGGAAGGTAACATACTACACAAAATGCTGAAGGGTCTTTTATGCATTGTAAGTCCACAGTCTGTGAAAAATAGAGCTTAGAGCGACATTGTGTGACACACAGGTATTATGGCACAGAACAACACTGGAGTCTTAGTTCAGTATCTAGTATTCTTTTAACATAAGGTAACTTTTTTCCTTTTTGGTGCATTCTCATTCTCATTGTTTTAAGAAGGATCTGCAGGGTAGTAGTGGCTCACGCCTTTAATCCCAGCACACAGGAGGCAGAGGTAGGTGGATCTCTGAATTTGAGGGTGCCTGGTCTACAGAGAGCTAGTTCTAGGACAGCAAGGTTACACAAAAAAACCCCAGGCTTGAAAAACCAAAAAGAACCAACCAAACAACCCCCCACGAAAACAAACCAACCAGCTCCCCAAACCAACAACTAAAAAAGAATGGTTCCACTTCATGCCCGCTCCCATGAGTAAAGTCACCAGTTCCCATCCCACGGGGATCTTGGCGTATTGTGGCGAACTCATGCTCTTCCGACTCCAGGCAGTCAGGCCGTAAAAGGAGATGTGATGTAATGACAGTATTGCTTAAGTCGTTGGTTTTCGCTCATCCCCAATTCCTCCAGCTCACGCTTAGACAGCTCTGTCTGTCCCCTTACTGCTTTCTGTTTCCCCTTCTCACACTGTGGATAGCATAGCCACATTAACATGACTGAAGTCATGATTTCCTTTTCTCACATTTATTTATGCTATTCCTCATTTTGTGGAAAATCCTTTCCCACATCTATGTTAGCCAAATGTTGCACATCCTGGAATACCCAACTCGGAATCATTTCCTTTTGGGTTCTAGCCGAAAGGGAGTGTGAATTGCAAAATCTGGAGTCAAGTGGCTTCTTTCTTTATCATTTGACGTCTGGACACATGGTGTTCTCTTATCAAGGAATGCTGGAGCAGGAAGATTGTCGACGTCATTTCTTCCACTTACTTGACACTGTTAAGTGGCTTTCCTGGACTTAAAATGTCTGTGTGTTCAGGCCAGAGGTATACACAGACAAAACTCTTCTGATTTCAGTTCCAGAATGCTCTTCCCTGTACTAGACTTCCTCTCATTGTAAAGTGGCTTGTCATTTTAGATGCCTTTTTTTTTTTTAACGAGAGAATTTATGATTTGCTTAGCTTGAGAACAAAACCTTGTTTTATACTTTTTTATGTAGTCTGTAGGTCAGCAGATTTTAATTGTTCTTTGTTTTGTGGAGAATGCTTGCTTTTAGAGTAATGTTTTAAGCTTGACACGGTTGTCTGTACTTGTTATATCAGCACTTGGGATCACGGGACGAGAAGCTTCTGATTTGAAAGCCACCTCGGTTATTTAGTGAGACCTGGTCTCAAAATGAATACATAACATAGAGTAATATTTTAGATAAAATTATATGTCCACTTGTCAAAGATTAGTGGCCAAATATTATGGTATATTTGTTTAAAAGGAATGGGAAAGTAAATATATATATGTGCAATGCATATATATATACATGTATATATACACACATACACACACATATACATACACACACTTACATTTACTTATTTTTATTTTATGTGCATTAGTGTTTGCCCAAATGTCTGTGTGAGAGTGTCAGATACCATGGAACTGGAGCAGATAGTAGTAAGCTGCCATGTGGATGCTGAATATTGAACGTGGGTCCTTCGGAAGAGCAGCCAGTGCTCTTAATCACTGAGCCATCTTTCTAGCCCCCTATTTATATTGTTGTAAAGGCAAATTCTTATATATTCTATGCTGGCCTTGAACTCATTATGTAACTGAGACTGAGGGTGGCCTTGAACTCCTCATCTTTCAGTCTCTATTTCCAGTGGGATTAAAGGCCTGTACCACTGCACAGTTTCTATGGTGTTATGGTCCCACCTAGAGCTTCTGCATATGCTGGATAAATACTTTACCAATTGGGCTACGTACCCTGCCCCAGAAGTATTTTTAATAGTTTTGATAGTAACCATCTGTTCCTAATACTTTATTGAACACAAAATAGTGAGAAACAACAAAATATAACTGAAAAAAATTTTCCTTCTCTTTTGGATTTGGCTTGTTTACAGTATTAACAGCCTGACTTACGTACAAAACTAGACATTACATCATTTTTGTAATGTCAATTTCTAAGGAGATAAGCTATTTTATTTTATTTTTTAAGTAATTTATTTATTTTTATATTAATCACAGGTTATATACTTTGTATCCCAGCTGTAGCCCCCTCCCTCATTCCCTCCCACTCTATCCATCCCTCTCTCATCTTCTCCCTGCCCCCTCCAAGTCCACTGATAGGGGAAGACCTCCCCCTCTTCCATCTGACCCTAGCTTATCATGTCTCTTCAGGGCTGGCTGCAATGTCTTCTTCTGGGATCTAGCTAGGCTGCTCCTCCCTCGGGGTGGGGGGCTGGGGTGGGTGGACAAACCAGCCACTGAGTTCATGACAGAAATAGTCCCTGTTCCCCTTACTAGGGTACCCAGTTGATAAGCTATTTTATTAAAAAAAACAACAGTTTTGAGTGGATAAGGATTTATTGCAGGAGTATTTGTTTAGTATCAGCAAGGAAGGTACTTGTTTCCTAGCACTGCCCACCCTTCCCAAAAGGTAGCGGATTTTTATTAAATAGAAATATGACATTAATAATAATGAATAATAATACTTCTCTAAATTATTTTGTGTGTGTGTTTATGTGTGTATGTCATGCCTTGTGTGGAAGTCAGAGGACGACTTGTGGAAATAGGCTTTCTCCTTCTATGAGAGTGCAGAGGATCAAACTCAGTAGGCAGCCAGGGCCTCAGCCACAGAGAGATCCCACAGCAGAAAAACAAAGTGATTACATTCTGCCGTTTTGGTTCATAAGCCATTATTGAGAGCTGCCTTGTGGGGTCTTTTGGGTTTTAACATTTTATGAATATGCCTAATTTAAAGTATGTAAGTAAAGCAACCAGAATCATAGGAAGAACATGTACTTTATAATTCTTTTGCAACCCAGCATGAATAAAAATGGCGCATTAGAGGGCAACTTAAATACCTCTCGGGTGCACAAAGCATGGGCTTCATGTGTGTGTTTGAGGAGATTCATCATCGGCTGTAGATGTATTACAGAGGTGACACCAAGGTGAAAGCAGGCTTGCGGAATGGTTGGAAATCATTGATATTCTAACTTGGAGGCTGGAAATGGCTCAGTGGCAGATGGAGTCTTTGTCAAGGAAGAAAAATGGCAGCTTTCTAGTACATAGATGCTTTGCTAGCAACTTAGCACACAGGCTGTGACCTCTCCGTATTCAGAGACTTTTCTAGGCGCTAATAAATTGTCCTCGGCTTTTATTCACCAAAAGTAGATAAATAGTAGTCATTACATTTGAGTACAAATTGAGGTGTTTCATTATGAAGAAACATAAACATGTTTTATTGGCTACTCTTTAAGGAAGTAAGCTTTTAAGGGAATTTGCATTTCTTGTCATCAGAAACCCTGGGTTTCTCAGTTGATTTGCAAGATTAAGAGCACCTAATGTAGTTTTAAAATCTTTGTTTCAGGATTTAAAAAAAAAAAATCACAATTTGAAAGTATGCTAGAAAATCTTAGAGCAACACACTCAGTTTACAGATGAAGAGACCAAGACTCAGGGTAGTGTATACAGGGCCTTTTTTGCCAGTTCACTGTTAGGTCTCAAATCAGGACAAAGGGTTGAGGTGCCTGTTTAACATATCAAAGCAGACCTGGCTTCCAGGCCCTCCCAGCATTCCTCAGTCTTTACCTGTTACAGGGTGTGGCTGCAATAGCCTGCCATCTACCCTAAACTTCTCCAGCCCAGAGGCTGGGCATTCCTTCCCCAGCTGTCCTGCCCTAAATAATCCATCCATTTTCCTTACCCAACCTTTTTTTCCCCCGACCTCTTACCCTCCTGACCTCTTGGTCTCCTAGCTCTACCCTCCCACATTTCCTCACACTCCTGGCTAAGGGTCTTGTCCACTCTGGACTTTCCCAGATGTACCTGCCTCTGGCTATGCTCTCCCTCATTTGTGCAATAAACTTCCTCCTCCCCCAAACCTAGGAGCAATCATGTCCTCCTTTCTTTCTTTCTTTCTTTCTTTTTTTTTTTTTAAATTCATTCACGACTTACAGTTTGCTAGGTTTTACTATTTGTTGTACTTACAAGTTAATTTTAATTTGGAAACACTACTTGAGGTGAAATAAAAAATACCATAGAAAGGACATACTTATTCAGAATAACCATATAGTAGAAGCAACTGTTAAATGTTTTATTGCTTGTTCAGTTTCAGGTATTTTTATTAGAAAGAATCCCAGCTCTCACACTAGTCTGATCACTAGAGTGAAGAACAGTTGGGCGCTTTGTTTCCCACGGAATAGGAAGTGACACAGCATCACTTTTTTATCACGGAGGAAATGCTTGCTTGTGCCTTAGCTGGTGGAGGCTTCAGACAGCTCCCTAAATGCAGGGCTCAACTCTATGCCGCTGTGGAAGCACTGCACATTCAGCAGCTACTGTACTTTGAAGTTTGAATTTTGATCTTTTGCTGGGCTAGCGATATGTGGGAAGGTACAGCCAGAGCGTCAGGTCTGTCAGCTGTGAAGTCACGAGGCTAGAAGGCAGGAGTCTGGGCTACACCACGTGCCTTAACTTTTGATTTCATCAGTGAGGCTGTAAAGTGTGTTTCCACGCACAGCATTTCTACCTTCCACCGCGTTTATTGGGATTAACCCAAATACTAACTGAGTAGTATTTATTTTGTATTATGTTGACTGATCTGAGTTCTAGAAATACTGCATTTGATGTTCAAATACGTAAGAGTGTTGTAAATTGTATTCTGGGATATTGTGAAAATTTCTTGTATGTGTCTGTGAGAACTTATTTTGATTTTCAGTGGAGTGTAAGTATCTGTAAGAGTATATCATCATATAGAGTATGTTCAGTTGAACAACTAACCTCTGTTGGAGAGTGATGGTAGAATTAAAAGTGGAAACACCACACACCTAAAATCTACTGCAGCAACTGGCAGTTTCTAGAGCTAGAGAAAGGACACTCATGGATATCAGTGAAGAGGAAGGCCCTTCCGCTTTAGAGCATGCATGCCACAACTTGAGAGTCGGACCTCTCGGTTAGTGTCCACACAAGTCACTTAAGGAGAATTTCCAGCAGCAGATAGAGTAACATGCTATCTGTGCATCTTAGAAAGATAACATTGTAAAGTCTTATAATTGTTTTTGAATAAGAAAATTAGAAAAGTTTGAGATAAGAGTTTCCAAAATCCTGAAATGACTTTTAAAAATAAAACCGGGTCCTGTGTTTTATATAGAATACAGGTATATAAATACAGAATATTTATACAGAATATTTTAAGTGAGGTAACCACTGCTTGTGAGTAGTTGATAAGTATCTATTGCATATAAAGTAGTTAGCTACTTCAATATGAAAGCCTTATAGTCAGACAAAGTTTAAATGCTAGTCCCTGAGTTATTCAGCAGCTGACTGTGCGCTGCTGTTTATAGAAAGTGGTTAATGACTGGACAAGACAGACTTGCTCATGTGACTTATTCTCTGGGTAAAAGACAAGATGAAGTTGGATTTGCTGTGTGACAATCAGCACTGTGAAGAAAAGTAAGGTGAATTAAGGGCTGCAAGTGCAGGATATAAATTACCATCTATCGAAGCTGTTCTAATCAGAACGTGGTCGAGCTGCCCGGAGACTCAGCCCCAAAGGTGCATCCCAGAAGGACGAGGGAACCTACGTGGCGGGATTCTGGAACCACAGTGAGAGTAGAAGGGTTTATACTATTTGGGTCTTTTTATTTTTGTTGGTTTTTTTTTTTTTTTTTGAGACAGGATTTCACTTTGTTGTTTAAGCTGTCTCAGAACTGACTCTGTAGCCTAGACTGACTTCCAATTCATGACAGTCCTCCTGCTTCCTGAATGCTGCGATTACAGGCATGAACCTACCATACCTGGTTCTTTTTTTTTTTTTTTTTAAGATTTATTTATTTATACACATAAGCACTCTATCTGTATCTGTACCTGAAAGACACAAGAGGGTGCCACATCTCACTATAGATGGTTGTGAGCCACCATGAGGATGCTAGGAATTGAATGCAGGACCTTTGGAAGGGCAGCCGGTGCTCTTAACCTCTGAGCCATTCCTCCAGCTTTCCATACCTGATTCTTCTTGTTGTCAGACCGATGTTTTCCAAAGTAATTTGGTTGTGTGGAGCATTACATAAAAAGAGGGTTCCATGGTTAAGTACAATTGGGAGATGCAAGTATTAATCTGAGGCCAGGCACACGTGCCACATGTTCCGGTAATTGCAGTTTGGAAAGCTCAGGTAGGAAGATTGTGAGCTCGCTCCTGTCTCAAAAGAAACAAGAGATGAAGGGAGGCAATTAGGAAGGAAGAGAAGACTGGTAGAGGAAGGGAAGAATGAAATACGAAATTGTTTAGCAGGCTTTGTTTCACTGAGCAGCTGTTTCTGGGCATCTGCTAAGGCACTAATGTGTTTGCGACTCTATAATATATTTACCCTTCTAAGAATATCGTAGGAAATGCATCGTTCATGCTGTGGTAAATGCCTACTAGGCAATACAAGAGGGGAATACCGGTTAGTGAAATCTTCTCTAAATATTGCTGTTGCACGGTGCCTTTGCTTACCTTTGGCAGCCCTTCGAGCCTGTGATTTTATTGAGAACATACTTCCTTTTCTTTTTAAATATTTCTCAAATATATTCTTCTCTATTTATATTTAAAATCCCTACCCCACACCCCTAGTGTGCATCCGTGTGTGTGTTTGTGTGTGTATGTACGTGTGCGTGTGTATGTATGCTTGTAGACAGTGTCTTATTCAGTAGGCTAGACTGGCTTCAAACTTTTCGAAATCTTCTCGCCTCAATTTCTCAAGTGCTGGGGCTCCAGGCTTGAGCACCTACACTCAGCTGGATACCGAGGAAGTAGTCATGTAGGTTTGCGTGCTGTCTCGTTCATCCCGTAGCAATAAACTGGTACCTCTTGGTGAGCCCTGTACAGCCTTCTCTCAGTGATGATTTAATTGATCCCACAGATCTAACTAGGTCATTCCCCTCCCTGAAATCCTGCACTGACTTGCCGGCGCTATGGAGTTCTTGTTACTCACAGGCTGACGAAGTCATTCATGATCTGTTCCTTTTCTCTGAAGTTAACGCGTGGCTTCTTGCACCCACTGCTCCCCACATTTACAACCACTTAACTGTGTTAAGCCTTGGGGATGCCTGGGCAGTTTTTCCCCCTTTTATTCAGTGCTCTCTGACACACCCTTCTGTGGGTAGCCTGATTTTTAATCTCCCTCCCCCATTTGTGTTTTGAGACAGGTCTCACTATGTAACTCTGGCTGTCTTGAAACTTTCTATGTAGGCCAGGTTGCCTTCAAACTCACAGATCCACCTGCCTCTGGGATTAAAGTGTGTGTCACTGCAACACACTATTATTATTATTGTTGTTGTTATTATTATTATTATTATTTTAATCTTTAAAAGTTTAGATGCTGGTGCATGCCTTTGATCCCAGCACTTGGAAGGGATGGAGAGACAGTTGGAGCTCTGAGTTCAAGGCCAGCCTGGTCTACAGTTCCAGGACAGCCAGGACTACACAGAAAAACCAAAAAAGTTTAGAGTAGATGTCATCTACAGGAATAATCAAGATTATGCCTGGGTGCCAGGTGCACTGGTGCATGCCTTTGATCCCAGCACCTGGGAGGTAGATATCCGTGAGTTCAAAGCCAGTCTATAAAGCAAGTTCAGGACAGCCAAGTCTACACAAAGAAACCCAGCCTCGAAACAAAACAAAACAAAAATCTTCCTGGGTAAATCATGGATAAATCTTTTCAGAAAACTGTCAGCACAGTAAAATATAAATTTAAATCTGTGTTTTTCCCACTTCCCATACACTGCACTTTATATTGTGTTAAATGTCTGATCCCATAAACAGATATTGTAGAGTTGAGATTAGCTAAGTATTGGAAGGCATTCTGATGGAAAATAAAACCTATCAAGTTATCTTTCTCTACTCATAAAACTGTTTGGACTGTAGATTAAAATGTATAGCAGTAAAGTTTTAAAAAGAAAACTTGAAAATTTATAAGCCCAAACTTGGGAATGAATTCTCATATATGATAGACAAAAAAATGTTATCTGCAAAGAGAAACACTTAGTAAATTGGGTGTCATCAAAGTTAAAGATACTTACTTTGCAGAAGACCCTGTCAAGGTAATAAAAGGTCCAACATGGGTGGAGAGAGGACTCCTAAGCACTGACAGTTGACTCTAACAGGAAAGGAAAGCCTGCTTCTTTAGGAGCGTGGGCACTGTAGGCCCCTGTGCCCCATGGTGCTCTAGCATGAAGATGAGCACAGCACCAAACGTACCCAGTGTGCTAAAAAAGAAGAGTTTTTTAAAAGAAAAAGATAGGTTACTATGAAGAACTGCTTGAACGCTACCTATGTGAGACTGTCGAGTATAAGGAAGTACACAAGTCAATACCGAGAATGTTAACTAATTAAAGATGTACAGAAGACCTATGTTTTACTATGTAGATACTTCCTGAGCTTATGAAGAAATGATTATTGTCACTGGGCACCAGGAAAACCCCAAAATGACATTTGATTCTTCACTAATGAGAAGAGTACAAATAAAAATTAGCGCTTGGGCAAATGGCTCAGAGAGTAAGAGCGTATACTGTGTAGGCATGAGGAATTTAGTTCAGATCCTTCAACCAGTGTTTAAAGCCATGTGTGGTCACGCAGAGCATGTAACCCCAGTGCTGGGGAGCGTGGGAGAGCAGGGATACAGGTGGACAGCAGACGTCCTCCTCCGGCCTCACACATGCACTCCAGCGCTCACATGCAGAGGCACCGCGCAGGCTCACCACACACGTCAGTGGAAGAGAAATGTTTTATTGTCGTGACAGCACCACACATCCTGACAAGAATGTTGAGAAACTGGATTCTAAGTACATTCTAAGTAGGAGAGTAAAATGATACAGCTATTCTGAAAAATAGATTTGGCAGTTTAGTTCTCTCTGTCTGTCTCGCACACGCACATGCACACACAATCATGCCTAGCAGTCACACTTTTGTGCTTTAATTGCACACAATACAATAGCTCATGTACACATAGGAATCTGAACACGACGATAGTAACTTTATGTATAATACACCCAAACCCAAAACAACCAAAAGGGTTTGCAATACATGGATAAGCAAAAGATGGTTCATCCCTACCCTGGGATTGTATTAGTATATTGATGCACACAACAGTGTAGATCCGTGTGCAGTGTTTCTGACTAAAGAAAATATGTCAGTCATAAAAGGCTGCTGTGAACTGGGCATTGTTGGCGTACACTTTAATCCCAGCACCCAGGAGGCAGGTCTTGGTCTACAGAGGCCAGCTTGGTCTACAGAGCAAGTTCCAGCACAGCCAGGACTACATAGAGAAACTCTGTCTCAAAAAACCAAGAAAAGAAAAAGGAAAAGACGATTGTATGAGTCCTTTTCTGACCTGTCTCAAAAAGGCAAAACTATGGTAATACATAAGCCAGAAAAATCTGTGGTTCTTAGGGGTTAGAGATGGCAGAGGAAAGGGGCTTGAACGTAACTTTAAAGAGTACAGTGAAATGCCTTTCTGGCAGTGTTAGCTCCAGGATGTATAGAAAATAACAGTTGCAAACACATTTGTAATTGGCTTCTTGGTTTTGAAGTGCAGGCGGCATATACAGGGTATAAGGAAATACGTGTGATGTCATTGCATCATCTTTTCATTTTCCTGCAAACATAGTTATTTAAAAAGAAAATGATTTTAAAATTTACTGTACTGTGACTTGTACACAGGGTCTAAAAAAAAATGCTAGGCAAGTAGTCTACCAAGGATCTGTCCTCCAGCCCTCTTCTAACTTTTTATTTTGTGAATCTGGCCTTGCTGTCACTGTATCATCCTGGCAGTCCTTGAAGTCAGAACTCTCCTGTCCCAGGCTTAGAGTAGCTGCTGTTACAGGCCTACCCTGCCAGGCTGGGTCGGCTCTTCCTTCTTTCTGTTCACCTCAAGAACAGAAGAATTTCACTTCCTCATTCAAGTTATTCATGATTTGTATAGCCTTGTACCTCCTCCAGAGACTCTCTTCACTGGTTGTGTAACACACCCACTGTTTCCCTTCTGAGTAATTTTTTGTGCATTGTCAGCTGTAGACTTGCTCTGTCCCAAGTGATGATGATGAAGAGAAGCTCAGGTTATTCCAACCCTGCCATCCCTCAAGTTGAGTTGGCATAGAAAAGATACCGATCTCATTATCTTTAACTGCTGTGTGCTATTTCATAATAGACACATGTCATAATGCTTTTGATGTACTCATTTCACACTGTACCTTGAGACTGCAGTTGAATTTCTTATGTATGATTCTTTATGTCCACATTTCAGAACTTCCCTTGCTCTAAGTGGAGTTACCATGTTATAGGCGTCATGTAGTTTTAACTTGATAGCATGCCTTCTACCTTTGTGTTGTCTGATAGGTGTCTGTATTTATTTTCTGCTATATACTACACCCATCAAAGGACTCCTGGCTCTGTGTGTTAGGCATTTGCTTAGCTCTTGCTTTCCCAGTCCCTGCCTAGAATCTGTTATGAAGTCTAACAGATTTTAACATCTACGTTTCTGTGGTCATTGGACTGAACTTGTCTAGTCTGTCTGATATTGGAAGATAAGCAGAGTTTCATTACTTAGTATTAGATGAGAGGTTTTATTTCTCTTATATATAAATGTATGTATAATATACATATGATATTTTATTCATTATATATTTAATTTTTTGACTCTGATCAATCAAAATATTAAAATGCATTCTTTATTTTTGGAGCTTTGATAGTCATCTCTGTGTTTTGTTTGCTTTTTGCTTTTTGCCCTCACGTTTGTGTATGTAATGGTATCAGATGGCCTAGAACTGGAGTTACAGACAGTTGTGAGCTGCCATGTGGGTGCTGGGAATCGAACCTGGCTCTTTTGGAAGAGCAGCCAGTGCCATCTTTCCATCCTGATATTCATCTCTTTTGTTTATGTTCTTTTTTCCCCTCAAGACTAATCACAGAATCCTATTCTTGGTTAAACTAGCTCAGTAGATAAAATATCACAGCTTCCTTCTCAGAAATTCATTCCTGTTCCAGTTTGTCTACTTAAAACTATGAATTCTGTATTTCTGCAAGTGTGGGTGTGTGCATATGCCATAGACTGTGTGCAGGGATCAGAGGACGGGGTTGGCCCTCTCCTTGCCCTGTGTGGTTCTGGGGTCTGACAGATGGCCAGGCGTAGCAGCAGCGTCTTTACACCCTGGCCATTTGTCTGGCTCTTGGTTTTAGATTTTTCTTTTTGTTTTTGGAGACAGGGTTTCTCTGTGTAGCCCTGGCTGTCCTGGATCTTGCTCTGTAGACCAGGCTGGCCTTGAACTCAGAGATCCACCTGCCTCTGCCTCCTGCGTGCTGGGATTAAAGTGCCAACACTGCCTACCTGGGAATTAGTTTATCTCTAATGCATAGAAGATCATGCTTGTTAAGTGTGGGCTGAGTCTGGGATTTTGTATTTCATTAAAGATATTTCAAGGGCTGTGGCCTTTGCTCCTTTAGCCAAGAGCGGATGAACTTGAGTGGCCACCTATAGACTGACTCCCTTTGCTCCAAATAAAAGCTACAGACATTCCTGTTGGTCAATTCTGTACAGTTTAATTAACATTTTGCTGCATTATGTTTTTTAGTAAATACTATGGGTTGGTTATTGCTTTGAGGTTAGTGGTCATTTGTTTAAGACCACCCTCTAACATTCTTACCATTGTTATTATTATTTTGTTTGAACGCTATGGATTGAACTGAAGACTTCAAGTGTGTTAGATAAGTGCTTTACTGCTGAGTGACCCTGTCAGCCCCCACATTTTATAATGGCCCCAGAGCTGTGAGAAAATCAGAGGCAGAAAGTTGAGCTTAATAAATAATATCTAATTATCTCATTAGTTTTTCTGGTAGAACTAGAATTGATAATTGCCCTTTGTTATTTTTAGCATATCTTTGTAATTTAGACATTAATATGTGGCTTTTAAAAAATGTTTTGTTTGTTTGTTTTTTCAAGACAAGAGTTGCTCTGCATAGCCCTGGCTGTGCTGGAACTCTGACTATAGACCAGGCTGGCCTCAAGCTCAGAGATCCGCCTGCCTCTGCCCTTCTGACATTTATGTGATACTAAAATGAGAATAGGAAACAGTTTTTCATTTAACTTTGGCTGTTTGTGGCTGTGGGCATTGGGCACTACCTTTCCCCAATCCCCTGAAAGGTATTTTGAGTTAGTGGAAATCATACAACAGAGGCCTTGTCTGCAGCAGCGGTAGTCTAGTACATCCTTTTGGACGATGGCTGTGTGCTTAAGTAGCTTGTGCTTCAAAGGTATAAATTGATTGGGGCATTCATACTGCAGGTTTAACAATACCAAATACTCTCAAACTTATAACAAAATCATAAATGTTAAAAAAAAAAAAGTGTTCAGGGGACTGGAGAGATGGCTCAGCAGTTAAGAGCACTGTCTGTTCTTCCAGAGGTCCTGGTTCAAGTCCCAGTAACCACATGGTGGCTCACAACCATCTCTACTGGAATCTGATGCCCTCTTCTGGCGTACAGGTGTACAGGCAGATAGAGCACGCACGTAAAACTAAAAAAAATCTTTAAAAAAGTGTTCAGAATTACTTACTTTTGACAAATGGGAATTAGCAATGAACATATATAGACCCCAAGGTTAAACATTTTGGGAGAAACAAAATTTTTATTCAAAAACATTAGAGTAACTTTTATGTTGATAGTTAATATACAGCCCTGTATTATTGCATTTAGTAATTGGCAGTAGTAGAATGTTTTAGAGGATTTATTAAAAGTGACTTAAAATGTACTTAATATTGTTTTCTTACTCATCATTCACAGTGCACTGAAAGTGTGTGTATGGAATTTATAGCAAACGTTGATAAAAATTTCAGACCAGATCTAACACTGGTCTCCAGAAGTAGCCCTTCTTTGTTTCTTCTGGTTGCATCCATTGATTTTCTTTTTAAAGGTACATTAATAGTGCTGATGAAGCAGTGCAGTTAGAGTTTGCATTAAAAATAAATGTGGGGAATAAAAAGCAATGCTGTATGATAGTAGAGTTTTGGTTTTCCTTTCCCAGTAAATTCTTCAATCTAAAGGACAAAAATACTGAACAGGTCAGGGGAAAGAAAAGGCCAGAGAAGGAACAAATGATGCAAAAAGAAAATGACACTGAGGTCCCGGTTTAATACGTATGTATTTCAGGTTGATGGGTGCTTTCATTAGCAGATCTCATTGTTATGCAGTGTCTGTTCTTCTGCAGCAAAATGAATCTTGTACTCACAGGCTCTGTGTGTGTCTCTTATGCTGCAGTTCCTGGAAGATACAGCTCTCTTTGGTTTACTTTACCATATTTGTAAGGAAAAGAAAGAAAATTGGATTCTATTATTTTGTGGCTAGATTGTTTTTAAAAGGCCTTTACATTTGTGTTCCAGATGTTTTCTATTTTTGTCCTCTGTGAACAATTATAAGATGGTTAATAATGTAAACAGGTTAATTATCATATAATTTTAGGTGAATAGCATATAAACTCCATTGATTGGGCTAGTAATTTTATTAGCTACATAAGCATATATAACATATATATAAAACATAACATTTGAAATATTGGGAATGGTTTCTTTATTAAAATATGGTAAGCAAGATCTGAAAGCTGCTACTTTTTGCAATAGCAAAATTGTATGTAGAAATCACTGCAGTTTGAGTTTTAATAAAAAGATTGTGGAATTAACTGTCTCAGAGGCCTCATGTTTGAGGTAAACAGGGAATAGCAGTACAGACAGGCAAGTGACTGCAGCCAGGGGTCATAGGCATGGCGCAAAGTAGAGTAGACAGGATTGTCATTTTAGGTCATTTTGTGGCTTGACAGCACTTTCTGAAGTCTGTTGGTTTGGAGTAGTGTTCTAAAAATTGTCCCCATATGAGAACCTGGGTTTGTGTAAGTACAAGTTAGTTTTACAACATGTAAGAATATATGTGGTAATAATGACCTTTGTATGTAATCCTAACGGTGTCCTGGCTACATTATGTCAACAAGATCTGTGATATGTTCAACAGGTTATTAATGTGTCATCTTAAGTTAATTTGTTCTATGAGTACTGCATATTGAGTTTTATTCATTATGAGCAATATAAACAAACAACAAAAAAATCCAAGCTATTCTAGAGTTAGTGAGGGAAAGATTGTTGGCCCACTTAACAAGACTCCAAGAGAGGGTCACCCTGGGTTTGCTGAAAGGAGAACTGATAATGGAGAAAAGCTTTAAGAAACAAAAGAATAATCTGGGAAGGCACAGGATACAATGTTACCATCTTACAAGGTAGAGAGAGACCCACCCCATTGTGTCTTCTTGATTTGCTACTACCTATTTATTTATAGCACAGGAAAATCCGAGTGTAGTATTGTTAAATTTCAGTTACATTCAATCTAGGTACTTATCAATTGTCATATTACAGAGTAACATTTGAGGGCTGTTTTCAAATGACATAGAGGGAGTTTGCTTACCCTTAGTTTTGCTGACTTTCGCCTGACTAGTAACATACAAAGTAAGCTTCATCTGTGCAGACACAAGAGTAAGCTGGTCAAGCTCAGAATGGAGATGGGGTTAGGAATGCCAGGCTGATGAGGAAGAGAAGTTACCACAGACTCGCTCACAGGCAGGTGAGTGGAGCAAGCCCATGAAAGGGAAGCTGGAGTCCTCTGTGAAGCACCTGGGTTTACATCCTAAAATCTCTGCCTCTCTGAAAACATACAGTGTACTGAGCCTGCAGCAGAAACTGCGTTTAGAAAAAGACTGAATTTGGCATATGAAACTGAATTTAACAAGGACATACACTGATTCAGATTAGGTAAACTAGAATTCTTGGCTACCTAGCTTTTTATCTTAGTCATCTTTTATTATGCTATGACTGTAGCTTGTGTTAAGGAAATGATTGAAGGTGGTATAGGAAATTCATTGTTCTAATTTCTGTGAATACACGGAGAAAACTGTTTTCCTGAAAACATAAGGAATATGCACTAATTGTGGAAACTAGGTAATTGGGATTTTGCCTGTGAAATGGCATCTTAGGGAGGGGCGAGGGAGCTTGGAAATTGTCTGACTACTTCATTCATTGCGCTACTTCATGGTATTGTGCTGTTCTTACAGTGTCAATATGAGCCAGGTGGGCCCAACTCACAATGTTTCTGTAAGCTTCCTTGGTGTTAGGACTGTGGCTGTGTGCCTCCACATCTGGACAGTATTTTATTTTTCTTTATATAAGCTCAACATTTAAAAGACTCTTTCCTACTACTTGTAAGTCACTTTAAACTCTGTTGGTGTAAGATTGGGTATAAGTAATGTTTTTATTACAGAGCAGTTTCTTTATCTTGTTTACTACTCTGTGTGGGTGTCAGTTTGTGTGTGTGAGAGGGTCTGTCTCCGGAGCGTACGGGTGTGACCTGCACTGTGCACTTGTGAAGGTGAGGGAACAAGCGTGAGGAGCGGGTTCTTCTCCTGTCGTGAGTTTCAGGGATCAGACGGAGGCCATTGGTTTTGGGTCCAAGCCCTTTCATTTGCTGAGCCATCCCACTGACCCTTTCATACCCCCGTTATCTCTCTAGCTTGTTAGACTTGTCAGGGAGTGGGGATCTTTCCGAGGCCTTTTGTCTTTACAGCCTCGGTTGTAGTTAGTTGTCTAAGTGCACCCAATACTCGTGTCTGGGTGAACAGATGGGCAGCATGGAATCCACCTAAGAGGATAGAGAGCCTGCACATCACCTGTTCCTTTTGACTGGACCAGAGCCCGTCTTCAAAATTACATTTATTTTTTATTGGTGTGTGTGTGTGATCAGAGAACAACTTGTGGGAAATAGTTCTCTCCTCCCATCACGTTGGTCCTGGGGGTCAGGCCCTTACCACTGAGCCATCTCCTGAGCCCAGAACTATACGCTCTTGGCAGGAAAGCTCACTAATGTCTGCTGAAAGAGCCGCTTACATCTTCTGTTCCATGATTTTCTTCATCACTTTCTAAATGTGAGCAGTTGTGGGACCCAACATAGCCATGGACTTTTGAAAAAGCTGAAATAATAATTTTATAATCTAAAACTTTGTCTTGACATATGAATACATACCCAAAACTATATATGATCAGAATTCATTTACAATTATCTATGATGGACTAAGGACCATGTTTGCACTGTGTGAGAAATTAGTATACTTATGTTACTGAATTTGATACGAATTATAGCTGGAACTCTTAACTTCTTAGGTATAGTGTTCTGAAAATTCATAGTTTCATTGGAGTAAAAGCATTAGTGATGATAGCTAAGGTGATGTAATACTCCATAGAAACAACAGACTTCTTAGATTCTGTCAATCTGGCCAGAGTTATCTGTTCCTATGGCTTTGGGTTTCTTTTATTAATTTTGTTGACATTCTTGTTTTATTTTTTTTCTATTTCAGCACGTAAAAATTTTATTTTGTAAATGAGTTAATATAAATTTAACTTAATTCAATATTTTAATACTTAATGTGTTTATTTTGTTGCAAATGGTCTTTCACACTTATTGCATTAAAAGTATTGAATATTATATTCATGGCAACGAACATGTTAGTAATATATTTAATAAGTATAAGATTACTAAGTACAAGTTTTACAGATTTTTTTAAAAAATCACCTAGATACTTTGAAAGCAGTAACTTTTTCATTTTGATAAAGCTAAGGATTTTGGATTTTGTAGTCAACCTCCATCCAGCTGTTTTACAAATTTCAGAGAAAGGGAAAAGGGCAAATTGGGAGGAAAAACCTAAGAAGAAATGCATTTTCAAATTAGTAATTTTTAAAGTAGTAAGGTGAATATTTACAATTTTATTATATTTTGAAAAAGCAGTTTAAATTGTAGGCACCCACTTTAGCTTATGTAAACTTTTTGAAACATGATTTTTTCAAAGATTGTTGAATATTTATACAGTAGTTTAATAAAAATCGACTCATGCTTTGACTAAAAATTTTAATTTTTTATTTTAACTCAGAAATTTCTTGTACCTGCTTTCTTAAAGCAGATGGAATTTAAAGTTTTTTTTTTTAGCACTTGAGCAATTATTTTTTTTTTCATAAAAACAATCTTGTTACCAATTTGTTTGCAAAAACCAATTTTTGAAACCTGCTTAAGGCTTGTTGAGCATTCTGAGTTCACGCGTGTCAGAAATAAATCGTTCTTCAAAAAGGAAGGAAGAGGGCTCGCGTTGGAGGCTTTGACCGTAACGAAATGCAGACGGAGCAATTACCTGAGCCGTGCCCCTCACCTGGCCGTCACGTGAGCATCCCCGGTTACCGGCGAGCTGAGCGCTCCGCCTGCCTCTCAGTTTGTTTACCAGGAAATCAAGATGTGTAAACTGCAGGAAGTACTATTTGACCCTCTCCGACAGTATCTCATTACAATAATTGCTAATCTCTGAATAAGACAGCCATGTTTTGTGAGAGAGAGGTTGTGCTAGGTAGATTTTAGGTGTTCCAACAAACAGGGCTTTGTAAACGCTTACTTGGATTGTGTTTTCACTATAGCGCTTGATAAAAGACACACTGTGACCTCTGGGGTCAGCCGAGCTAGGACACAATAGTAAGTATTCCCTCCCGGCTGGCGGCTGAAAGGACCCTGGCTTGCAGCGCAGCGCTGCCTCTGCTCGGAATCGAAAGGATAATGGCTACTTCCTGACTAAACCTCTCCACAGTAAGCTGCGAGTGCGTGCCGAGCGGCGGGCTCCTGCTAAGGAGAGCTTGCTCTTTGCTTGCTTGTGTCTCACTGCGTTCTCATTGACGAGGCTCTTAGAAGTATTTCCCGAACTTGAGCCTACATTTAGAGTAGAAACTACTGTTTTAAGTTTGGAGGATTTTAAAAATTCGATAGTGTTTCTGTTTTGCATCCTAAATCCATCTCATATACTAACTAGATCTTGGTTAAAGAAACGAGCTTAAAGACACCAGCAGGATAAATTAGAGTAAGCTGCCACTTGCTTGGTGCTCTAAGCAAAATCCCAAAGTAACTATCAATCAGGCTATTTTTCAGACTCTGGGATAAATTCTAACTTCTCTTTTCTGTAAGAAATTCTTGTTTGCCTACTGTCAATGTATTGTTTTAATCATATTAGATTGCTCTTTTTTACGTTAATTATGAGGGTCCTGCCATATAAAAATGAATGTTGAGTACCGAAAGCGTAAGAAGGAATAAAGAGCTGCTTAGCTTTAATCCCGGAGCTGGCGACCTCCCCAGCTGTGGCCTTGGGACAGTCATTTAAACTGCTTACCTCCTTTTCTTGTCTCCTACCCAGGTGCTTAAGTCAAATGTGTTTGTTTATTGAATTACAAAATGCAAAAGAAACACGTCTTACAGGTGATCTGTAACAGAGAATTGGCTTCAAAGATGGGGCGTTGTATTATCAGTGTACAGAAAAGCAGGTGATTTGTGGCTTTACAGTGAAAATCTAAGTCAAATTAGCGCACGGCTTTCCATGTAACAGTAAATGACATCTATTACTTATCATTACAAAAAGGAACAGAACTCTGGTTTTCATGACCATTATCCAAGAATTATGAATATTGTTGGATGCATGATTAACAGAGGTAGGAAGCTGACAGTTAATTAGCAAGGAGTCACCAGTGTGCTTCTGGCTTTCTAAACAGGAGCTTCTAGACAATGGGCACATACTATACACTAGTAAGTCTGAGTTATTTAAATATTATCATCTTTAATATTTCAACTACAGTAGGAGGTATTTTGTTCATGTAAGAGATAACATTTTAAAGTTATTAAAAATTAAATACAGATTCTGAAGACGGCTTCAGAATCTAAGATCAAATTATTTGTAAGTATCCTGGGGAAATATAAATAGTCTAGCTTGTGTTGAGAATTAAGGTACTTTCTTTTCAGAATGCTTATTGAGTTCATTTTATATGACTTTGTAGTTTTTAATAAGTTATTTTATCACAGGAAGGTTCTAAATCTTATGTTTAATGTCAAGTTATCAAGATAAAATTTACAGTAGTGCCCCTGTTTCCTTTTGTAATGATAAGTAATAGATGTCATTTATTGTTATAGAAACCGGTGCGCTAATTTATCATCTTATAGTCATGATAATCACATTAGGCATGGTGTCATTGCTTCCATTTTCATTGATGAAGATAAAATTGTAGAGAATTCCAATATGTGACTTAGGTCTTTTTGCCAATGTCAGAGTCAGGTTGGAAACACTAGCAGAACTCACAGTCAGGCTTTTAAGACACTTTATATTTTGAAGATCATAAAAGTGCTCACACCTTTGGTTTAGATGGATTTATTTATCAGATATTGTAGTGTGCCTCCAAGGTGTCAGACATTGTAAGAAATACAATTACTAACACTAGGAAGCCAAACAGAAGTTTAGAGTCTAATAGAAGAAAAACATTAGCAGGGCGTTATATTACGATGTGATAACTGACACAGTACAGGTAAAGTCTGTACAAGGGGATAGCCAATTTATTGTTCTTTGTTTGGTTTCATTTTTTCTAGACAGGGTTTCTTTGTGGAACAGCCTTGGCTGTCCTGAACTGTCTTTGTTGACCAGGCTGGCCTCTAATTCAGAGGCAATCCACCTGCCTCTGCCTCTGGAGTGCTGGGACTAAAGGCGTGTGCCACCACTCGGGGATTCAAAGTCATCGTCTTCTTTCTTTTCTTCTTCTTCCTTCTTCTTTCTTCTTGTTCTTCTTCTTATTGATATTCTGAAAATAAGGCCTTAGAGAATGTTAGGCAGGTGCTTCTCCACTGAGATGCTTCAGCCTACCTCATTTGCATATCTTCTGGAGTATTCTGGATACCTGGGAAATAACAGTAAATTATTATACCTTCCAAAGGTTTGTTTTTGTGTAACATATAGTTCAAGTGCAAATTAAACTATAAGGAATAATTAGTAAAATATATAGCACATTAGACTGTAAATGTTACTAAAAAAGAAACAAAAAAGGGGAAAAAAAAGAAACTAAGGAAAAAGGAACAGGATGAATTTTGTGGCTGTTCTAGTCTCAGGAAGGACTCAGCAAAGGTGGTGATTGAGCAATGACCAAAGTAATCTATGTGCATGCCTTTCAGGAGAGCCTTCAGGGCAGAAAGCATTTGGTAGGAGTGTGCCTGTTATGACTTGGGAAATGAGTGGAGGCTGTTGTGATTGGCAATATGAGTGAGGAAGAGGGGGTTGTAAAAGGGACCATCAGAACTAAGGAGTGAAGAGTTGGTTCACACAAGATCTTTGGACCCCTATTGGCACTTAGTGGAACTCAGGCTTCTGCGTGGGTCCAGTTTGTATTTTTAAAGGATTTAGAAAAGAGATTTATTTATTAGTTATACGATATTCTGCCTGCATCTGTGGGCACCAGATCTTATTACAAATGGTTATGAGCCACCATGTGGTTGCTGGGAATTGAACTCAGGACCTCTGGTAAAGCAGCCAGTGCTCTTAACCTCTGAGCCCTTAGGATCATTTTATTGTCTCTGTTGAAAAAAGACTGTAGTCATGGAACATCAGTACAGAGTTGTTAGAGTAATCTAATGGAAGGGAGTGGCTTGGTAGATTTTAAACTCAGGATGTTTTGGAGGGAAAACTGTAGATGTTTTCATGGTGCTTATAGATGAGAGGGAACAGATGACTGGAAGGTTGGTATTGCCATGACTGTGAGCCACAGAGTTCCAGGTGAACCAGGTTGAGAAGGGATAAAGAATCAGGACTTTGCCCATGTGGTCTATTTGAAGTATCTAGTAGATGTGCAAAGAGAGATGTAGGAAGGCTTCACCCAGGAGATAGATAACAATTTAAATTGATATTGAAGAATAAATTGACTTATCCCATGTATTCCCGGGAAGACCTTAGTGTGCTTTGCCATTGGCTTCTTTGCATAGTTACTAACTGGCATAGCATCCAAACATCTAGAAAGTATTTATTTTAAAAAAAATTATCTTTATTTTATGTACATTACTGTTTTGCCTGCATGTATGTGTGTGAGGGTGTCAGATCCCCTGCAACTGGAGTTACAGACAGTTGTGAGCTTGTGAAATTTTGGTCATGGAGTAAAACTATCTGTTGGTCTTTCAAATTTTTCTATATAGTTTGACTACCCTTTCCTGTCACAGAGATTCATAAAAATCATAGAAATCATAATCCAGTCCTGTGAAAATTATAAAATCTCAGAGATTAAGGGCCAAAAGGTTTCTGTGGGGGCAAGTGCTTTTCCTTGACTGACTGGAAAACTAATCTCCAAGATGCTTTCAATGCACAAATGAACTGCCATTGTTCTAATTCAGTACAGACTGATACTGTGCCTTTGAAACAGGTTTGCTTTTGAGACTTTTATTTTTATAAGTACATGCCTTTATCTTCAGTCTTTTGATACAGTGCTTAACATTGTATACTGATTTTTCAAAGGAATAGAAATAGTTCATTCAAACTTAACACCTTTCTTTAAAGACTTCTACTTTGTTATCATACTCTAACAAGTTTTGTTAAGTATAATTTCTTTTAATGCCACCATAATCAGTAAATAAGGTATTTAAATGATTTGGTTGGTCTCAAAAATATCTTTAAAAGAAATTGTAATTAAACTATCTAATTTTCACATCTTAAATAACACTGCTAAGATTAGAATTATTTATGTTGACTATTTAGGCCTAGAAAATGTTACCATACACATTAAGTGTCAGGGTGTTACTCATTTTAAAAGTCTTTATTTGGACAGAATCTTTTTTGTTTCTGTGTTTCAAGACAGGGTTTCTCTGTGTAACAGAGCCGCGGCTCGTCACCTCTTGTAGACCAGGCTGGCCTAGAACTCACAGAGATCTTCCTACCTCTGCATCCCCAGCGCTGGGATCAAAGCCGTGCATCACAAGGCCTTGCAGCATCGTGGTTTTTTATTCAGTCAGGGAAAATGGGATTCATGTGGTTGCTTATGCCCAGCATCCCAGCACTGAGGTCCTTTTGGAAGGATTGCCTTAGAGTCTGTGGTCAGCCTAGGGTAAAGTTGTGTAGGGCCAGCTCTGTGACAGTATGAGGAGAGACAGTGAGAATTTTTAAAAACAGTAAGCAAGTGTATTGAATTAAGTATATCATTGACTGATTGAAATGTCCAGAAATCTTATATATTTTCCTGGACTGTTTTCCATTACTATTTGTTATAAAAAAATTCACCTAATATGTTTGTGCAAGTGTGGTACTGAAATTCATGTTGCTTTATATGTAGTGTATTTTTAGACCCTGTTTTGACAGCCTGAGCCACCACAAACATACTTTGGCAAATAAAATCTAAACAAATACTAAGTATGAGTATTGATTTGATAATTTAAACAACTCACTTGGTGTTATAAGCAATGTATAATCAAATATTAAGTGTGTTACAGTAATTTTTAAACACCAGGGGATACAAGATTAAGTGCTAAATGAGTGAGGCGTATACATGAAATACTTTGAGTTAGCAGTAAGGAAAATGTGGTAAGTAAATTGCCAGAGAAGGAATTTATGTGGAAAACAGAGCAGGATCCCTGAGCACCAAATAAAGTTCAAAGACCAGTTTAAGAAATAACTTTCCAGAGGTGGAGTTGACTATTGGTAAGCCTTCTGAAACAGTGATATGAGCTGAGTGCAAAACAAGTTAAAGTGTGTCAATGCTGGTTTATTGGAGTAACTCTCAGCTGTCATGCAGGGTGAGAGAGGGAGGGAGGGAGACAGGGAGACACAGAGACAGAGAGAGGAGAGAGAGAGAGGCGCACAGTGAAGAGAGAGGAAAAGAAGTGAGACAGAGAAGAGGTGGCGGGGGAGGGGTTGGGTTGGGACAGAATGTCTGGATTATATAGTGCAGTGGGGAAGGGAAGCCCTTGCCCCGGGGCTGGAAAGTTCAGGGTAGATGGTGGGGTATGCCAGCAATGCTCCGCAGCAAGTAGGGACCAAAGGAGACTGGGAGAAACTGGGAGGCCAGGTCCACTTTGGTATGGTCTGAAATCCAGCAGCTATCTATCAGATCACCCATCTACGATACACAATTCAATAATTTTGTTTTATATCATTTTGAAAAATATACATATACCATAAAGCTTGCCATTTGAACTACTTTTTTCGGGTTTGTTTGTGCTAGGCAAATGCTCTACATTGACCTATACTCCTAATCCCAATTTTGACCAATTTTTATTTTTTCTTTTCTTTGTAGACAGAGTCTCACTATACTGTCCCAACTGGCCTGGAATTCACTGTGTAGACCAGGCCATCATAGGACTCACAGAGATCTGTGTGCCTCTGCCTCCCAAGTGCTTCAATTGATGGCCATGCCAGGATGCCTGGCTTCTTGACTATTTCAGTGTATGTAGTTCAGTTAGCTATATTCCTGGCAGCAATCACAGTTATTTCCAAAATCTCAGCATCCAGCAAAAAATCTGAATCATTAAGCAGTGACATCCCAGCTCTTGCCAACTTTAATCTCCTTTTTGTCCTATAAATCTTTCAAATGTATATTTATACAATAATTATGGTTTTATTGGGCAGGTTTATTTCACTTACCACGAAGTTGTCAAGGATTATCCCCCCTTTTAGGATTTCTAGAACCTCATTGTTTTACCTAATTCAATTATGTAAATAAAAGTAAAAGAAACATGATCTATTTTTCATCTGTTTGCCTGTTAATGGGTAGAATCTTTACAAGTTCTGCCTTCAGTTCTTGTGGTAATATTATGCTTAGCCTTTTGAGAACTGTCAGATGTTTTAGTGGTAGTTGAAAAAAAAATAATCTTATATACCTAGTATTAACTAGAAAGCATGCAGGGCCTTGGAGACATGGCTGAATAGTCAATAGTGTTTACTGCTCTTGCAAAGGACCAGTGTTCCCCCTCAGCACCCAGGTCCCGCTTACAGCTCTAGTTCCAGGGCTTCTTGACCTTCCTTAAGCACTCACATGAGCATGTACACACGTAAGCACAAATAAGTAATACAGTAAAATTTAAAAAATACAAATTATGGAAAAGATTAGGCTGACTGATTATAGGTTTCAGCACATCAGGTGTTTTTCTTGAGAGAGAGAGAGAGAGAGAGAGAGAGAGAGAGAGAGAGAGAGGCAGAGAGAGAGAAGAAAAGCAGCCACATGTGCTGTGTGAGAATGTGCTTGTGTGGAAAGGGCTGCTGTGTGGGTACAGTGGAACTACCAAAATGAACATTCTGGTTGTATGCAATATCTAGGAACGCTTTAAATGAATATGCATTGATGTTTCTATAGGCAATTCTGGTAACTTAGTGTGTTCCTGCCCGTTTTGAAGATTTCTTATGTTTAGTTGCTTAATATCAGTAGTAAGTATTTTCAGAAGTGGGAAGCAAGAAGAAGCCTTTTGCCCTAACAGCAGATTTCACTAAGAGGAATATATAACGTTCCCAAGGCACAAACAACAACAACACACATGGACACACACAGAAGTTAGGCAGCCTTGGGCATCACCATCAGGAATACCGCCCATTTCTGGTCAGGACAGAGTCTCTCATTGACCTGCAGCTAACCAATTAGATTATGCAGGCTGGTCAGTGAGCCCAGATAGCCTCCCGTTTCTGCCTGTTCAGCTGTGGGATGATAGGCACCCACAAACTATGCTTCCAATTTTTAATCGGGTTCTGGGGCACCAATTCAGGCCCTCATGCATACAAGGCAATTGTATTTACCAACCAAAGCCCCCCCCCCCCATTTTTTTTTTCTGAGATGGTTTCTCTGTGTAGCCTTGGCTGTCCTGTAGACTAGGCTGGCCTCAAACTCACAGCAATCTGTCTGCCCCTGGAGTGCTGGGATTAAAGGCACGCCTTTTGCCCCTTTTTTGTCAAAGAACCCCCTAAACATTGATGGTTAGAATATCCACTTATATGGCTGTATCATACCTGAGAACATTCATTTATGTACATGTGTGTATATATACACATACACACACATACATACATATATATGTACCCACACATACATGGTGTTTTTATTTTTTATTTCAAAGCATGTATGTACTTTGAGCTGGAAATCGCTGTTTTTGATTTAAATACCAATGTATATTAAATTTACAAAGAACTAAAGCAAAACATAGGTATTTGGTTTATTTTATTCAAGTAACTTGACTAGGTTGTATATGATTCTCAAGTCTGCTGTATACTAGAAACATCTGGTATCTAGGTTCTGCAGTATTCATCTGTAGTCACAGTTACTCAAGACTTAGGCAGGATTATTCCTGGAGCTCTGTGTTTTAAGCCTGAACAACATAGCAGTGTTTAGTCAGAAGGGAAGGAGAGAGACAGGTTCAGGCTAGAGGCATGTGTAAGTCATTTTCATAATGCTACTTCTTACTCATCAAGATTTAAAATGAATCTATTGTGACATAGATAAACATATATTTAAAAATTAAGTCTTACTTACTAAAGTGATTTTTTTTTTGAAAGAGCACTCTACTATGTACCTTGGCTTAAGTTAAGTTATATTTCCAGTTTGACCAAAAGAAAACCAATTTAATTATGAGAAACTGACAACTCTAGACTTGAGCTTTGATATATTTTGTGTATGTGTGCTTAGGATCTCATTCACATTTAAACTGTGTAGAATCATTCTTTTATGGTTATTCTTAAAAGTGAATAGTGTTCAATTTGGGACTTTCTAGCCACACATGACTTGGTTCACATCCGCGAATTTCTGTGTGCATACTCAGTAAAATAAAACATGATCAGCCAAAGCAAGTGAACTGGTTGAGTTTGCTGCCCTAACTCTCTGCTGTGAGGAATATGAGAAATTCTGTGTAAATGTGGATAAGCGAAATAAAGGACAAGCTAAATGTTATTGTTCTGACAGTTTATTAAGTCAGGAGAAGTGGGTGTGGTGGCGCATGCCCTAATCTTGGCACTTAGGAAACTGAGTACCATATCCCATAGTGAGACTTTGTTGGGGTGATGGTTGGCAGTTGAGCGTTGATGGCTCTTCTAGAGGACCAGGGCCTGGTGCCCAGCACCCGCATGAGAGCTCACAGTCATCTGTAACTGCAATCCCAAGGGCTCCAATGCCTTCTTCTGGCCTCTGAGGGTACCAGGCATGCACATGGTACACAGAATACATGCAGACAAAATGTTCACATAAGTGGAATAAAATTATAAATTTTAGTTTTTATATAAGAAAATGAAAATTCCTAGAGATGGCTGTTGTGCCAACAAGAAGCTATCATTGGAATATTTTGTACTATATTCTTTGTAGATCAAGTTAATTGACCCATAGGACAAATATACAAGTCAAAAATCACATCTTTGTCTTAATGACCATGCTATAGTATATTTATACAGAGATCAAACAAAGCTTGGTATTTGGTTCATCATTTTTTGTTTGTTTGTTTGAGTCAGGGTTTCTCTGTGTAGACTTAGCTGTCCTGGAACTCACTCTGACTAGTTTATGGCAAGACCTGGCTGATTTAGGTTAATGATTTGGAAATGGAAATGTCTGAAACATGTCAGTCCTTGTAGATGATTCTTTATTTATTCTATTCATCCTTCAATTAAAATTTTTATTGGTTATATCTATCTATAGGCTGTAGAGAAGGATTTCAAACCCTTTGTTCCTATGTCTTGCAGAGCTGAGTTGTGGTGTTAGAGGAAAACTTAGGTAAGAGATGCTAAATGTGTTCCCTGGACACTTACCAGTGTCTGAGACAGGGTCTCTCACAGGGCTCAGCGTGTGGCTCAGTGGAAGAGCACTTGCCTAGCCTGTTTTAGGGCCCAGTTGTAATCCCAAAACATGCTCTTTCAAAAGAGAGCTTGGGTCTCATGTCATCCAGTTTGGTCTCACAACTCTATCAACCAAAATAGAATTCTGCCCATTCCACACACCTTAGGAACCAAATTCTACTCTCTTCCATAAAAGGGAAACTCCAAACAGGTTTGAGAACGCTCACTCCTGCCCCCGCTGTCAGCCTCAAGACTGCACACTTTCCCAATGTGCACTGTCCCTTTACTTTGAATAAAGCTGCCTTTCCTTTTCTGCATATCTGTGTGAGCTTTTATTTCCCAGTCTTTGAATATGAGGCCAAGAACCTGGGAACCCCTAAACCCAGTCCTTAGAGCTGTGTGTAGGCTGACAGAAAATGAAGAATTGGGTTTCTCTTGGTGGTTTGAGAAAATATTTTAACTGTGCTGATGGCTGCAATAATCTGTGGATACAGTGAAAACGAAATGATATTTGAAAAATTGTATGATATATAAATCAGATTTCCATAAAGCTGTTGAAAACAATCTTTTTGGATCTTGCCAATAGAATGTTATTAGACTTGAGTAACTCCTGACTCTGGCCTCTCTTACAACTGGATGTAGAGTGTCTGTACTTTTCACATTGATGTAGGGAGATAATAGAGCAGGAATTCAGGTCGCTCTCACATGCTCCTCCTAATACTCTTCCATCCACATGTTGTATGCATTCAGACAACAAAGCAAAAGCCACCTTGCTAAAGCCACCTGAGCTCAGGTTAGGAACTAACTAGTTTGAGTCACCCCTTGCCAGACTTGTTTCACAACCTCATTCCAACAAGCCAGACTAGCTATGCTGTTATAAAAGGGATCCAGGAGCCCCAGATCCAAAGGGCATATGCTAATGTCAGTATTGTGGGTCCTCACCGCTGCGTGTCTTCTGTCTGTTCAGCATCACCTGGTAATAGCTACAATCACCTTGGGAGTTCCCCTCTCCTTTTCTTCCTCTCCATTCAGTCCTTTGTAATCCCGGCTTTTTTTTTTTTTTTAAGCAGTAATCCTTCTCCTGCCCTTTTATTTAAAATCTCCGTGCCTTTCTGTAACATAAATAAGAATTCCAGGTGTTATGATATATTTAAAAATGATGCTACATATACAACAAATCTGATAGGAAAATTTTATTTAATGGAGGTGGAGAGAGAAGGAGAAAGACACACACATGGTGGGGCCCCCAGGAAAGAAAGAAAGGCAGAGAGAGAGGGAGGGAGGGAGAGAGAGAGAAGGAAGAGGCAGGGGTCCTCTTATCCCAGGCCCCTGGCTGGCAACTAATGATGACATCACAGGTGGCTAAGCAACCTAGGAGTGGGCGAGTGCATTGACATGTGAACCAGGTCCTTTCGAAGACTACAAAGCTTTCTCTCTCTCAATCTGATATTAGAAAACTTTTTTCCTGTTCGCAAACAGATGAATAGTCTCCCGGGTTTTAGCAACCACAGCAAGTGTTAGATATTCACAGGCTTGCAAAGTCCTTACATTCCTTGCTGATCTTGTCCTCACATTCCAGGCCTCCAACTTCCAATTGGACTCCATGCAAACCTGCTCCCTCTCTCCTTACTCTTGCATATTTCTAATTAAATTCTAATTAAACCACGTGGCAGTGTTCAGCTCTGTGGCTTTCTACCATGCTGTGAGACCTTGAGAAGTAGACACTATTGTTCTCTTTAGAGCCTTGAGCTTATTAAGATCTGAGTTGAAGACGTGAATGAAGACGCACAACAGCCACTAAAGATTCAGTTTGAAACGTCCGCACACATATTCTCATTGTACCCTAGCATCATTGGGAGGAAGGCGAATTGGGCATTACTGTTCCAGTTTTCAGATGGGGAGTTCTTAGTTTCCCTCACTGTGATAAGATTGCACCGTCGGTAGGTATGGCCCAGCCGTTATCCTGAAGCAGGCCAGGGTTGGGCACGGTCCTATAACTAGACATAGAGCACCCATCATTTGCAGATTTGTTCAACTTAAAGAGAAAGGCTAATTGCCGTTTCAGGAGGAAGCTGGGAAGCAATTCTATATTATTACTTTATTTTTACTTTTCAGTTCATTGTCTCACTATGTAGCCCTGGCTACCCTAGAATTTGCTCTGTAGACCAGGCTGGCTTTACATTTCTGATGATCCTCTTGCTTCAGCCTCCTGAGTGCTGGGAGTACAGATGTGACCTGGTACATCCGGGAATGGCTGAATTCTCGACCTCTGTGGTGATGACCTGGCTGACGTGGCTCCAGGCATGCCTGTGTCTGTACACAGCCCCTCCACCTAGCCCGCTCAGAGTTGTCTCACTGTTGGATGGAAGACAGACAGTCGCTGTGACTGTCGCCCGACCAGTGAACTGGAAGGGTGTTGCATCTGGCAGGGCTGGTCGCTAGATCTGCTGGGAAGGCTCAGTAGGCCAGTGATTCTCCTTCCTTGCCCCATCACAGTGCTCTCGATGGAGAGCAACTATTTCGAACCTCTTGTCACAAATGGCCATTTAGGTTTACTAAAACTAAAGACTAGGTGAAAGGCTGGGTGATGGTGAAATGTAAAGCCTTCAGAACGGGAGGAGAAGGTGCTGTCCTGTTTGAGCTGTTCTGATCCATAGTAGTTTTATTGCTGTTTAAAATCAGTAACAACTTGACCAAATGAGTTCGAGGCCAGCGTGGTCTACAAAGTGAGTCCAGAACAGCTAAGGCTACACAGAAACCCTGTCTTGTAAAACAAACAAACAAAAAACAAAAAGGAAAGGAAAGGAAAAAAGAAAGGGAAAGAAAAAGGAAAGGGAGGCAGGAAAGAAAGAAAAAGGAAGGAAGGAAGGAAGGAAGGAAAGAAAGACTGCAGATGAGTTAAGGTGGTCAGTTGGCTGAACCAGACACTATATATATATATATATTATAGGTATATAATATATATATTAGGTAGGTATATATATTATATATACCTACAAACTGTTGCTAGTTTAAATGCTCACACAAGGTTCCCCTTCAAGTCTTCAAAGGCTAATAACTATTTGGGCTCCTAAGAAGGCTAAACATAAAAGTCACCATGTGACCCAGAAATTCTATTCTTCTCTGTCAATCCATTTCTAATCTGAACTGAACCATATCTTTACATAAGTACTGGATGCCTATGTTAATATCCTCTGTTTGTGAAATCCAAAAGTTAAATTAGCCCAAATGATCATTAATGGGTAAATGAATGTGGTAGGGTACAGAATGAAATATTACTCACCAATAAAAAGGAATAAAGTTCTATACATGCTGTAACATAGAATAATGTTGAAACAGGGTAAGTGAAAGAGCCTGAAACAAATGATAACTGCATGATTCTTTAATGAATGAATTATCTAGAAAAGACAAGTTCAGAGACTGAACGCTGCTCAGCGGCTCTGAGGCTGGGAATTTCAGGGAATATCTTAGTACCCCGACTGGACTTGCTGTCAGTTACCTGCATCCTTCCCGCCTTCCAATGATGCGCTTGGCTGCCTCCTCCCTTGGCATCGTGTATATAAAAACATACCCCTCTGTAACTTTCTTCTCCCGTACAGCCATCAAATTGAGACAGTTTCTATTCAGATATATTCCCAATCTATCTGATTATGAGAGAAAAAAAAACAAAACAAAAAGAAAAAAGAACAACCTTACCTAAATTGTTTGGGTACATATGAATTAAGATCAAAATGTGTCTTCAGGTAAACTTTTAGGGGATAATTCCAAGTGTATCATCTTATGTTTGCATATAACTGGGCATGCATATAATTAAAATCGATGTAGCGGAGCCTGGCAGACCCCTGTGTAGCTATGACTAACCATGAACTTCTGACCATTCAGATTCACTTGCCTTCTGAGTGCTGCACTTATAAGCGTGTGCCTCCATAATACCCAACTTCCCTTTTGTTCTTTGGTGTTGCTTTCTTGCTTACTATGTAGGCTAGGCTAGCCCAGACCAGCACTTATTATATAGCCCAAGCTGACCACCAACTCACAGTCTTCCTGCTATTTCTCTCATGTGCTGGAGTTACAGGCATGCACCAAACAGCCAGCTTATTTTATGATTTTTTTTAAACTTGGAAATAAGATGACATTAGATAGAGTATTATTACATTTTTTTCAATGGCTTACTGATAGAGTGTAGAATTACCTAAAAGAAATTGACTGCTTCAGAAGGATAGGAAAACATCAGTAATGATGAAACTGTTGTTTCTGAAAAGAACAATGAAGACCAGGAAGAGTCATATATATAGCATGAGCTAATATGACAGCAGCCATCACTTTACCAAAAGGTTAAATTATGCTTTTTGTTTGTCTGTGTGGTTGGGATAACAGACGGAAGATGGAATGCAGGATTGCAACAGCATAATACTAGCTTTAACAGGGATGTGAAGACCTTCAAGAAAGCAACCGGAAACACTGAAATTAGTAAATATCAAAGGACCATTAAGGGAAACCAGAGTCTTATAGAAATAAAAATGAAATCATTCAAATAGAAAACCAAGAAAGAAACCAAGCCTGGTGGCTCACGTCTATGATCCCAGTACTTGGGAGGCTGAGGCAGGAGTGCTGTGAGTTCAGACCACCCTGAGCTGAAGAGTAGGGTCCTGTCTTAAAACAAAAATAGACACACAAAAAATTTTTTTCAAAGGAAACCAAGAATGGAAAGTTGTGGAGAGTAGGACGGAATGGATTTAGGAGGCTTTGTTCAGAATCAGTATCGCAGTGGGTAAGCGCACATACAGCTCTCCTGGTGGTTGAGTTTGAGTGCTAGACTAAGTGAAATGTGTAAAGCTAGCTGATCAACGTTCTTTCCCCTAAGCTTTGTTTTAATGGGTTAAAATCCTGTGACAGACATTTGGTCAAGTTGTTACTGATTTTAAACAGCAATAAAACTGCTATAGATCAGAACAGGTTAGTTGTTCAACTGAACACACTCTACATGATAGTATAATTTCACAGGTACACCCTGCTAAAAATCAAAATAAGTTCTCACAGACACATACAACAATTTTTCAAAATATCTCAGAATACAATGTACACACCTCTTATGTATTTTAACATCAAATGCAGTACTTCTAAAACTCAGATCAGTCAGCACAATACAATATAAATACTACTCAGTTAGTAATTGGGTTAAATCCAATAAACATGGTGGAAGGTAGAAACTTTGTGACTGGAAACATACTTTACGGTCTCACTGATGAAATAACAAATTTGCCTGTAAAAGGTGCTTGCTGCTCTAAGTCCTCTGGACAGTTCTGTTATCTTTGCTTACATTTAACTTACGGAGATGTGGCATTGACTTACTAAGCTCTCCTGGTTTTGTATCTTTCTTTTGACAAATCAGAGAAGTTTTCTGCTATGTTTTGACTAACTGAAGGGCAAAGCATCCAGCTGGAAGAGTGCTAGCCCCTTTCACTCTTATGATTGCACTTTGAAGTATAATCAACCCATTTTACTGATTCAGAAACTAAGGCTTAGCAGACATCCTACTGTGTGCTGTAGAACACAGTGAAGTCGGGAACAAAGAGTGGTAAAAAGTCAGTGTAATTAACAGCTCTCTGGGTAGATGCTAAAGCGCTCTGTGATTAGCAGCGGGGAGTTGTGACCTGGAATTAGTGAGTTACAGGCGACCAGATGAGGCTATGGTGCAGCCCTGTTTTCAGTCATCCTGGACCTGGTTCAGCCAGTCGCCTTCACTGTGCCACCCAAGTCCGACCTCAAAGAGATCAAGCTGTGTACCTGAGGTGCATCTGAGGCGGGGTTTGTACCACATCCACCTTGACCCACAAGACTTCCCTGGGTCTGTAGCCAAAAAAAGATGGTGATGACATTGCCAAGGCACCTGGTGACTGGGAAGGTCTGAGGATTATTTTGCAACTGAAGACCCAGATGAGTGGTGGCTTTGGCCTCTGCCGGATCGTCCACCCTCAAGGAGCCACAGAAGACAGAAAGAAGTGGCGGAACATTGCACACAGTGGAGATAATCACTTTTCATGAGATTGTCAGCATTCCTACAGTTAGGGCTCTGGCCTTTAGCCAGAGAACTTCCTGGAATTACTGAGGAGATTCTGGGTATTGCACAGCCTGTGGGCTGCATTGTGGACGGCTGCCGTCCTGATGATGTCAGAAGGGATGCAGTGGTAAGCCCAGCTCATTGAGAAGCAACAAAAGAAAAGACTAAAAGAAAAGACTAAATCAAGTAAAAAGACTCTTGCGTCTGTACTTGATGCAATGCTGTGTTTGGAATATTGAAAGAGAAACGTATATCAGGCATGTAAAATAGCCTGAGCAGCGATGAATACAGGCTAGTATGACATGGTACTTGTTACAGAGATTTCTGCTAGCCTCTTTAGGTTGCAAGAAAAATAACTCACAGAAACACAAAAAGCTCAGTGTGTATCTAAGGGCTCAAAGAGTAAAGGTAACCCAAAAGGACAGGTATAAGGCAACAAACCTGAATTATCCACACTCTGCCTGTCAGGGCCACTCAGTTCCTCTGTGTGTGTCTTTCCATTTTCCCAGTCCATGCGTGCTTGTTGGTTTTGCCACCTTGACACAAACTGGAGACTTCTGGAAAGGGAAAGCCTCAGTTAAGGAAGTGCCTCCATTAGGGTGTTCTGGGGCATATCGGCAGGGCACTTTCTTGATTACTAACTGTGGTCTGTCCCACCCCCTGTGGTCAGTGCCATCCCTGGGCAGGAGGCCTGGGCTGTATGTTAGGACCTAGGGCAGGCAAGCCAGTAAGCAGGGTTCCTTCATGGTTTCTGCTTGCAGTTTCCTGTCTTGGCTTCCCTTGATGATGGTCTGTAACCCGTAAGCTGAACAGAACCCTTTCCTCTCCAAGATGCAAAGAGCCCAACAAAACGAAAATACAATGCAGCATGCCACCTCGTTTAACTCGTATCTCAGTTCATAGCCTCGATTGTCATATCAGAAAGAACTTGATTAGATTATAGCATCTTTCAGAGGCAAATAACAGATGTAGTTTTCCTGCCAGCCACTTTTGAGTCATGGCTACTTAAGTTTTTTCCCCTCAGTGTAGGAGAGTAATGACTTGTGGGAATCAAAGCAGGGTTTTTCTTGAAAGTAAACTACTGAGTTCCATGTCAGACGCTATGTTTTCAGCAACATAATGTATGCATTTTCTTACTTCACGAATGGGAGTGGCTGGAGAGCGTACACTGGTTTTATGAAAACTTCATCACTTAAAATTTACTTCAGAGTAAGACATTTTTTCTCCTCCCTGTAAAGGAAAAAAAACACACAAATTATTGGGAACCTAGGAAGATTGGTATTTTCCAGTGGTCTTTATCAATGACCCAGAATATTTTGGTACTTAAAAAAAAATGATCTCATTATGTAGAGTGCATGGACTCTGAAAGGGTTATGACCCACAACTTTTAACCCTCTATTACACCCGTGACTATTCTAAGTCTTAAATTCTAGGGTTGATAGCCATTGTTCAGGTTAGTGGCCAGTGTTTTCTACACGTTTGCTTTGACCACTGGGAAAGATTTTTATACGTGGAGATAACATTATACGGTCTGAGCAGATTATATTTATGCCTTTGAAATCCACACACGTAAGAACAGTTAAAGAAAAAGAAGCCACAGATTGAAAGAGAGCAAGGGTGGTAGTCCATGGGAGGTGTGAGGGAGGAAATAAAAAATAAAGAAATAATTATTCTCAAAAAATAATTCTTTTTAAAAGCTGTTCCTGGAATTCTGATGTGAGGTGTGGTAGGAAAAGGCGCTAGCGTCCTGAGCACCAGGGACTGGACGCTTCTGAGCGAACCTGAGCTCTGCAGCCCGCAGTGTCTGTGTACCGCGCCCCCTCTACCTGCCACTCCCTTCTCTCCAAACACGGGAGATGAGCCCATGTGTGTTTATGGATTCTGCCACAGTGTTGCAAAAAGCGCAGCATTTTTGTGATTTTTTTTGCTCTCATGTCTTGATTGATGAAAACATGAGAAATGGTGAAATAGGTGGCTAGGATCATCTGACATTACCTTTTGAGTGGCTGGCTTAAATGAGAGCTTTACAAGTCAGCTAAATTTTATGTAGTGAAATTCCTACTTCCTGATAGTGGTCAAAGACAGTCATCACAGAAAACACTCAGCGTGTTAATTGTTGCAGGTGTGCTGTAGAGCTAACTGCTGATTCAAATAACTTCCTGCATAAACCTTTCTCAAGAAAGCTTGAATAAGGTAGTGTCTACCCCGAAGCTACCGATCCATTCTAGGACAGTTTTAACAGTCTCTTTAATATATAGCCGGTTTCCTCACTGAGCAAGAGGTCAGCCATTTAAGTCAGTGTGCTGTTCACTAGTCGATTCAGTGAGAATGCTGCTGTAGTTATGAAACACTGGAAATGTTAATGATGTAGCTTAATCGTCAGTTAAATTTATGCATGTGATTAATAATTAATAATTATTATTAATAATAGGAGATATATGTATTACTTTTTGTCCTGTTTTGTATGTGTTTAGTTGTTTGAGGCATGGTTTCACTCTGTAGCCCAGGCAGGCAAAAAATTGATGGCAATTTTTGAACTTCAGCCTCCCGAGAGTCGAGATCGTATGAGTGATCCACCACATGTAGCTATGTATATTTTTTTGGTTGTGTTGTTTTGATTCCTGAGGAGGAGGAGTGTGGTGTTGCCCACACTAGCCTTGAAGTGTCTACTGGAAGGAACCCTGATCCTCCAGCCTCTCCCTCAAAAGCAAGTGCTGGGGCTACAGGTGCCAGCCACCACACCTGTTTTATGTGGGTTGGGGATCAAACTCAGGGCTGTCTGAATGCTGGACGAAAGTACTATACCTGCTGAGCCACACCCCAGCATTCTGTGTGGCCTTTGGTGCACTGATTGTGTTAAAAAGACTCTTGCTTTCTTGTTAAAATCTATCCTTAAATATTGCAATAAATTGTAACGAGGGGCCCTGTTTTCATACATGTAGTTGAAAGTATAGCCACAGAGAAGAATATCTCAAGTAGTCTCTGGATATTGTAGTTTGACTTTATGTCATAATAGAATATGGTCTGTTAGTATAGCTATTGTCATTCTGAACTGTTGGTGGCATATGATGACATAAATCAAACAAGTGTTGTGAATTCTAAAATTATCGTGAACTGATAGTTTTGGTCTGTGAATTAAGATTTCTCGCAGATTAAAAATGAGGACTGGATATATGAAAATTGATAAAATAGAAGTTTGTAGTTTTGAGTTTGAATTAAAAGTCTTGGCATGGTGTTACCAAAATGACATAGTTACTTGTATTGAATGATTTTTCCTTGTAAAGTGTGTAGTCATTCTAAAATGGATTTGAGAGAGAATACCAGTTCCCTTGTCAGGATTTTATACCCTGATATTAACGGCAGCAAAGATGTCGCCATGTATCTGATTTTTTTTTTTTTTTTTTTTTTGGCCATGTTAAATGCCTTGACAAAGTCAGTTCAGAGGAAGGAGGAAGGTCCCTGATGTTGGGGGCAGGGCGCATTGGAAGGAGCTGAGGCGGTAGTCAGGAAAGAGTCAATAATGGATGCTCACAATCAGCTCACTTTCTCTTTTTCTATTCAAATATAGTATTGATTTTAGGCACATACACAAAAGGATGCATACCTAAGAAGGAATTACTGTGTGCAAAACATTCCCAAGAATACAAGACATGTACTGGCTAGTTTTCATGCCACCCCAGCATAAGCTAGAGACACCTACAAAGAGGGCCTCAGAGAACTGCCATCAGTGTGGGCTTCAGTTGAGAAAAATGCTCCCACCAGATTGACTTGTGTGCAAACTGAGCGGATTTTATTTTATTTTATTTTTTTCATTGATGATTGATGTGAGTGGGCCCACTTCACATGGGGCCATGCTAGCCTTGGATAGGTGATGTTGGATGGTATAAGAAAGCAGGCTGAGTAAGTCATGATGACAGCATTCCTCCATGGCCTCTGCTTCCGTCCTTGCTCTGACTTCCCTCAGTGATAGACTGTTATCTAGAAGTGAAAAATGAAATTAACCCTTTATTCCCCAAGTTTGTTTTAGTCAATAGAAACATTAACTAAGGCTCATTACAAGTTCAGCTTCTACTCATGTAAGCTTCCAGATTGTTAGACATATTTATTAACTTTCATAGCTGTAATCAGAATAACATATGGTAAGTGCAGTGACTGTTGGGGAACTCCGACTTCTCCCTGTTTTCAGTTGTCACTGTAGCAAGAATGCTGGGTAGTCAGATGAACAGTTTTTGAAGGACAGGGAGAATTTGCTATGTTGCTGTAAGGCATGGGTGGAGAACATGAGAGACCAGTGCAGCAGGGATGAAGATAAGGTTTTGGGAACTGAGTGAAAGAACCAGGTAGATAATTTTGGTATGATTGGAGAATATCAAGTTTTGGGGGGCCGAGGGAAAAGCTTAGTGAGGTTAGCGTGCACAAGGCCCTGCACTGAATGTCCAGCAGTGTGGAAAGCAAAGGACAGCAGTTTTGCCAAGGTCGGGCCGTGAGCCCCAGCCTGAGATGTTTTGTGAGGAGGACAGTGGCTGTCCCCAGCAACGAATGGCTATGATACATGCTAGAGAACTTGATTTCATTTCGGTCAGATTTGGTTACGGTAAGATGATTCACGTCCGTATTAATAAACTTGAGCATGTGGACAGACAGCTTCCACCACCTTTTTCCGACTGCTGTAGTATATAACCTCTTATGTGAGACAATCTGCTTACCCTAAGGTTTACGTTAGAAAGTGTGACAAAGGAGAGATTGGATTACAGGTTTCAGTTTTATAGGTTTCATCTGTTTTATTCCACTTTCCCCAATTAGAGATCTTAGCTATAAGTAAGCTTAATAGTCACAAAAAAGAATTAAAGCATGTATTTTTCTATATATTAAACCTTAGCATTTGTGAAACTTAGGGGAAAATTAAGATCCATTCTCTGATACGCTAAAAAACAAGGAGAAAGTAATAATTTAATTGGAGCACTTTATTTACTTTCTAGAAAAAAGAAAAAAGGAATTTCTCTGGTTCTTCCCCCAAAGCAGTAACTTTTCCTTAATGGTAAAGCTTGAATCTGTTTGGTAAAAGATAGACTTTTAATTGAAAATCCCTTATTTCTGTCTAGAGTTCAACTTTTCTTTGAGTTTATTCAGTCTACAGTTTCTCAGCTTCTTGTATCATAGTTTGTGTGTGTTTAATCAAAATGTAAACTCTGCAGCTGGTATGTCTTAACAGTTTCGGCTATACCCCATCCCCTCCTTCCAAGAGTCTATCACATACCCTAAACTCTTTGTTTATAAATGTTTATTCTGCCAGTTTGTTAAGATTGGATGATCTATTGATGTCCCTTCAAGTTCATTTATGCTGTTGAATTAACCCAGTGAGTCTGTGTGTATGGGTGTATGCACAGTTTTTGAAGGACAGGGGGAATACTTACATGTCTGTGTGTGTGTGTCTGTGTGTGTGTCTGTGTGTGTGTGTCTGTGTGTGTGTCTGTGTGTGTCTGTGTGTGTGTGTGTATGTCTGTGTGTGTGTCTGTGTGTCTGTGTGTGTGTGTCTGTGTGTGTGTGTGTGTGTATCTGTCTTACCTTTGCCATTTTTAATTTGTTAACAATAATTTATGTTATGTACTGAGAATCAAAAATTAAGAGTATGTGGGAGGGACAGGAGCTGGTGGTGCATACCTTACAGGAAATTTTCTAATATTTTCATGAATTGTTAGCAGCCTCTTTTGTTGTTGTTTGTTTGTTTGTTTTAAGACAGGTTTCTCTGTGTAGTCTTGGCTGTTCTGGATTTGCGTTGTACACCGTGCTGGCCTCAAACTCACAGATATTAGCCTGCCCCTGCCTCCCTGAGTGCTGGGCTTACAGGTGTGGCCTCTGCACCCAGCCGTCACCTTTTTTTTTTTAATGGTTGGGTTTTCTTTTATGGACCATTGTATATTAGAAGAAAAGGCTGTATCAGAGACTTAAATGCTTTTAGCCTGTTCTTTTTATTTATGTAGGTGCTTGGAAATGGGCCTAAAGCTCTGCACAGGCTGAGCTGAGGTCTGCGGAGGCTTGTACCATCCACCCCACTTAGCCTTTCATTGGACTGACTCTGCCATCTATTAATTGCTTCCAGTGTCTGCTCCGCCGCTTCCGTGTTTATATGCTTAAGACAAGCAAACAGAACCGCGTCCCAGAGTGAATGCGGCGTTCTAATTGTGTCTAGCACAGATGAAACCAAATGGTGTCTTGTTAAGGAAGGTGCTGGCACTAAGATGCTCACGGCAGGCTGCTCTAGACACTGAACTGCATAGCTGCCTCTCCCGCTTGATAACGTAGTTTTGCTGTGTAGCTTAGATTGGCCTTAAATTCAGATACTATGGCCTGTAAGTGTGTGCCACACCATTCCTAGACATTTTTTTTTTTTGGTCTCTGACACTTAAGACTTCTGGGTATGTCAAGTTACTTAAGCTTTCTGTTTCTATTGTGAAAATTAACAATTATGAAGATAGTAACTGCACTCAAGATTTTATTTGCCTTAATTAAAATAATGAAGTGAAATTACTTATCAAAACCACTCAGCGTATACCGTCGTGACTGTGTTGGTAGGAAGGTTTGACCAGGGCTAACAGTGCCAGCGTGGCAGCAGACGCTTTCCGCTGTGATGTTCTATTAAGTTAACACACCAGCACTCCATATTTTATTGCAAATACCAGGTACACACGAGTTTTCTTGTTTCTGAATGGGTTTTCTTGTAGTTGTTATTTTTAGTACTGTTTATACCAACTTATTTTGTTTTTGAATTGTTGTGTTTTAAGCTTACATATTTACTTATTTTTTTTACTTCAGCAAACTTTCACCTAAAGTAATGGTGAATTCATTGTAATTCTTTTCAGATTATTAAAAATATATGTAAATGGAAATTTTAAAGGGTAAGCAAACAATAGACCCACACATTTTTTTCATTTTAGCCTGCAAACTAGTTTCTTAGGAACTAGAAATGAGGGGCTGAGGTAGAGTACTAGTCTGCTCTGCAGGGGACCATCCCTGGTTATATGTCCCAAACTGCAAAATAAAATAAAACAAAAATTTCACTTAGTTGTTTTTTAAAGCTTATTTATTTTAAGATTGTTCAAGAAAACAATCATGGTGTTTACCATGGCAAGTAGCTCCATTTAATGAAATATCCAAGCTTGCTTGGCTGCCAAGAACACTGAGCTAATAATGCTGCCTGCCTGCCTGCTCCCTGCCTGCCTATAATGCTGTGGATACAAATGGAGGGGTTCTGTGGGCCATATCAGTGACTTTTGTATTTTTGTCTTCTATGTAACTGCAGTGTTATCATAGGATGTAAGGTGCAAAGTGTCATTGTATAGCTTATGTATATATTTTTAACAATGGTTGCTCTATGAAAAATGGGTTTTAGGAAGATGCAGGTATACTTGTAAGCAGTTAGCAATCTCATTAGCATTAGATAATGTTCTGTCTGTCACAGCTGCTTTGTGAATTTGCAAAGTCGGTCACCACTAGTAAAAGAAGCCAGTACCAGTGTATTGATAAAAGTAGCCTCTGCCCTTAGTCTTTGCTAGATCACTGCTCTTAGTGACATAGATCAGTGTGGTAGATATGGTGATGTAAAAAATGAATAAATTTCAAATCCATAGTAGAAACAAAATTGAGATGAATTAGATCTGAGAGGACATGGCTTACATGTGGGATTAGTTTCATGATTGAAGGTACCATTACATACACACTTCCATCCAATTTGTATTTGCAAACCCTCCTATTCATGTTTGTGCCACCTTGTACCAACAGTTCTTTAGGCGTTCTGGTTGAATTCTGGACTCTTTGTGGCCGAGCCACAGGTTTATTTGAGCAGATTTTGCTTAGTTTTCATTTCACTGTTTACTATGATTCACTTACACGCCATGACACACTGCAGGAATAAATGTAGATGGAATATTTTGAAGGTTAATTTCCAGCAATAACAAGCATTCTCTTTTTATTGATTTAACTGTCATCAATACAAAAACATGGTAAAACATTAAAATGGCATAAAAACATGTACAGTGAAAGCTAATTCTCTCAACCTGGACTGCAAGTCTCTGGTCCTTTTTCCTACAATTAGAAGTTTCTTTTTTTTTTTTTTTTCTAGAACATTATGCCAACACACACTCATTATGCTATACCTGCATCTTTGTATCCTGAGCACAAATGAGTTCTTGCTAACTTCTCTCCTTTTCACTTGACATGTTGGCTAACACAGACCCTCCTCATTCTTTAAAAAATTGTACTGAGTTCAAACTTGACTAGTTCCTCATTGATGGACATATATTGTTTACTCTTCTGCAATTGTAATGTGCTAATGAATATCCTTTAAATGTTTTACATTCCTGTAAGTACACTTCTTGTTGAGCTTCCCTTTAACCCTAGGTTAGTAGAGAGAGGGGCCGCAGACCCCTTGACTTCTCCAGGCTGTTTAGGGCTGAGGGTTCTTTTGGGGGCTACACCGGTCTCCATCAACAACAACTGCAGGAGGCGGTCTTGTCCATCTGTCTCCTCCAAGCTGCTGCGCTATGAAGCGTCTCTCCTGTTGCTCTCCAACTCACCTCTCCGAACTGCCATACTTTCTCGTTCTGGGCTCCCATATTTCTATCCCTCAGTGTCCTAGACCACGCCCCTCTCTGTGCAGGATGTTACCAACTGGCAAGACCACATCCTACAGGAGGCAGTTATCAGCTGTGGGCAAACCAAAGCCAAAACTGAAATCCCACACTTGGGATTAAAACAAAACATATTTCCACAATATAGCTGAGTTTTTAAAGAAACCAAACTTCCACTACAACTTCTAGTGTACATTTCTTTGAAGACTTTTGAACAGGGAAGTTATATTAGAAAAACAAGCCTGATATTAGGGCAACCAGGCCAAAGCCAAAATGATAAAAATGCTCTTCATTATTGCTTTTTAGAAAGTTTTTATTTTTATTTTTTTCCTTTGCTATATATGCCCTGCCTCTTCCTCCTGAGAAGAGTGGAGTATATAATTTAGTTCATTTCTTCTACTGCTTACATAGTTTATAGAGGGCAAAACAACTACTTGATATATTGCTTTATTTGTTCTGTACATTGGTTGCTGCTGTTTTCCAAAACAGCTATCAGTATTTCTGTTAAAATTTTAGTTGTCTTTCTTAGTTGAACAAAGCTTTTGTTTGTTCTTTGGAGTGCCTTGTATTTAGATTAGTTAATCAGACATTATCTGTTTTTATCTTTCAAATCTTCGTATTCTTGTTAGAAATCTCTAAGCTTAGTCAATTTTTAAGCCTTAGGTTATTCCTGTGGGTTAATTGATCTACAGACATGTTCAAATCATCTGTTACTATCCTCATATGTCTATTTGTCTAGGGTAACCTCTTCCCTACAAATACTTTGTTCCAAAGGAATGCCTAATCTTTTGGATAAACAGGATATTCTCTGAATAGATTATTTACTGAGTAATAAAAAAAAACCAGTACTTTGCTTTTGGATTATTTTCTCATTTTCAGGTCTCGTGGAGTCTCAAGAGTAAAATTTAAAAAGGTTTATCAGAAACCTGTAATTTAGCATGCTATGCCTTTGGAGATAGACAAAAAGGCAACGCGGGCCACGGAGAAAGCTCAGTTGGCATAGCGCTTGCCGTGCCCGTGTAAGGACTGAGCTGTGATGCCCAGCGCCGACTGAAGGCGTGCGTGGGCGCGCCACCTCTCCTCTCCCTGGCTGTTCAAGGCTTCTTAAGATTATTTGCCCATGTGTACCTTCACAGAAGAGTGTTGTATAGTGTCTGTGAGATCTTGATGCCTCATATTTCTCATAATCTCTTAACAGAAACATTTTTATTTGCTGTTTGGCCATTGTTTCTGTCTGTTACCTGATATCTTGGAGTTAGTTATCCAACTGTTGAACTGACTAAAAGCTTTAAATTTTTTATCATTGTTGTGTGTGAACACAAATAGAGGTCAGAGGACAATGTTCCAGAGCTGGTTGTCTTCCACCTTATGTGGGTTTCAGGGATCATGTAGCAACTGCCTTTACCTGCTGAGTCACTGCGCTGGTAGAAAATTTGAATAAAAGCATTTTCACAAATAATGAATTCACAGCACTCTGTGGTTAGTGGATCTACCAAGGTAAAAGAAGCAGGTGGTGACTGTCACCAGCTGGTCTTCCTGATTGGCATTATATAAAAAAAGGAGGGACCGTGTGATGGTGGGGTGTGCACTTTTAATCCCAGCACTAGGGAGGTAGAGGCAGGCGAATCTGAATTTGATGCCGGCCCCATCTACAAAGAGCCCTCCAGGGTAGCTGCTGTGAACCCTGCCTCAAAAAACAGTCAAACAAAGAAGACCCCAAAAATGTGTAAGGGTTCACCGAATCTGCCTCTGTACTTGGCATTCCCACTGAGAACTCTTGGGGATTAGCGGTTTTCCCTGTTTTAATTGTTTCCTTGGAGAGCTACCAAAGCCTATCCCTTTCCAGATGGGTGTTGAACTGGTCCTGCCCACAGCAGCCCGTGACTCCCAGCAGGACGCAGTTGTCTTCCAAAGCTAAGGTTTGGGTGCTTGCTGCAACACTTGTTGTTTCGCTCCTCAGACCCCCGGTGAGGAGGTGAAACCTGGGGCCTCTGGTGAGGTCTGGACCACCGTGCCTCTGAGTCATACCCCAGGTCAAACAGTGATGTTTTTAATGGTAACATATTTGTGCATATGAAACAAGGAAGCTAGCTGACAGTGTTTATACTTTTTAGTCAGCGCATGTTTCTTTCTTGTTGCACCCGTCCAGGCTTACGCCCGCCAGATGTCAGTCTTCATAAACCCTATGGTTACACAAAAGAATATTTGCTGTACACGAACTCCAACAGTGGTATCTGATGATTAATTTCTTTTTTTCTTTTTTCTTTCTTTTTTTTTTTTTTTTGTACGTAAAATCACGTAGGGAAAAAGCTTTTTGTGGCCTTTCGTCTTTTTTTCACAAATTCTGATATTAGTATGCTTTCAGGATTGTTAGAAATAAAGATCATTTTAGTAAAATGAAGTGACTTAATCTTTCCTAGTATGAGTATTGTGACAAATGCCAATTGCATGCCATTTATTTCAGTTTTACACAATTTGGAAAAATTGTAAAATATTAGATTCTAATATTTTATTAGACGAATATAACTTTTCCATTTACTGGATTGGGTTAGGCTTGTGAAAGTCAGCTTGAATCATTGTACTATTACAGTTGTTTAGAGGTATTCCCTCAGAGAAGAGGCACCCAACGTTGGTGCTGGGAACAGGCTCAGGTCCCCCAGAAGAGTGGGAAATTCACGTTACTACTGAGTCATCTCCTGAGCCACAAATTCTATACTACAATATTCTGTGTTATGCTTTCAGTTGTAGTAATTTTTAACTCTATCTTGTTCCTTCCCTGCCTACATGCCTCCTTTCTCCTTTCCCTCCCCCCTCCCTTTCCATCCTTTTCTCCTTTCCTTCCTTTCTTCCCCCCATCCCCATCTGTCTATTCACCTGCATATGTGGGCTGTGCTGTATTTGAACTTCTGGGTCTTAACCTTCTGAGCACAGCCTTCTGGGCAGGTGAAGCTATAAGCAAATCACTGGACCCAGGAACTGGTTAACTTTCTAAATAAAGAAGTCATTAGTCACGTCTCGGAACTAATCTGTTTGTGTGTTTCATTTATTTGTTTGTTTTTTGAGTCAGGGTTTTTCTGTGTAGCTCTTGTTGGCCTGTAACTTTCTTGCTGTAGTCCAGGATGGCCTCAAACTTACAGAGAGTGCCTCTGTCTCTTGTCTCTTGAGTGCTGGGATTAAAGGCATGTGCCACCACCACCTGGCTAGAAAGTATATAATCTTATGGATAGCATAAAATTAAAAGGTGTACATATATATATGTATATATATATATATTAATATTCTCTCCTAGAAGAAAATGTTGTGGAGGGAAATCGTGTTCTCAGTATTTTAATTTTTATCTTGTGATCATATAGGTTAGTTTTTAATATGCAAAAAGTCGATTGGTTGGTGATGGTTTGGGTCCCAAGGAAAAGGACATTCTTAAGTACAGAGTCAGAATGGAAGGCCATTCAGGAGCACAGAGTCCAAATAGACGCCCTGTGTCTGGCAGAGTCTCAAAGCAGGCAGTTCTTTACACAGTTAAATGTTTTTGTCCTAACACGTTTTTCTTTAACTAGTTGAATGAGTTAATTTTACTGATTCTTAAATACTGTATTTGGATAGTGAATATTCATGACAACAGGCTATTTTATTATCTGTATTAGTATTGTAACTTACTTGAAAAGTTTTACAATGACAGTCCATATACAAAGATAGTTATGAAGTGTTTATTTGGAAGGAAAAATGAAGTTAGTATAGAAAAGTACAGCAGGCACCTCTGCAGTTAGAGCAGCCATGGAAAGAAGCTGGGCTAGCTACCCCATGCGGATTTGTATGGCTAAACAGCGTAACAGCGTGATGAGGACATATGGAACTTGTAAATACTAATATGTATTTTAACACAAATACTCTAAATATCCCTTTGGTTTCTTCTGCTACCACCTATATCCATTGGTAATTATATAAACAAATATTTGCTTAGTAAGACAAGTTAGGCTGGGCATGGTAGTTCACCCCATAGTCCCAGCCCTTAGAAGTCTGAGAGGTAGGAAGATTGCCATGGGTTCAAGGTTAGCTGGTCTCCACTGTGAAACCTTATCTAAAAAACAAAACAACCCCTCCCCTCCAAAGCTAGGTGCTAACTGTGAGTGAATACTAGACCCTGGGCACATTGTTTGTATCCTCTCCGAGCTCAGCAGCTACATCTTTGTGTTACGTGTAAGAGTGGAATTGAGAGGTACTGTGTGCTTTTTCTCAGCATCGCAGCAAAGGAACTCCGAGGTACACTTTTGCACACTGGGGGCAATTTTTTTTTTAAAAATATCTCACTGTGTAGAATAATGTTTCATTACTAAGAAGTCTTTCTAGCTAAACAACTCCCCTCCCTCTCTCCCTCCTTCCTTCCAGTTTGTCTAGAATTGATGGGTTAGAGAGATGGCTGAGCAGTTAAGAGCTCATCCGGAAGGATCCAGGTTCAATTCCCAAACAGCTCATAGCTGTTTGTAACTCCAATCTGACACCCTCACATAGCATGCCAGCAAAACAAAAAAATTATTTTATGAAAATGAGAATTGAAGAAAATAACTTCTGAAGAAGGTGTCAGGCATAGGTTTTCGCCATATGTTTTAGAGGTCATTTGTTTCTGTACCTAACCCAAACTAGCTATTAAACATTAGTTTATTTGCCAATCAGTAGCAACCCTGTCCTTTCCCTATACACATATCGATAAAGACAAAGATTCTATAATAACTTACTTACCATAGTACTGTCATCTAAGGAAGTGATTGACAGCAATACTTGGACATTAAGAGGGGCTGTTGAATTACATAGGAAGCTTTTTTGAAGTGGTCTCACTCAGAATGCTTAGAGTGTCACAAGATTTCCCTTCCCTTGTGTGAGTCTATCAGGAAAACAATGTATGTACCTTATGGGTTCACCAGACCCGTCAACATTAACCTTGCATTGTTGTAAATATCTAAATTTTAAGATGTAATCGAATATTTTTTTTAAAGAAAATACGTTTCTGTGTGAATTCCCAATAGAATATATTGCACATACCTTTTTGTAACAAATTTATTGAAATGATGAGAGCTTGCATGCGATGCATCATAAATTCATTAATAGATGAGCACTCTCTTTTTTTTCTTTCTGTAGCTTGTACCTCTTAAATCGTAAACATTGTGATTTCCTTGCTTAATTGTGACATCAGTATATGCATTAACGTGACCATGGTCTGTTAGGTCCTCATGTTTGAATATCACCATTTCAGTGCAAGCCTAACCTATATAAGATTGAACCTACAGTGGCTAAGTACGTTAATAAAGCTGCTACAAAGTGATTTGGTCATTATAAACAGCGCATACTAAGGCTAGAGTGGAAATGTGGCTCTAATAGAACTTTACACAGGATCTGTCTGTTTCTCTCTCTGCATGTGCAAGGCAGTGGGGAGGTTCATTACACTGGAAGTTATGGAGGCGTCCTGGTCAGCTAAGACATACAAAGATACTTCTTTTTAGATTTAGAAGATGAGGATACTGTTTGTTCAAATTGATGTCTTCTTTTTCTTGCCCTCTCTCCCTCTCCCTTCTGATTTTCTCCTCCCACTCTCTTTCTTCCTCCCTTTTAAAAAGGGATTCCCCTGTGTTGTCAAGTTTGCCTTTACCTAGTGAACCTCCCCCCTCCATCTCCCAAGAATCTGAGATTATAAGCATGTGCGTCCACACCCAGCCTGTAATGTGCTCTTCACCTTCTAGGACAGCCATTCTCAGCCCTCCTGCCATTGCGACCTTTAATATACTTCCTCATGTTGTGGTGACCCTGGCCATAAAATTATTTTGTTGCTACTGTTATGAATTGTAATATCAACATCTGATATGTAGGATATCTGATATGTCACCCCCCCCCCCAAAGATTCATGATTCACAGGTAAAGAACCACTGCTTTACGTTAATACAGAATTAGGTTGGGGTTGAAATGATGAAGGACTTCGGGAAGAACAAGAATATAAAATTAATTTTTTCCAAATTGATGACCTCACCCACTTGCATAAAACTGGGCATTTTTAGATGCACAGACTGTGTGAGTCACTAAAGGATATGGTACCCCTAGAATTCAAACCAAGGCAGGGGAACATTTGAACCTATGAGTTCAAAACCAGCTTGGGCACAGCCCTGTCTCAAAAATAAAATTATAGTTGCTTCGTAAATGCTCATCTTAGTTTATGTTCTGTTGCCGCAACAGTGTCTAAGGCTGAATGTTTTATAAGGGTGAGAGAGTTCTCAAGCCTGAGACACAGGACATCTGAAGAGCTAGCCATGTGAGGTGGCCGCTATGCACAGCTTCCTACTGCACAAGAGGGGACGTGGCTCTGTAAGGAGAATCCTCCCACTCTGCCCTGTCCCATGAGAAAGGCATGGAGGAATTGGAGTCTTGTGGGCCGCTTCCCCTGCTCTCACACGGAGGACTTAAGTTGGGAAAGGCTACTCCGTTGTCAAGATTATTTTGTGCAAATTTCACTTTTCATTTCTAAACTTGTACCATACTTTTAAACAAAATGCATAACCATGCCTAAGTCTTTGGAGTAATTCTGCCTAATTCAGCGTTTCCCTTCTCTTGTAGATATGGAGTCTGGAGAACGGCTGCCAGCCTCGCCAGCCTCCTCTTCTTCGCCAACATCCTCGTCTGCTCCGCCTGTGGCTTCAGCAGTTTCCAAAAGCGGCCTTTCCACGGGACCCGCTTCTCTGAGCTCTGCAGCCAACCCATGTGGTGAATATCCTTTTAAACCCCAACTTTAGAGCGCTCTGCTTTCAGGGCTTTGTGTTTATAACACCGAGTTATGAATACCATGTTCTTCTCTTGACCTCTCGGATAATTGCTGGGTTAAATGTGTGGTCTTTTTGCTTCGTCTCGATTTTACTCCGGGAAAGCACTGATTATTCCTTGTTCTCTACACTTGTAGCTCTCCCCTGAGAGTTTAGTCTCAGTTTCATGATAACTATGTTTATGGACATGTTTCTAAGTATAGAGTCATAGGCCCATGAAAAAGAGAAGTCCTTGGTGCTTTTATTTCTTGAACATTTATAATACTGTATTTCCTATTTAAAATGAAGTGTTTTGGATTGTGGGCTCTAGCTCAGTGATAAAGATCTGGCTTAGTGTTGAGGCCTTTGGTTCAGCTCCAACATGGCAAAATACACCTGTGCCTTCCAACACAAAGATGCCTTAAGAAGACTCCTTTCGGGGGGATGGAGAAATGGCCCAATGGTTAAGAGTGCTGTCTGTTCTTCCACGGGACCCGGGTTCAACTCCCAGCACCCACATGGCAGCTTACAGCTGTCCGTAAGCAGTTCAGGTGGTCTGACACCCTAACACCAATACACATAAAATAAAATTAAATAATTTTTTTTTTATAAAAAAGAAGACTCCTTTCTACATAAGTCAGGCTCATCTGTTTTCTTGTCTTATTAGAGCCATTGCTTTGGCATATGTGTTATCTGATAATTCTTTTCATTTAAAACAAAATCATGGAATGACAAGGGGTCTAACCCTGTTTCTTAAAAATTTGATCTCAAATGTTTTTGACCTATATACAACAATAGAACAGAACTTTCAGCTGGGCGTGGTGGCACACATCTGTAATCCCAGCACTCTGAGGCAGAGGAAGGCAGATTGCTGTGAGTTCAAGGCCAGCCTGGTCTATAGAATAGCCAAGGCTACACAGAGAAACCCTGTCTCAAAAAAGGAAAGAAAAGAAAAAAGCCCAGAACTTTCATCTTTAAAAATAGCAGAAAACCTCAAGAATTCTTTCATGGATTCTTTGAGATTATTCTGCTTCTTAAAAAGTTATTCTAAAGTTTATTTCTTCATCATCATAATCAGTGATGAGGCATGGCTTCCAGTTCTCTTAAGTCCACATCAGCATTGTGGATCAGTGATGCAGTAGGGCAGAGAGGACCACTTTTATCATGCATACACTAGGCCTCCACTTTAAGGATATGCATGTTTTTGTTTTGTTTTTGAAATCACGGAAAGTTGTTCATTTTAAATAATGTTCTGAGAAGTAGCTCAGTTAAAGATGGCCAAGGTCTTGCCTTCTTGACATTTGTAGCAAGAGTATTTCAATATGCTTAGGACCAATGGAACATTGCTTCCCAGAACATGCCATTTGTTTTATTGCCATAGTTGGGATAAAAAGGTATCGTTGCAGTAAGAACAGTTAGGGCTATTGAGATATGGGTTTTATTGGTTTTATGAAAAGAGTATTATTTTTCTTTTCCATAAAGAATTTAAAACAAAACAAAACAAAACAAAAAAACACCTGACTTTAAGGCCAGCCTGCTCTACAGAGTGAGTACAGGACAGCCAGGGCCACACACAGGGAAATCCTGTCTCAAGGAAAACAAAAACAAAATCCTCCACCTGTTCCTAAAAAATGATTTGGACACAGCGCTCACCAAATGCATTAAATAAATTAGGTGCATTAAATAAAAAAAGTTAAGTAATGTATTAAGAGATAGGCTCTAAAAAATAAAAAAACTCTCCACTGAAGGAGAGTTTTCTTTAAGGTTTTCTTAAAGAGTACCTAGTGATGTTATAGCCTGGACTCCTTCCCCATGGCATATGTAAGTGCTAGGATTCCTGGCATGAGCCTTCACATCTAATGAGCCATGGATGTGGAACAAAAACTGTAAGAGGCAAGCCAACAGGAGCACTCGGCCCACTCTTCTTGTGCTTGGAAGGACATTTGTTTATCAGGAATAGAAAACATGAGGCAGGTGCATGTCATTGGAGCCTTTATAGAGAGCAGCAATTGGTGCATGCCATAGCCAGGCTCACAGATGCTCAGGTGCCAACCTACATATCAGCTCCAACTAAAAGCTAAGAGAGTGCCATTCAACATAATTGAGTATATCAGCCTTACAGAGTACATTTGTTTTAGAGTTTGGCTATTTGACCTGTTACAGAGATCGAACATTAAAAAACTTAAATAATAATTGATCTGTACCATATCCTACTGCTTTTCTTGTATGTGTGTCTGTTTTTGAGGTAATTCCCCTCAAACAAATGCTAAATCAGAGGCAGCACCTATGAACTGAGAAGCTAAGACTGCTGTGGCTAAGGCTATAGTAGGCATGGTTATTTTCAAAACGAACATTTATGTTATGATCGTTAGTCCCTATAAATTGTACACTGAGGAGATCGCAAGGTGATTCAGGTCTCGGTGCTGTTAGGCTGTGTTAGGTACAGCAATGATTAACTATGACAGGAAAGCACAGGAAACAAACCATGCAAATAGGTGTGTGTGTGTCTTCAGATTCCAAGGCTCCTAATTTTAAACCTGCCTCCTGAAGTGTGAGGCTTTTATTCTCACACGTGTACCTCACAGCTTCATGAGGGAACTCCATTTAGAACACCTCTTCAGAGGAGGCCAGGGAAATGAGTTAAGCCAGGCTTGCATGCCAACAGAGTGAATGCTCTTCTCAGAAGCTCCAGCTAGAGATTTTCACTTCATCTCTTTCTCCAGAATTGTGTGAGTGATAGTCTTGGCTTTAAGGAAGGACAGGAAGTATGGGTTTTAACAGTCCATATTATGGCCCTGAATAAAATGGAAGTTCTGTTAGGAAGGAAGGAAAGCTGGCTTAGTCATATGTGTTTTGGCTTTGTAGAGGAAGAGAGACAGGAAGGAGGTCACGCTGGGGAGTAGGCCATGGTAGAACATTTCTAACTAAATGTGACATGCATTTGGATTTGTGCAGCATAATGTAATGATTAAAAGCAAGGACTTTGCAGTCAAACAGCGTGAGATCAAACCTTGGCTTGTCCATTTATTAACTCTATGAATTACCTTTTCTTAAGGTTCAGTTGGCTCATTTGTAAGACAGGAGTAGTAGCAGCTGCTTTCAGTATTGTGATAAATGAAGTAATGACCAAAATATAGTTGATGCCCTGTCAACTGTAACCATTCTTTTTCTTATACTTTGTCCAGGAAGAATGGTTTAGTGTAGTGACGGCGTTCTCGGATGACATAGCAGGATATGTAGCATTAGTTTGTAAGAGGAATGTAACCAGAAGTGAAGAAGGCCTTATATTTATATTTATGTTAGATGCTTACATTCATTCAAATGAAAAACGATGAGGGCCCAGATTAAGGAGTATTGGAAATGGGATACAAAACAAGGTTCCAGAGGCATTTGGTGATAGATTCATCTGGGATATAAAGACTGCATTTGTGCAAGAAGGCTTGTAGAGAGAGAGAAGCCTTGACATGACGTGGTGTGTTTATTGAAGGGTGACATAGTGAGAACCGTGAAGAGGGGATGCATTTGTAAGGATACAGGACAAAGACATCTTTTGTTTGTTATATGCAAGTAGTATGGCTAAACATGTGTTTCTGGCACCCAGAGCATCACTTTCTCTGCCAGGTACGCTTCACACTCCCGATGCCCAAATCCTGGCATTGCCAGTGTGTGCGGTACTTTTGGTCAGTGAAGTTGGAGCATTCAGCTTTTTGTAAGACTTTCTGTTTTCTGGGTTTCTTTTTTTTTTTTAAATGCCTGTTTAGGGCTTTGGATCATAGTTCTATTGAGTCACATTTTTCCCCATAAAATATTTATGAATTATTTTAGATACGGGATGCCTTTCAATTACACTTGTGGAAACAGCTTTTCACAGTCTGATCTGTACATGTGTTTGTTCATTGTACATTATCTTTTAATAATAAAACTTCCAACTCTGATGGAGCCGGTTTCAGTGGTTTCACTTTTTGCTGCTGCTGTTTCTAACTGAAGAAGTCCTGCTTTGCATCCAAGGTTAAGCATATGTATTTAACATCTTACTTCCTCTTGGATTAGTCTATCTGGCTACTGTAACAATATACCACAGAGTTGGTAATTTATATGTATTAAACATTTGTTATTTGCAGTTCTTGAAGCTGGGAAGTCCAAGATCAAGGTGTCACCCGATTCAGTGTCTGGTAAGTGGCTTATGTCTGTTTCAGTGCTATTTTTACAGAAAACTGGCTCAGTAATTTATGTGGCATTTCATTCTGATGATAAAGATTTGGAACATCATGTATAATATCTGGTGACTGCCCACTGGCTTACAATAAACATGGCAGAGAAATAGAAAGGGAACCGTCATTTGGAGAAGGGACCAAACACAGTGTGGTGCTGCGTTGTGACAATCTGCTGTACACGAGAACTCACCTGTTCTGGAGAACTACATTAATTACTTCTGATGGTGGTATCCTGTACCCCAGTGGTCTTTTATTACCCCTTACACCCTCAAGATCCACTTTCTTTTAGCATTTAGAGGACTGAACTTTCAACAAGAAATTTTAGCAGACAAACTGTATCCACCCCACAGCATTGAAAGCCTTTTTTTTTTTTTAGAGATTGCACCTTCTGTTTCTTCTTGCATGGTAAAAAGAAAAGGAGCAAGACAGTTTGTGGCATAGCTTTTCCAGTGGAATAAGGTTCAGGTCCTCAAGAAATCACTGTAAAAGTGGAAAAGTAAGAAGGTGGCACACTGTAACTTTTCCTGGGGACGAATAAGCAAACATCTCTTCACCCCAGATAGTGCAGCAACTGCAGACCAAAGAAACACTTCCACCCAACTCTCACCTGATGGGGTTTATTTGGGCTGTTTGTAGGGGTGTTCAAGAAGCGTTTATTGTATGAGCATGGGTGATTCAGCACCTGCTCCTTAAAGCCCTATACTAGGGGGAAAAAAGTCCCATAGTAGCATGGATGGTAAGTCTTAAAGGCTGCATCCTTGGAGCTCTGTACACAAGTTGTGATCAGTGCTGCATGCTGGAGACCATTCTCTTAACAACCATTACTGCTTTCATTTTTATTATCTTTCCAGAGGAGTTTTATGAATCCTGTAAGTTTCAGGAGACCCCCGGAGCCATGTAAATTTTCTTTGGTTATTGAGTTCTGTGTATATCTCACCCAACTGTGAGGATGCAGTTTGTCCAACTTAGTTCCCAAAGGCCCTACCTAACAATATTGTTTCAGTGTGATTCTAACATATGAATTTTGAAGGGATACCAACCCTTTCATTTTTACTACATGATTATTAGGTATCAGGCCAGTGTGACAGACTGGATTCAGGCTTTAGGTTTTGAAATTCTCACTTGTTGACTTGTTGTCATAATATGTATCAGATCAGTTAACGATAACATAAATCACTGAAAGTATTTTAAGTAGAATAAGTTTTAATCAGACTCATTGGGTACTTAGAAAACTATTGAATAACTGACACCTGGCTCCCATGATGACTTCAGAATATTGCTGTCCAATTGACTTGTTAGGGAAGTTACCTGTGCTCCAGCTCCAGCTGGCTTCATAACTGTACCATGTTATCTACAATCTAGTAGACTTGAGCCTTCCCTCCAGCCTTTTCCTAAATGAGCAGGTAATTGCCTGTGCCTGCAGTTAGAGATGGAGAGATTACAAAGAGAGGGCAGTCTGTGATACATAGTGAAGTCAAGGAACACAGCCCTGACAACTCAGTACCTATAAAAATTAAAAAGGGCCAGTAATGTATTCCATGGGTATGTGGGTGCTTAGAAAACGCAAGAATTTAGCCAGACCCGGTGACACACTCCTGAAATCTCAGCACTCAAGAAGGCAGAGGCAGGCAGATCTCTATTAGTTCAAAGGCAGCCTGCTCTACATAGACCAGAACAGCCACGGTTACACAGGAAAACCCGTCTCAAAACAAACAAACAAAAACATAAGAATTTGAGTTCAGTCTCAATACTAAAATAAAAGAAAAAAGGATCAGGAAGAGAGGAGAAGGAGGGAAGGCAAATGAGAAGGCAGGGAAGAGAAGTAACTGCGTAGACTTACTGAGAAATTTCCCTTATTTACTCTTTGTGTAATAAAAGAATCAAGAATAGTAAGTGCTCAACTCAAAGACATACAGCTTTTAACTCTTCTAGAAAATACAAATATTTGTGCTTACTTTGTTAAGATTATTAAGGCCTTTTAAGAACTTCATTCTTTCTATGTAGTATCATTACTTTTTCCTGATCATGTGTGAGGGTGGGAAGGAAGGTACTCCTCTATCAAAAGCCTTCTTTTACCCAAACACTCCTCAACTCTTGCTGTATTTTCTGAAGTTTTTGCAACACTGCTTTCTCAAAGAGACAGCACCGTGTGTTTTCTCTGTTTCCTTGCCTTTCGTGATCGTCCAGCTCACAGCACAGTGCTTTCCAATCTTAAGCTTGCCTCTTAGGTTCCATGATACCACTCGTAGATTTTCTACAGTTTCTCTAGCTCCTGCTTCTTAGGTTTTTATTTATTCGTTTGTTTTTTTCCATTGATTTTGGTTTTGTTTCTTTACTGATTCCTTTGCTCATAAATGCAAATTTCCCTTTTTATCTCTTGACTCTTTGTTTAAGTATACCTGAAAGAAAAACTCTCTGAACTTTCTCAGATTCTAATTGTATACCTTTTTGAAAATAAATGTTTTATAGACATCTCAGCCTTAACAAACTGAACAATCCCAAACCAAAAGCGTTCATTTCTACTAAAATCAGTTTTTCTTAGTTCGTGCTCATTCATTTAAATACTAGAGTCAAGTACTGAAGTCTGTTGATTTCAACCATGATTCTTTTTTCCACTTTCACTCTTACGTATTAAACCCAACAGTTCTGCTTTCAAAATAAAGCTTCAGCTGAAACCTTCTTTCTGGTCTACTGTCACTTACGGACATGGCCCCCAAACCAAACCCCCACCTGGGTCACTGCAATTCACCCGACTGTTCTCTCCACTTCCTTGCTTCGTCATGTTCAATTCATTCCTCTCATAAAGCAGTGGAGGTAACTAAGCAAAACATCTCCGTTTTGGTGTTTTCCTTAGATAAATTTATGTATGGGCATAATCTCAAGTATTTGCTCACAGTTGTTTTCTTAAACTGTGTGGATGGGCAGGGGTCTGGGGTGGATCCGGAGTGAATTGCTGGCTGGGAAGTTAATATGCACAAAACCTTAAAGAATTAAGTTTTATAAACACCGACAAAGACTTTTGTCTGTTTTCAGTTGATTTGGACATTTTGGAAAAGTAAATGACTGTTCCGTGTTATTTTACTCACTGTGTTGAAAAAAAAAAAACAACTCCCGAATTCTGAGGCCATGTAGTCTATTAACACTGGAATATGATAAGCAGACAAATTTAGTTTATGCTCTGCAGTGCATGTTTGGGCTTTGAAATGAATGAAAGTGTAAATAAGCATAAAAAGAAACCCGGCGTGTTCTCATGTAGCTCCCAGGTTATGCCTACCCCTCAGGTGGTACTCGTTCCTTACTGCCCGCTTCCTGCCCTGGTTTACTGTTTCTGAACTTTTATTAAATGAAGTCATGGATGCTTTTGTGGCTTGTGTCTTTCATAATTCCTTCAAAACCTTTGTATCATTTATGTAGAAGTTCATTCTTTTCTCTTAGTAGAAACGTTTCGTCTTATAACCATGCCAGAATGTGTGAGGTCATTCCCCAGATGCGGACACTGCAGTGTGTAAGCTTGAGGCAATTGTGTGTGCTCAAGTCGCAAGGCCTTCTGCTTTTTTGGATAAATGCCTAGGGTTGGGATTGCTAAATAATATTTTAAGTATGCGCTTCATTTGATGGAATTTGGCAAGTGTCTTTCTAAAGTGCTCGTAACGTTTTTCCTCTACAAGCAACTGAGTGGCCACTGTGCACAGTTGGGGTAGCGTCTCTCTGGCTTTGTTTTTAGTCTTAATTTTTTGTAAATTAAATATGATTACATTTTTTTCTTTCCCTTCCTCCCTTCAACCATTCCCATGTGTCACCTTACTCCTTGGTCACTCTCAGATTCATGGTCTGTGTTTCCGGTTACATATATGTATGTGTGTGTGTGTATATATATACACACATAGATATATAAAACATTTATGCTCAGCCTGTATAATGTTACATATTTATGTTATAATTTTAGGGCTGGTCACTTGGTGTTGTCTTTAATGTCTTACTGAAGACTGATGGTATTGAGCAAATTTGCATGTACCTACTTGTCATTTATATACTTTCATAATACATCTATCTGGATATTTTCCCATACATGGTAGGGGGCTGTCTTTCTTTCTAATCTGTGTAATTTTTGTCTCTTTCCTTTGCTTCATGAACTTTTGTTGTTTGGTACAAGGTTGAATAGAATGGCTAATAACAGACATTGACTTTTTTATTTAATTTAGTATTGATTTTGTCACATGATTGCATCTTTTGAAATGCTGACACAGCCTTTGAATTTTGACTTGCTAATAAGGTGAGGTAATTGACTAAATTTTTATATGATAAACCATCGTGGCTTTCAGGGATCAAATTCCAATTAATCATGTTATATTGGTCTCTTAAAAGATCGTTGAATGTAATTTGTTGAAATTCTGTCAGGCAAACTACATGAGTACTCACCAGGATTATTGGTCCATTTTTCTTTTCCTGTCATTGTTGAAAACTGTTTGGTACAGTTCCCGTTCTTACTGTGTTTTGAAAGAATATGTAATTTTTAGTTTTCCAATGTTTGACAGAACTCAGCAGTAAAGTCTTCTAAGCCTTGAGAGTGTGTGTGTGTGTGTGTGCGCAAGGGTGTTTAAATTTGTGTCGTTCTGAGGTCCTAAGTCCTGCACTACCTTTGAAGAAGTTACTGCTGCAGGATGAGCTCCTTGGTTAGTCACTTCCTATATTCATGCTGCCCTGGTTTTGATCTCTACTACCATGCATGCAGGCAACACAGGTTCTCTCTTCATGTAACTGAGATTTGATTGGTGTCTGTGAGATTGGAGGAGTTTATCTGTTGGTGAATTTATGAGTCCAAATGTAGTGGTTCTTTTCATTGTTAATGTTCATAATGTGTGCCTTTTCTCATTTTGTAGAGGTATACTGATTTCACCGATTTTTTTTTTAAGACTCAGCTGATTGAATTTCCTTAAGCCTTTGTTTTTCCTTTTCAGTTATCTATGCCTTATTTTTATTGTTTGTCTGTTTTTTCATTAGTATGATTTTCTTTCTTTTTTGTTTTTTTCTGTTTTGTTTTTTTAGACAGGATTTCTCTGTGTAGCCTTGGCTGTCCTGGAAAACACCTGTAGGCCAGGCTGGCTTCGAACTCACAGATCTGCCTGCCTCTGCCTCCTACATGCTGAAATCAAAGGTGTGAACCACAACTGTCTGGCCTTTTTTCTTTTTCTTTTTTAAGTAAAAAATTAATCATTTATTTGGGACCTTTTAAATATGTATTTAGTGCTATGCACTTTCTTTTATAATATGGCTATAGCCACAACCTGTGCATTTTAAAATATTGTCATTTTCTCATTCAAGTAAATATATGTATATAATATGTATATTCCTTTGATTATTTCTTTTTTTACTGTCAGGTTTTATAGACGCAAGCAATTGAACAAGGACGTTTTAAAAATTGTTACCCGCTTTAGTTTTATTGTGATCAGAGAACATTGATGCTATCATACTCTTCTGGTTACTACCTGCTGCTGATGGTTTTAGACAAGCTCTCCACTGGTCTTTGAAAATACTTGGACCAGCAAAATACCTAAGCAGAAATGAGCCTCCTCTTTGTGGTTTCCATGCCTCTATGATCACGCCTCACTTCTGCTATTCTGACTGCTTTGGTCCTAGTATGGCATGTCAGACTCTACTTCCTGAGCCAAGCTTGAAAGTATATATAACAAAGTGACATCCTACTCAGCAGATCTGCTGGGTATGGCTCTGCATGTTCTTTGCCAGTTCCTCCTCTGTTCACGTATTGCTGGGCTTCCTCCATTCTCTCGAAGCTAGGCATTTTGGTACTTGAAACGGAGTTTGTTTGGGTTTTGTTCTGTTTGTGGTTACTTGCCACGAATATTTTTAGCCTTTCAGATTTCCAGGTGTTTATTTAGCTCTGAATTCTGTCTTCTACCTCAGGTAGCTAGCCTTGCTGTTGTTTAATTCCACTGTTTCCCTAGGAGTTGGGAGATTTATGCAGCATTATTGGATGAGAAGCCATCAGTGCACACCTCTTACTCCTTTTGGATGCTGTCCAGTGTCTTTAGATTGTGTGTGTGTGTGTGTGTATGAAGCTTACAAGTGATAGGCTGTCAGCCACCCTAGGTGACATTCCTCAGACCTGTCTACCTTGTCTTTTGAGGCAGGGTGCTATTTCACTAGGCCCTGGGGCTTGCTATGCACACTATGCTGGCTGGTCATCAGTCCTCCCTTCCCAGAACTGGGGGTTACAGGCACACAGCACTACACCTCGCTTTTTATGTTGGTGCTAGGACTCTGTTCAGGTCTTTATGCAAGCACTTTCCTGACTGAGCCACATTCCCTTCCCCTATGTTGTTTTTTTGAAATGGGTAGGCCAGGCTGGCCTTGAAACCTGCTATGTAGTGGAGGTTGACTGTGAACTCAGGATTTTCCAGCCTCTATCTCTTAAGTGCTGGGATTAGAAGAGTATACTACCAGACCTGGCCAGTTTTATTACTATTTTTTCTTTTTTATAAATTAGAAAGATTTGCCACCTTTGTAGGTTTATTGTGGCTGTTTCAACCCTATTCCAAAATTACAAGTTTTTAACTCAAAAGTAAGTACTTTTTCAGTTTTTGTGTTAACCTGAGGCCCACACTCCAGAAACTCCATGTGATACAGGCAATGTGAGCATATTTCTCAGGTCAATGTGCAGTCACTCATAGAATGGCCCATGATACAGGGCAGACTGTCCAGAGCTAAGGAGATTTCAGTGGCAATTGTTGGCGCTAGTATGTTGCAAGGAAGGCCCCATTAGAGGGAGCAGAGTCAGCAGTGGGAAGAAGCTGCATGTCAGTCAGTCTTTAAACATGGTTTCTTCATCTGAATCGAATCTTTCCCAAGAGCCTTTGAAGTATGAGAATCATCAGATGAGCCTTTTCACATAGCCAGGTTGAATGAGCTGTTTTGTGTATTTCAGCCTGCGTGACACATAAGGTCGCATACCGTCCTTCACCCAACCTTCCCTGTTTCCTCACGCTCATCTGCTGCTCTTCTCATTCTGGTCTATTATACTTCAGCCTCCCGACCTTTGAGTTCTTCAGGCATAAAGCTTTCTTTTGTACATCAGTGTCTGATGTATGCCCCCGTCTTCTCTGAAGGAAATTTTTCTGTGACTGTTTATTTCTCATACGTTGTCTCTGGTTACCCAGACCCTGTGTGGTGGTTAATTCTGTGTCCACTTGGCTAGGAATGCAGGATGCCTTGAGATAAACATTTTTTCTGAATGTGTCTCTAAGGTATTCCTAGGTGAGGTTAGCATTTGAATCTATTGATTGAAAAGAGAATAGTGTCCTCCCTAGTGTGCTGAGCACTGTTCAGTTCCCTGAAGGCCTGAACAGAAAGACACAAGAGGAGAACATTTATTTTCTCCGCTTGGCTACTTGATCTGGGAATGTCAGGCTTCTTCCAGACTCCATCAGCTCTACAGTGTCCTTGATGGGCCACCATAATTTTATTTGTTGATTCTTCATAATAAATCCATGGTTCCTACAGGTTCCATGTCTCTAAAGAATCTTGACTAATACTGACCTTAATTATAGATGACTCCACTGATCATAGTGTCTAGGTAATTGCTCTACTATTATCTACCCCTGTACCTATTAATTTCCTCCATAGCAGCCTTCACAATATGTAATTATACATTTGCTGTTGTTTTATTCATCCTTTCCCTAAGTCTAAAGGGCAAGGACTATCTGTGTTCTCTTCTGCAGTATGTGTTCAGTTAATACCTGCCACAAAATGCATAAGAATCCATTATTATAAGAAAGAGAAGGAGAGTTAAACTTTGTGGGACTAGGATTTGAGAATCAGGTGATTAATCGCTTTCTGGCTCTTCCCACCGTCTTTTACAATCCAGCATAGTGATGCACTGGATGCCCTCAAGCATCAGGAATGCCTACAAGACACTAAATCCAGGCTCCTTCCTGTTAGGCCTGCTTCACATGGATCCCCAGGCTTCTGTGAGGATAAAACTTGTTATATTCCTAGGGCTGAAGAGGTGGCTCAGCTGTAAGGGCTAGCTCACAACCAGAAGTCTAAAATTTGTTACAGTGCTGAATGAAGTAGGGGGCTCATGGAGCTGGCAGTGTTGTGAATCCCGCAGGCCGGCTAACTGTGGAGTGATCGGTCCAGATTTGATGTACTGTACAAGGAGCTAAGAACGAAACTGAGAACGCGGGAATATGTGTTTTCTTACTTTGGTTTCATGGTACTGTCCATCTCACCTAGAAGTAGGGGCCTGGGAAAAGCAAGACGTCAGGGAAACCCACAGGCTTTTAAAAGATGTAACTCAAAAATGTAAGTAAAATGCTTGGGGGGGTGGGTAGGATGGCGTCTACAGATTTTTTAAGCAGTGCTATGTACTGTTTTCGTAATTTCAAATGACTATGCAAATTTCAGTTGGAGACTAAGCATCAAGAGCTACAGTGTAAGGAATTGTAGAAAAAAATCAGTTGACCAACAACATAGATTTTGTTTTTCTAAGCCGTGTTTATTCCTTGCTTTCTGGTCATTTGCAAGGAAACATTTAAAAGGCTTCCCTTACTTGTAAAGGCACTCTAGAATGTCCTTTCTCATTTGTTCCCAATCAGAAGCAAATGCTCAGCCTGCCCTGTGGATGAGGATGTGGCAGTTTATGAGGTGAAAGGGAAGGTTCAGAACCCCTTTCAGCCCCAGCACATGTGAGTGTGTCCAGAGACTTTCACACCTGCCACAGATGGGCACCGTAGATCTCGGCATCACAGGTCCAAGCGGCTAAGAAAACTCCAGATGCAACAGTAGAATGCCACGCAGACAAGCCAGCTGTCATCCTGTGTGCCACACCTCACAAAAACCTCCGTGCAAGGGGCCGCAGCAGCTCGCTGTGGGTGGTGCAGTGTTCAGGTCACCCCGGGCTGTTAGCTAAGTCCTTTGGGCCTTTTAATACAGGAGCTGTTGGCTTCAGCACCTTCACTCCAGCTTCCTAAGACAATGTATCCTTCCAGCCTTTCAGGTCTCCATGAGGATGGGTTCTTCATTATCTTCAGGCCATGTTCTTTAATGAAATAGGAAATCTAAATGAGCATTTTGATGCCAGTATTCCAGATGTAGCAGAAAGAGGACCTCTCTTCACAGATAGTTTGAAGAACTGGAAAGGAGATGACCATAAACAAATAATAAAACAAACAAGCAAATAAGCAAATGAATAAACAAAGAGACCAATGAATAAATAAATGAATAATTCAGACAGAGTCAGATCATCTGCTTCAAATTCTCTGACATCCTGAAACACAACCAGTCCGTATAAAAGAGCATGCACCATCACGGCAGCCCTGCCGGTTAAGTTCATGAACAGCTCTGACAAACTGAATGGCTTTCTTGAAGCTGAATCAGATCCCAGTAAATCACCCCAGGTCTGGTGCAAAGTAATCAGTGACCTCATCAAAGTAATGAGCAATCTGTCACTAAGACCTGTTTCAAAGAATCAAGGGAAGGATCAGTGCTGTTTTGGGGTCAAAGAGCATACAAATAACTTACCCTGCCAGCATTATTTGAATTTTAAAATCTAAATCTGTTAATATTAGAAGTGTTTATAATAGCAACTTTTAGATAATGAAAATGAGTATCTCTTAATGTTTTTTATTTAGAATTTCTGTATTCTGTTACTTGACACACACACACCCTTTTTCTGACTAACTAGGCAAGACTGTGTTTTCAAGGCTTACTCTCATGGACCAGTTAGGCAGTCGATGTAAGTCAGACTCTATAGAGTATGCATATATTTCATTGACAGTACAAGGAGCACATAGTGAAATGACTCCATCAGGTGCTACCCATTGGAGAAAGTGGCAGCACTGTGGGCCGGTGCATTGATGTCATATCAGCTGATATGGCCTGGTCCGCAATAAAGAGAGTATCCTAGAGAGTCCACATCTGGCCTTTTTGAATAATTGTTGAAAACTGTGACTGTACCGAAGTGGAAAGTAACTTATTTGTTTAGTTTAGTACTGTTTAATACATATGAATAAAGTGTTCTTTTGTAATGAAGAAAAAAAGGCATTTGAATGCACTGAAGAGGCAGCGTTGAAAGACCAGCAGGGAAACTCAGTTCGGATTTAAAAGACAACCCAGCTTTAAGTGTACAGTTGTAGAGGATCATTTGGGGATGTGCGACATCTTCTCTAGAAGCTTTGTAGATAAAGTCAGGATTTCAGTACTTACATCACACTGCGAATTATTATATTACGCCTTTTCTCTGCAGTTGCTTTGCAGATTTTACAGGTTTCTGCGAGTCTTCAGTAAAAGCTTTCCATTGCCCACCTATCTTTTTCTCTCTTAAAACTTTATTTGTTCATTTCCTTATTGTGTTTACTTGCGCACATGTCCTTGTGGAAGTCGGAGGGCAAATGCTGGAGTCAGCTGTCCTCTTCCACACTTGTTTCCTCCACAGCACGGAGTGGCCCATGCTAGGGAGGGCCAGGATCACTGACCTCTCGCATCTATCTTTTCCATGGGTTTACTCACTCAACCCAGCTCATCAGGCTTGCCCAGCAAGCACCTTTACTCACTGAACCATCCTCTGAACCCCTGTCAAGCTCTTCTTAAGTGAGGTATATTTAATGGGAGGTGAAACTCAAGGGCCTAAACATTTTTAAAATACTCTTTTGCCTTTTACTAGTACTTTGTAGTTTTAGTTTGAGCCTTTATAGTTAAGTTATCAAAGAAAAATAGTAGGGCCAAGTCAATTAAGTAACATTGATAACTAACCCAGCGTTAGCAGTTAGATTGTGTCCTCACAGTACAAAACAAAAAGATGTGCTGGGTCCCAACTTACAGTGCTTTAGACTCTGATCTTATTTGTAGGTGAGTTCTTCCAGAGGTCTGCCAGTACAGTGACCGTTAGCCAGAAGGCCCCGTTCTGCTGAGTGGCCGTGTCCTCACAGAAGTCATATCCCCAGTGAGGATAGCAGAATACCAGAACCTAGGAGAGAAGCGTGAGCAGGTCCTTTCCTCATGCACCAGAGGCAGCCGGCTCCTGCCTCATCTTGACCTTAGACCTAGGGGCAGTTTTTGCTAAGCCACCTATCTGTGCTAAGGTATTACAACAGCCCTGGCAAAGGAATACCCTCTGTGTATTTTTCAAAGCTGATTATAAAAGTTTCTGTTCATTGTGGGGAAACATATTTTCTTGCTTATTGAAAAGAATACTTGAACATGATTCCTAGTTATTTTTCCCTTTAATAATACAGTAGTATTTGAATATTTTTAAATGTGTATCAAATGTCTGTTTTTTAGCGCTTTAACTGAACTCTTAAGTCCTTTCAATAGATTTAAGAGAAATGTTTGTCACAAAGAAGGAATTATTCTAACCCTTTAAGATTGAAATGGCACAAATTAATAGCTTTTTGTTCCCAAAGCAACCTGTGCTTTTAATAACTTTTTTTTTCCTTGTAAAAGCATTGTTTGAAGGGAAATAGTTAACTTCACATTGGAGCATCTTGGCAGACACCAGTTTAATCAAAATTAACATCACCAGCGCTACACAGAAGCATCCTGGGTCTTGGGTGTCTTAGTCTGGGAAGGTCCACTGTGTATCGTTCTCCAGGATGCAGAACCTCTCCTAACATCACAAAGCCTTAGACAACCTGAGATCCCTGCTTTACCCATCATGAAATGCGAGACAAAAGTTGTATCAGACTGAAGAAAAGTTAAAAGCACAGAATTCAGTGTCATGGGATTCTGGAATCTTGGGACAAAGAATGGAATCAGTGGGAAATCTGATAAAAGCTAATAAATTTTTTTGCCTAATTAAGGTTAAGTCCTTAGCTTTCTAAGATTGGCACAAGAGCAGCTAGGAAAACATCTGTAGGAACTGGCTCTTATTTTTTGTGAATATGAAATAACCTCAAAATAAGTTCTTAAAAAAACAAAAATAACCCAGGTTGGTTGTGCATTGAGATACTAAAGCAGAAAGACCTCACGGTAAGTGCCAGTCTAAGCCACATAGTGAGTTAAAGGCTAGCTTACGTTCTGAATTCCTGTCTCAAGCAAAAATAAAATAATGAATGGCTAAATTTTGCTTGCATTCCATACATCTTTCTAAGTATTAAAACATGAAGCATAAAATGGCTCCAGTTAAGAGAATACAGGAATGAAATGAAGATTATTTGAGGAGAAATGTTCTATCCACATTAACTATAGCATTCTTTTTGTTGTTTGTTTAATTAAAGTTCAGATTTATATCTTGCCCACTTTCAATTTCAAATACTTAAATATTGATACGGTTAAGAATTTAATGTATTAACTGATTATTATTAGTCAGTATAAAGCAACTTCAGTTATGTTTGTTTTGTTTTTTGTTACTGATTTAAAGACTCAGTGGGATCTGTATTTGAATGAACTACCAGTTTTTATGGTTAGCCATGCTTTACAGATTACAAACCAGAGACTGACTCTGCAATGATGTAAAATCATGTTGGCAGTATTAAAGAACAGAAATTTCCCATTGACTCCATCTACTGTGACTTCTGGACTTTTCCATACTGTCAGAAGACATTTCAGTGCAGGGCATTAGCTATTTTGTGCATTGTTATTTGCCTACGTGAGGTGGAACCTTTTTTTAAAAAGATGTATTATGTGTACAATGATCTGTCTGCACAACAGAAGAGGGCACCAGATCTCATTCTAGATGGTTATGAACTACCATGTGGTCATTGGGAATTGAACTCGATACCTTTGGAAGAGCAGCCAATGCTCTTAACCTCTGAGCCATCTCTCCAGACTGCAGTGGAACCTTCTTATTTTGTTCACTGATAGTAAAAAGGTGCTTTCCTCAGGACTGACAGATTGGCATTTGGCTCCTGTTTTTAATAAATTTATGTGTGTGAACTGATAGATTTTGAAAAGCTAAGCTAAAAAGTATCCAGCTCATTATTTGAAAGGCTTAACATTGCCAATGTACATAAATTGTCATTATCTAAGCGATTGTTACTTATTATTGGTTAAAGTAAAAACTAAAATAAAGCTTTCATTCGTAGTGTGCAAACTTTAAGAAAACTTATTTTTATCAAGATAGTTTTACTTAGGAGCACATCTTGACATTCGGTTTATCAATGTAGAAGATATTTACTGTTTGAAAAATAGAACTTTCTAATATTCAAGTAATCGTGTTTTGTATTTGACATTGTGTTTTGTTTCATGTCCTGTTCTTTTGGTAATACAGGATAGGCTTTATTTGCAATGTGATTTACAGTTTTCCTTGTATTGTTTGGTGATAGGAACCGTCATGCCATCCCTAGTCTATGATCAGTTTAAAGTTCCCATGTGGGGCAGGGAGATGGCTCATTAGCATGAGAACCCTAGTTGTGACCTATAACACACACTTAACAAAAACATGCATTGGAATACATGTCTGTAGGCTCAGTGCTGGGGAGGCCAAGACAAGTGCATTTCTGGAGTTCATTTGCCACCAGGGATTCGCAGAGTTCTAGACTCAATGAGAGAATCTTTCTCAAGAAATATGTTAGAAAGTGATGGAGAAAAACAGTCAGTGTTGAGCATACACATGTGCAAGTGTACCCAGCCAAACATATAAAAATGTACACAACACACACACCAGGAGAAAAAAGAACATCCTTGTGAGCAATTGCTTCAAGTTTTAAGATGGTTTACAATGAAGGGCTTCCTGTTGGCCACAGAAGCACTGGTGTAATCCTAACACTATTTCTCTTTCCACTGTGTAAAAAGATGAAAGCTACAGTATAGATATTGAATTTGCTTCTGTGAAGACTAAATGAACCATAGGGAATATCTTTCCCAATTTGAACAGAGAAAAAGGTGATAAATATTTCAAAGACTAGCGGTTGAAAGGATGTCATATTTTATGTTTTCTGGCCATGAGACTAAGACTTAGCTCTTTTGCTTCTTTAAAATAATGAAAATAATGTTTAATTACATGTTTATACATGTTTCTTTTACTGCTAATTCATTAGTTCACATAAAATTGTTTCAGTTTTCAACCATCACTAATTTCAGTGCTTCCAAATTTTCATAAAATTTTGTGTCATTCTGGAAGTTTAAATTTGCTCTCTACATATTTTTATTAAATCATGGCTTCATACATAAAGTTGGAAAGTACAATTGAATAATATTTATGAGTATAAATGAGGTGGGTCTTGGAAGATAGCTCTGTCACATTTAAGTTCCAGACTGATACAGTAAAGGAAAATTCCAAAAGCAAAAACTTAGTGTACTTATAACCAGCCCAAGGTCGTGGAGACAAGGGGCTTGCTGGATAGCCAGCCTGCATACTTAACTGTGTGGCAGAGCAGGGCGAGATTTAGTCTCAAAGGAGAAGGTGGCCGGTCGCTAAGGTTGTCTGAGGTTGTCCTCAGTCATCCACACAACCCATGTATTTACTTATATGTAAGTAATAAGTGACTAGACAGCCAACACAACTGGGATTTTTAGTTCACCTCACTAATTGTCTATCCTGGTTTTAAAGAAGAAAAGAAGATTGACTGACTAGAATGCACACACACGACTATGTCCTTTGCCTGGAATGGAGCGCAAGCCTTTTTAATTCCAGCGTTCAGGAGCCGGAGGCAAGCCGGTCTATGGGAGTTGGAGGTTAGCCTGGTCTACATATCAAGTTGCAGGCTAGCCAGGGCTACATAGGGAAACTCTGTCCCAACAAAACAAACAAATCAACCAACCAAGCTAAAAAACCAAAACAGCACCTTCCCCAAAGAAACAGCCCACCTGTACTCTTTCCTAGTTCTCTTTCCTCACAGAGTTTTGTTCTCCTTCCTCGGAAATCTCTGGAGACTTTCTCTGAGAGAGGAGTTACTACCTTACTGTCTGGAGCACTCCCCTGAAGCCAGCTTCTTCCTGTAGAAGAGACACTTGATGCAACTGACTTGAATGTTTTTAAATAAGAACGTTAGCATTGTTTTATTTAAAAACATACTGATCAGTTTATGAGAGTCTTTAGGTCTTTCCCTCCCTCCTTCTCCACCACCCCCCCTTTTCTTTCTTTCTTTGTTTCTTTGTTTCTTTCTTTTCTTTTCTTTTCTTTTCTTTTCTTTTCTTTTCTTTTCTTTTCTTTTCTTTTCTTTTCTTTTCTTTTCTTTTCTTTTCTTTTCTTTTCTTTTTTGAGACAGGGCTTCTCTGTGTAACAGAGCCCTGACTCTCCCAGACTGTAGAACAGGCTGTCCTTGAACTCGCAGAGACCAGCCTGCCTCTGCCTCCCAAGTGCTGGAATTACAGGTGTGTGCCTCCTGTTTTCTTAAGAACCAAAAAAGCAGAGTTAACATTTGATACATAGCTAATTAATAAGCAAACGTATTCTCATTTATAGCTTTTTTTTCATTTACTTTAGGGATATTATGTAAAATTAATGAAATTGTCATCCGTAGTCACAGGTGACAGACCTGAGATACTTCAGTCTCTTACTCTGTTTAATAGCACAGAGTAGACGGACTGCTCTCCCCTGGAGTGCTGGGAGAGTCTAATCTAGGGCAAACCCTTTAATACCATTAGGCTGCCTCCCCACTCCTTGTTTGCTTTGTCTTTGTTCTTTGAGTCAGTTTCACTAATTAGCATAGGCTTGGCTTGAGCTCTTCATGCAGTTCAGGCTGGCCTTGAACTTTGAATCTTCCTGTTTTAACCTTCTGAGTGCAGGGTTACAGATGTTCATCCCCATCTTCATATTTAAAGTAAATTATTTTATTTTATTCATACTTTTAGGCCAGGTCTCATTAAGTGGTCCCAGCCTGGAAGTTAGTGTCCAGATCATGGTGCCCTCCACTCACTGAGCTCTTCCTGCTTCTGCCTCCTGAGTACTGGGACTAAAGGCATGCCTTACTAGTGAAAGTCAATTCCAAGTAAAATGAGCCTAGAATACTGGGTTTAATACTCAGCTTTCATAGTAGGAAGCCACAGTATGCTGATTATTTCTTGTAAGTAAAGCAACGGGTTTATGTTCTTGTTCTGCATCTGATACAAATGGCTGTGTGAATCCATTTAGAAATGCTTTATAGGTATATTTTTCTGTCTTTGCCACTATTTGGCTATACTGGTATAAGCTGCCTTTTGAGAATCAGGATGCTCTTCTCAACAAAATGTTAGACAGGAACAGAGCTTTGATTTTGCACATGAAAAACGACATCCCTCTGCATTGAGTCTAATCATTTGAATGGTAACTTGGTATCAGAGTTGGGATTTGTTTCATTGGTTTTCAGGGTTAGATTCACAGGATGCTTTATTGTTCCCAAGAACAGGAGAAGGTGATGTCACACCAGTGTACATGTGTTGACAGAGAACTGACTACTTCCTCAGGACAGATGCAGTAATTGCTTATTTAGCATCTACTCTAAAATCTGAAATTCAAACTTCTAAGGGTCTTCTAGTCATTGTGATCAATCCCACGGTACTTTTGTGTTTCTACAAACATTTTGTAGGATTTGAAGAATATAAAATAAAAATTTCGTAGATACAATATTGTTGTCAACTTCATGAATGCTGTACTCAGGTGACGCTCATCTGTTTTATCTGAACAACTTTAAGTGTGTTTTTTTCCCCTCCCAGGACATTTATTCAGAGCAGCTGGGGATCAGCCGTTTAACCTGTCCACAGTGTCGAGTGCCTTCCCAATGGTCAGCCACCCAGTCTTTGGTCTACACTCAGCCAGCTCAGGGCATTCAGAATTTGGTGGTTTGGGGACACTTGGTACACCCACAGCCTTAGCCGCACACCCCCAACTAACGTCTTTTCCAGGTAAACATCTCCTACGGTGTTCAAGGAAGGAGGAAAGCCTGAAAAGGCAGTCGTTTGTTTATTAAATTGAACAGCAAAGCGTAGTGTATTAGATTCTTGGGCAAGTTTTATCATACATAGCAAAATAAAACTCACTATGTGTGTTAGGGGATGCAGTACATATTTGGGTGTTAGACTAGAATAATTAAGGCAAGTGTTTCTGGTTCATTGGATGTAGACAATATATTGTGAGTGTACACTTTTAATTTTTCTCATCAGTTTTCTTTGGGGGAGTATGTGTGTGTGCATTGTATGTTTATGTGTACATGTTCATGTGTCTCTCTGAATGTATGTATATACTATGTGCTCATGGGCACACATTTGGGAACATATTTGTGGAAGGCCAGAGGTTGAAGTCAGGTGTCTTCCTCAGTCTCTGTACTCCCTGTTTTGGGACATAGGGTTGAGTTTTCCCCGACTCTGGAGCTCAGTTGTTCATTAGGCTGGCCAGCCAGCAAGCACCAGAGTTGTATATGTGGTCCCAGGGGTATGCATGGCTTTGTGGGATTGGTCCGCATTCTCCTGTGGCAACCACTTTGCCAACGACACTATCCCCCCAGTCCCCGTATCTAGTATTTAAATGGAGTATTTAACTTGGCTTTGCAGCGTGCTCTGTGGAGAGTGTTTGCCTAGCATAAGTGAGGCCCTGCCTTAGGGCCGGCACCTTACAGTCTGAGCCTAGAGTCCGGCTCGTCTTACAAATACTTCGACATTTATTTTAGGTTTTTGTTTTTCTTTACTTTGTTAAGAAGTTGAAACTGAATCTTAAATTTCTACACTTTTTCTCATTTGAAAAGCATATTTGGAATACATTTCTACAACAGTTGTGCAGTTAGCTCATGTGCATGGCCAGGGCCAGTGTGAGATGGGATTCTGAATGTAGATTGTGGACACACAAGTAGCTGAACTCATACATTTTCTCAAAAGTTCTGACTCAACTACATCATGCAGTGATGAATGTTGCATTTCAGTACAGAAGCGTGTAAACTGGGACACTGTTTAAACCAGTAATGCTTAGTCTTGCTAGCAATTAGCTTGGATTTAAAACTGGCCGTGGATACATCGTTAGTGGCTGACAGATTATCTACTGCTTCTTTAAAAAGAATCTAAGTATCTTTTGAATCTGTACAGGGAATCCAGACCTAGCTACACCTGTGTTTCAAGTACCGTTCCTTCAGTCGCATTATTTCTTTAATTTCATTGTCTCCGGGAGGGGATGGTGGAAAAATTTTGAGAGTAGACAGTCTTCACCAAGTCTTAATATTTCCTTTAATGTATTAACTGGAACTGAAAATTTTGGACAGAGTCTCACTATATAGCCCTGGCTCGCCTGGAACTCTTCTGTTAGACCGAGTTGGCCTCGGACCTACAGATGTACCTGCCTCTGCCTCGTGAGCACCACCATGCCTGGCACACTCTGTTTTTAACAGGTTATTTAGTATCAGATATTAATAGCTACCTGCTGAACTAGGAGATTTCCAAATAAGATCTAAGTAGTTAATAGTATGTAATTATGTACTTACTGATAAAATTTGGTAATTTGTTTTAGTACTGCTTTTGATCATTTCTAAACTATATTATAAATACTGTATTAAAATCAAATACTGAAAAGGTGATCTAGAGTATTAAAAAATAACTTGTATGGGGTGGTACTTGGAATATATAAAAACCAGCCTATGGCCAACAAAACAACTCAGTGGGAAAAGGCGCTTGCTGCCAGGCCTTATGCCCTGAGTACAGTTCATGAGACTGACATCATACAAGGAGAGAGCCTGTTCCCTCTGGTTGCTCTTTGACTTGCACATGCACATACTTGTAAATGAATGCACGCATGTGTGTGCACATGGGTCTCTATACACATAACAAACAAATGAAGAATAGTTCAGAACATCTCATATAAACAAGCAGCATACTTCTTGAGACCATCTAGGCTGTTCACGCTCCAGTGATAATCTGCACGAGAGTGGTTGTGGAGTAGTACGCCAACACTATATTTTGTGGCTTATTAAAGGACACATAACTCTAAGACAGCAGCATTAGTGATAAAATATGCATGTGTGCATATGCTTCTTGGCAAAATGGGCAGAGATTATGGCTGATCTTAGAGTACCCGCTTTCTTTAGGTTACACTTTAAATCTGTACATTATATTCAGAAGGGTAACCAAGTGGCCACTTTAGGAAAACAGTCTCACTGTAAATACAAGGAAGCCACAAGAAGGTAGATACTGTAAGCAATTTTAAATAAGGCATAGCTTTTTATGAATTTTATATACATCTAAACTTTTTCATTTCAAACAACAAATGCAAACCTGTGTAAGGGTATTAATATAATCAAAGTTTGATTTCATATTGAAATAATACTCTGAAATTCATTTTAAAATATTTAAATTGTTGCTGTTTACATTTTAACGCTATAATTTGGTGAAATTTTGGGATGGGTTAGGAATTTCCATATATGAGTTATTTTAAAATTCTCCCATAACGGAGCAAGGTATGCAGGCAGGTGATTGTAAATCTAAACCTTGGAAGGTCAGAGATCACAAGTTTGATGCCAGCTTGGGCTGCATAGTGAAACCCTGGTGCCAAAAACAAACCCACAGAAAAATGTACAGTGTGATCAAACAGAGATTGAATGTCTACTCCAAAATATTAGCATCACTCACTGGAGATGTTTGCTCTGTCTGCTACAGTGTTTCTTGGGGGTTTTGAATTTGGTTAGAAATTTATCTTGTACCTACTGATTTATATTATTTTTATGTAATAGCTTTTATTTGATAAATAAGTTAATTTGTGATTAAATTTGTTTATTTTCCTCAATTTGAAAGCTATGTAAACTTTTCACTAAAAAGATGAAATAATATCAGACATTTGATCTTCAGAAATGGCCATTTTCTTTATTTTTTCTAGTGGATCTTACATGTTTGTCTCTGGGCTGGCCTCCCATAGCATACATTTTTCCCTGTTATTTTTCTCTTATGCCCGCTGTATACTTACTTTCAACATTCTGGGGTGCATTTGAATGTGTTTTTCTCTGTTTCATTACACCTTATATGCATTTAGAATATTTTGCTTTGATTACTTTATTGACTTTCTAATGCTTTATGTTCAGCCTTTTTGTCCAGCCTTAAGACATTGTTCAGAGATGTAACCCGTACGTTATTGCCGGAAAGCTGCAGTCTGTTTTAACCAACTAAGTGGAAACAAAGTTGCAAACCTGTGTCTATTTGTAGGAATAGGCTGAGTAGATACTCCCCTCCCCAAAACACAGCCCTCCGGGTACCAATCTAAATGCATCTAGACCGAGGTTGAGGGTCTGGAGTTTTCACACAGTTGTGCTGGTTCAGGTCCCAGCTCTCAGGTCCCACTCCCTAGCTACTCCGTCTTACAGTTGCAACAGTGGCCTCTGCAGTGTTTTGCTTACGTTGTTCATGATTCCTCTGAGAATGGCAGTGACCTTGAACGCCTCACTGTTCTTTTGTTTTTGTTTTCGTTTGTTTTTTTTTTAAATAAGGGGTTTCACCATTACATAATGAAAGCATATCCTCAGACCTTTTTAAAAGATCTTGTAGTACAGTCTCCTGAAACTATGTGGATATTTGCTTGTAATGTTCTTGTGTCTATTCCAGTCAAAGAAATAATGCTGTATTGTTAGGAGACTGGTATGAAAGAGAACTCACTTTAAAATTTAGTGGATTAGCCAGTTGAAGATCGTTTCCAGGATGTAATATGAGGCAATACAAGACTGTTCTTTGGATAATTTCTGAATCTCTCTTTTTGGTTTTTGTTTTTTTGAGACAGGGTTTCTCTGTGTATCCCTAGCTGTCCTGGCGCGCTTTGTAGACTAGGCTGGTCTCGAACTCACAGAGATTGGCTGCCTCTGGGATTAAAGTCATGTGCCACCACCCAAGTCCAGATAGCTTTTTAATCTCCACTCTTCCTTGAAAACTGTATTTTATAAAAATTGTTTTTTTTCTTTCATGATTTTTTCAATTTAATTATTTTTTAAGTCTAAAAGAAAAATCACTGTCATCTGTAGTTCATGAGAAGTGTAAGGAAAATGCAAGCTGTTTTTATACATTTTAAAGCTAGAAGCTTTATAAGCCTATACTTTTAATTAAAATTTGTTGTAAATAAATGGGCATTGGGCTAAATAATGTTTATTATTTTCCCTATAATTACTATGGCAGTATTATTTAACCCGCTTTCACAATCAATAAGACACAGAATTGCCTTATTTACCTTGGGCTGGACAGATACACCTATGCTGTCTCGTATCTTCTAGCCCCACCCCATGCCATCCGCCTTACACATTTCTGTCTTGTCTACCTTCCACCATAATCACAAGATACTTGCTTGTATTCTTTTAAAAATTTTTAATTTGAAAACATTTTTTTACAATGTATTCACTTTGTATCCCTATCGCAGCCCCTCCCTCATCTCCTCCATGTTCCTCCTCTCCCCTTCCCTCCTCTCCCCCCCATCCCTTTCCCCTAGTCCACTGAAAGGGGGGGGTTCTCCTTTCCTACCATCTGACCCTAGCCTGTCAAATCTCATAAGGACTGCCTGCATCCTCTTCCTCTGTGGCCTGGCAAGGCCACCCTTCCATGCCATTATCGGAGTCCTTCCTCCCATCCCACATGGTTCCTTTTCCATGCTAACCCATCATGCTGTCCTTCTTCCTCCTCTCTTCCCTTCTGTCTCTCCTTCTTGTGATTCTCCTGCCCTTGCAGCCCTCAAACTTTGGCCATGCCTATGCCATTCTGCCCTGCCCAGGCACAGGCCTTTTAACCAGCCAATCAGAATAATGTCTTAGGCAGGGTTACACAACAAGGACCTTGAGGGCCACTAATTAGCATCAAAACCTAAGTGTCAGACCAACCCCAACTAAAAAAGCATGTGTTTTGGAAATTTTATTTCAGAACTTGTTCCTCATTAAGTTTGTATGTTTTGTTTTTGTTCTACAGAATTACTTCATCCATAAATGCATTTGAGATGTACTAGGCTCATCTGATAGTATTAATTACCCTTACCCATTTGTCAAAGCCAGGTTTATATTGTATATGATTGGAGGAAAATCTTAAGAGGCTGAAGATGTGAGCTTCAAACCTAAAGTCTTAGATTAATACAGGCTTAATCCTTTTTCTTATTAATTTAGTAACTAGATAGTGTAGGTTACCAAGTCAGATTGTTCTTTTTATATTCTAGGTTTTTAGCATTCTTTACATTGTGGAAAATGTGTTCTTTTTTAGTGTGTATCCGGAAAACTGTTAAGGGAAAATCCTTGATAATGGCCTACTAATAAGAGGATTAAACAAATTCAAAATACTGGTTTATAGTGAAAAGATGGTCAGAACTATGTGATTTGAGCAGTTCTAGCTAAGGAGAAACTTGGAATATTGTTTCTGGGATAAAATGAAGAAAATAGTCACTCCATGAATGATAAAGTTCACTCAGTTTCTTCCTGTTGGTCTGTTTGGTTTTGAGGTGCAGAATGGTGGCGAACCGCAGATGTTCACACCGGTGCAGGAGCGCCCTTCTTCCCACCATTACTGGGCATTCCACCGCTGTTTGCTCCTCCAGCCCAGAATCACGATTCGTCATTCCATTCAAGGACCTCTGGGAAGAGAAATGGTTCCGAAAAAGGTACTCAACGGCAGCGTGACTGAAGGAAACCTCTGTCCTGACACCTCTCTGTAGCAGTTTGGTTTAAGAACATTTTTTACAGCCTTGTGCTCGATGCTTCTATGTTATCTTGCTTGCTCCTCATAACAGTCCTTTCATATTACAAATCCCCCGATTTTGCAGCCAGTTAAATTTGTGTTAGGAAATAGTACTCACACAGTGATGTGGTTTAGTCAGGATCTGAACCCTATTTTGCTACTCTCCTGTCTGTTATTAGCTCCTTATACATAGCTCAGGACAGAATGCTGATTCTCTGCACGTTAAATATTAGTTTATCCAAACTAGTACCCAACTGCTGTATTTTTCTTCTAAATGATCAGTACCATAGTTTCTTAGTATTGTTATGATAGTATTTAGAAGTTACAGTGTTTTCGCTCGCCGTTAGTCTTTTAAGTGGAGTATTTTTAAAAGGCCAATGCTTACATGTAATTTTTTATTTTCCAAACATGTTTGTTTAACTTAAGTGATATTTGTTCAGTTTAGTGCTGGTGAGTAACTAAGTTGAATTTAATGTGTCCATAGTTTTTCACAATGCCCACCCTCTTAACATACACTAAATTTTCATCTCTAGAAATTCTGCCCCCTTTAAGTAATCACCCTCCCTGGCCCATGGTCACTGCACCTTGTCTCCACAGTCTGCATTTTGAATGTTTGATGTGACTTTTAGTGTCTGGCTCTTTTCATTTACAGTGTTTTGAGCTTGTTCTACATTATACGTACACAAGTGCTCTATTCCCAATATATAAACATATTATTTTCAAGGTATAAATGGGTCAGTTAATGGAAACAGTGCATCGTCTGTACTTGGTGTCAATTCATCTGTACTATCCACTCCTGCTTCGAGTTCCCTGGGACAGAGTCAAAGCACAAGCTCAGGTGGAGGAGCCCTAAAATGTCATCAGGAACAAAACCAAAGTCAGCCTTTGGATGTCAGAGCCGACAAAATCAAAGATAAGGTAAGCTGTTTCTTGAAGAACACGTGCAGAGTGGATCAACGTATAAGGTAAATATTTTAAAAGTCAAGGCACCAGCTCCTGTTTTTGCAGATGTATACTTTTATTGTACAATGCTGGCATGAAATTAGATATTAAAAACTCAGATTACCTGTACAAATAATATAATTGGCAGTAATAGTTATAGGTTGAGCTTTTGGCTTTTTAGTTTTTCAGTCATGAGAACTGAACCTAGGCCCTCACGTGAAGCGAGGCTCCCAGCTCCAAGAGAACTTGATGGAGACTTACTAAATGCCAGTCCTATTCTAACTTGCTTTACATATCATTTTCAGTTTTCCCTGTACCCTGCATTTGGTGGTGGTTAATACAAATTGTAAAATAACACTAAAATAATTACCCAATAAGTAGCTGAGTCAAAATTGGAAGCCAAACATGTTAACTCTAAACTTACAGGAGAAACAAAACTAAGAAATCTTTTATTACAGGAAATTTCGGATAATTGTAGTAGACGCCTTTACCCCTGTTCACCCATTATGCAGATTGAACTGTTTCCACGTTGCTCCAGTTCTGTCTCTGTATGCAAGTTGTCAATTTATTGTTTCTGAGCACTTATGCTTTTTTGGCATAGGATTAGGCCTTCTTAAGAGAAAGAGGGTCCTGGGCTTGGTGTGGTAGCCCACACTTTCAATCCCAGAAGAGCCAGCCTAGGCTAGCCTGATCTATAAAGCAAATTCCAGGCTACTATAGAGAGACCCTGTCACAAACAGAACAACAGCAAAAGCCCAAGAGTCTGGGGACAGTGTTCTCTAAGAGGAAGGAGTTTTGCTGCCCAGTTAGTGTTTCATCGTCTCTGTGTGTCTCTCTTTAAATTCTGTGTGTGTGGTGGTCCCTGCCTCCAGTTTTGTCTTTGTTGTCAGTGCGCATGGAGGCCAGAAAAGGGAGGTGGATCGCGGGGCCTGGAGTTAGAGCCAGTTGTGAGCTGCTTTATGGGGTTCTTGGAATTGAACCTGAGTCCTCTTGAAGAACAGCCTGTGCTCTTAACTACTGAGCCATCTCTCCAGCCCTAAATTTAATGTTTCTTTTAGGCTGTTCTGTCAGCGGGCTTCTTCCTTGCCAACTGATGGCCTCTTGGCTAGTGGTGTCCAGATACTCGTAGGGATACATGGAGCTCAAATGGTGCCAATGGTGAACTGCATTGGCATTGCTATAAACAGTATATAAGTGAGTTTTGCTAAGAAATTAGTGAGTGCCTTTCCAAATAATTTTTCTGGTACCCCAGCTGTATAGTAGGCAGTGTTTGCTGTGTGCCAGCACCTTGGCCTGTTTGCGCCAGTGGGCAAGAGCCACTTCTTTTAAACAAAATCTTAATCTTAGCTTTAGGTGCTAGGGATCATGGAAAAGAAGCCCTCCTTAATCTTGCAGAAAAATGTCTTTGAGATTTCTCTGTTACTTAGAGGGGCACCATTTAATATTTCCAATGGACATCTTGTTTTTACAAGCTAATAATTCTTAGAGCTTGGTTTTCTTGTTTTTTGTTTTTGTTTTTTTTTTTTTTGAGACAAGGTCTTTCTTTGTGGGCCGGTCTGGCCTGCAACGTCAGATCCTGCTGGCTCACCACCCACATGCTGAGGTTGCTGGTCTGTATCAGTCCCTGTCATCCTTTCTTGTTCAGATTATTAATATGTCTCCTGACTATATCTTTTTTGCTTTAGAATTTGTTCCAGGTGTAGGATTAGTGTATAATTGGCACATACACTAAATTCACTCTAGAGTCTAATCATTCCAAGCCTTTGGCTTCCCTTCTTTACATAATGTAAGGGAAACTCTGACATCCCAATCTCATAAAACTGGACCATCATTAAGTCCAGGTTTTGTTTATCCAAAACACCTGCAGCTACATTTTTACATTTCTCTCTTTTCTTGATCTCTGTTTTCTAAGCAGAAAATAGATATTTCCCAGCGTATAGTCCACCAGATAAGAGGTTGACTGGTGTCCCTAGTAAAGGTCATCAGATGTCTCCGCGTTCCTTTACAGGGCCCCAAACAAAAGCTTTCTCTCGGCTGCAAACACAGCAGAGCGCTTGCGTACACCTGTTGGGGCGTCCTCTGTTCCTCCCTCCCGGGCAGGCACGAATTCCCACCTGCTGCTCTTCAGCTGCTCTTAGTTCCTCTCCCTTAGGATGTGTTTCCAATGGCAGCCGCGTCAGTGTTAGCAACAAGGGCCTGCAACTGCACCTTTGCTGGCTTCTCTGCGAATGACACCTGAGGGCGGGACCCGCCACCTGCTCTCACCTCCATGCTTTATGGAGCAAATCTCATGCATCAAGCCATTGTTCATACTGTATTTCTAAAAAGCCAGCAGTCTATACTTCTAAACTTTGTGCCATCCTATCTTGTGGAAGTAGTGTTAAAATTTAGTGAAATGTGAAACCAACCGGACATGTCCTCCAGGTTCAAGGCATTGCACAAAAACTTGGAACGTGTGAATGCAAAACAGCCCTAGCTTTTGTAAGTTAGTGCAGAATCTGCACTGATATTCTTAAGCAGAATTAGCACTAAAACCTCTCATCAGGAGCGCATATTAAAATTGGCCTACAGACCCCTCTGTCTCAAACTGTATATACAGACCTGAGGTGCCATATTGGTACATGTAAACAACTTAATAAGTTTGAGTATTCAGAGATTGACTGTTAAGCGAAGTTTTAATTAATCTTAGAATATAATAATAATGTAAAAGTTACCATTTTATGTAATCTTAAGCACTTTTGAGTAATTCATGTGCCATTAGGTGTATGATCACATTGCTTACATAAAATGAACGTAAAATCCTGTACTTTTTTACTCATTGTTTTTCAAGATTAAAAGCTGTATTAAAATTGCCTCATCAGCTCTGTCATGTGTAGTCTTAAAGGATTTCCTCAGATAATTTGAATGTCCCTCTGAAGGCAGAGTACTGATATCAGGCCTCCTCATTAGAGTTACTGCTAAGCATGTTCCCTCACACAGTTTGCCTAGATCATTAGAACACATGTAGTTCAGACTAGAGTATGCGGACATAAAGCCTGTCGCAGGTACAGAAATTTCTGTCCTGTGTAGCCAGTGCCATCTTTAAAAAATAAGAGTTTTTAAACAATTAAAGGATTTTGAATGAAGAGTCTCAAATATATGAACTTGTAGATTAGTCTTCATGGCAGCTGAAGTAGACTTATGTCAGTGTGCACGTGAGCCTGTGCTCATTCCACAAAGTGTAGAATCAGAACACAGTTTGGGGAGTCGTTCTCCATTTTTCCATCATGTGGGTTGCCTGGCTCAGTTTAGCTCCTGCCTATCTCAGTACCCAGGATTTGGTATTTAATAGGTTTGGTGTTTCTGTGTGTGAAGGTAGATTCTGATAATTGTGTGCCAGTACAAATGCACGTACTAGCGCTAAGCTGAGAACTTAAAAATGCTCAAATGTTTATACTAACAGTGTAGGTTTCCTGTGGACTTTAAGGCAGCTGTCCTATATTATACTCCTTCGAGCAGTATCTGCTGCACTCAGAATAGACGGCGCTTGCCCCTCGCTCATACTAAGAGCCCTCTGAGCCGAGGTCTGCTGGCCCAGCCTTCCTACTCTCCTGCCTCTTTCCTGGTTCACTGTGCTCTAGCTGGCCCAGCTGACTGTCTCTTGAATTCACTCAGTATGTTTCCAGTTAGTGGCTTTCTTTATGGCTGTCCCCGCTGTCCTGTATTAGGGTGCTTGTCCTCCCTCAGGCCTCAGATCACAAGGTACCTGATGACAGCACCAAAGTCCTTGCCATCACCTCTAGCACGTGTTGTCAAGTGCTTCCGCTTTATAAATGTTATTTACCACTCACAATAGTTTTATATTTTATATGTTGATGTATGTCTTCAGTTCTCACCAGCAAATTTTCTCATCTCCTGAATCCCCAAAGATTTAAGCACCTATAACTTAGCAGATAGTAGCCTTGAACATGTCTTTGTTTTGTTACTGAAAAAAGTATACAGTGAAATGAAAGTTCAAGGCAGTTCCAAGAAACTCCCTGAGATCAGATGGAATAAAATTAGTCATCTGTCTTTTGATCATTTTATGAACTCAAGATGATTTTTAAAGAAGCTTTGGTGAAAGCAAAGAGACATTACAGAATTAATTTGCAAATCTAACACACACCACATTCCTAGGAACGTTAGAAAATAAAATCGATGCTATCCAATCCTACTTCTGCCCTCCTGTCTTGAGTGCCACTGTAGCTGCCTTCCCTGGGGGTCTGTGAGCCTTTGCACATTGTCAGTACATGCTTTGCATGACCACCTCCGTCAGAATCACAGTGACTGTTTATGAGTCTCCTCCTTTTCTTGAATGGACTCTTCTCTTCTTTCACCACCAAATGTGTCCTTGGAGGAGGGCGTAGTCCCCATTCCCTTGTTATCTTTAAAAATAAAAATTGCAGCTGGGCATCGTGCTGCACACCTTTAATCCCAGCACTTGGGAGGGAGACAGGTGGATCCCTGAGTTTGAAGCCATCCTGGTCTAGAGTGAGTTCCAGCTCAACCAGGGCTACTCAGGGAAAGCCTGTCTGGAAAAGTAAAGCAACAAAAAATTATATATACATATGTATATATATTGTATATGTAGTATGAGCATTGAAATGTTTTTTCTCTGCCAAATTATTTGTTGATGCCATATTTCCTTGGTTCCTAGCCCTTATTGAGCCAGAAGTGGTCATTTCAGCTTAGATTCACAATTTGCTGTAAATGCTTAGAAACTAATAACAGATACTGACTGCAAAGTAGTTGATCCTCTGCCAAATGGCAGATTTAACATTATCACCGTCCTTTCCCTTTGGCCTCTACGTTGTTGTGTTTCTCACCTTGCTATTTCTCACACCACCCAGATTCAGTTTTCCATCACCCGAGGGAATGATGTGCGCAGTCCCCTGTTGGAGGCAGCTGTGGCTGCAGCTTCAGTTTGGCTTCTCATTGTAGAAGGAGCTTTCTGTCCTTTGCTCCCAAGCCATACCTCTGAGATGATCGGGAGGAGCTACAAATTGTACTTAGTTGTGTTGCTCTACGCATTCGACAGCCCTCGTGTTTACGCTTCCTGTCAGTCAGCTTTCATTATTGCTACTTAACTATATAATGATGCTCTTTCATGTTCTTCTCAAGATTTGTCTTTTTATCCAGTACTCATTCCTTTTCATAAATCTTCACTATTCGTATGTTCCTCTGGTGTGTTCAGATCCAGTCTGTCTTCTCCATCCCTCGCTCCTCCATCTCTCTCATATTGCCCTCCCAACTTTATGAGCTGATGTGTGCTCTTGCTTGTGCATTGCTCTTAACCTCTGAGCCATCTGTCCAGCCTTCTAGCTCAAGTTCTTTTCTTTCTCTCTCTTTCTTTCTTTCTCCCCTCCTTCCTTCCTTCCTTCCTTCTTTCTTTCTTGTTTTTGTTTGTTTTTCTGATTTTTGTTTTTGTTTTGTTTTGTTTTCAGGATAGTGTTCCTCTGTATAGCCTTGGTTGCCCTGGATTAGCTTTGTAGACCAGGCTGGCCTCAAACTCAGAGAGATTCTCCTGCCTCTCCCTCCCCAAGTACTGGGATTACAGGCCTATGCCACCATGCCCAGCTCTCTGGCTATTTCTTAAACATAAGACACACAAGCCTTGTTTTTTGTTTTGTTTTGTTCTTTTGAGATGGGGTTTCTCTGTATTACAGCCCTGGCTATCCTGGAACTTGCTTTGTAGACCCTCTATAGACTTGGTCTATATTATCCTTTTCTGTCAGCTTTCAATAATTTTTCCCAATAATCTTAAGTATTGTAGATATAGCCTCCCCCCCCCCTCCAACCCCATGTAAATTCTTCCACCCTAAGACAAGGTTTCATGATGTAGCCCTGGCTGGCCTGGATTCACTGTGTAGATCAGGATAGTTTGAAACTAATAGAGATCCTCCTGCCTCTGCCTCTAAGTACTGAGTTGATCTGACATATTCTTATACAGGGTTACATTCCTTGTCTCTGTAGTATTTTGCAATCTGCCTTGTCTTCCATGTGTCCTTCAGTACTGGATGCAAGTGTTTCTTTTATATTAAGAATTTCTTTCCCTCCTGTGTGCGTAGATCGAGTCTCCTACATGCAAAGATCCACTGTGGCACACAGCTCTAGTAGGTACTTGAAAATGTGGCTTTACAAGTCTTAGGTCAGGGTTTGTCTGCTTACAATATAGAGAGGCAGCCCACACTAAATCTGTGTTTAACTTGTCCACATGTAACAGTTTCTACTGTTAAAGCCATACTTTATGCATAGGAATACAATTTGCATGTTAAGTAACACAATGGAATTATTTGACATAATATAAATAGAAAAATATAAGAAAGTTTTTTAGGTTACAAAATCCCTCTCCACCCCATATAAATTTTTTTTAATTTTTTTTTTTTTTCTAAACAGACTAATGGTAGAAATACATTCAGTGACTAGCCAGGTCAGGACTTCCACTTTCTACTGGTGATTTCCTTTCAGATAAGTTAGCTGATAATAAAACAACCCTCATGACAAATAATTTCTCTTTTCTAAAATGGTGTTTTAATATTGAGGATATCATTTGAAAATTAACAGAGCATGCCTGTTCCTGAACCCTGAATTTTTTCAAAAGGATAGTGTTGCCAAATAACGGCTCTTTCTCCAGAAACCGAGGAAGAAGGCTATGGAAAGTTCTAGCAACAGTGATAGTGATTCAGGCACATCGTCAGACACCTCAAGTGAAGGCATTAGCAGTAGTGACTCAGACGATCTGGAAGAGGAAGAGGAAGAAGATCAAAGTATTGAGGAGAGTGAAGAGGATGATTCTGACTCAGAGACTGAAGCACAACACAAAAGTAGCAACCAGGTATTGTTCTGCGCGTGCGCAGGGCTCATTCCCAGTGAGGAGGCAGAGGCTTCATCTTGACTCAGAGCCTGGTCAGCTTTTCATACAGAACACTACATTTAAGGGCATTTGGTTATGTTATAGTGAGATTTGTGCTATGTCTTTGCCATAAGTGATTAGAAATACTTTTTCAAGTGTATTAAATTTTATTTCCAGGTGCTATTACATGGTATTTCAGACCCGAAAGCAGACGGACAGAAAGCAACTGAAAAAGCCCAGGAAAAAAGAATACACCAGCCATTACCTCTTGTGTCTGAATCCCAGACCCACTCATCATTCCAGTCCCAGCAGAAGCAGCCTCAGGTCTCGTCACAGCCGCTTCCATTTATTTTCCAAAGCTCTCAGGCAAAGGAGGGGTCTGTGAACAAACACACCAGTGTGATACAGTCGACGGGATTGGTGTCGAATGTGAAACCTTTGTCCTTGGTAAATCAAGCCAAAAAGGAAACCTACAGGAAACTCACAGTTCCTTCTCCCGAAGTACTTAAAGCAGGGAATAAAAATACCTCTGAAGAATCTAGTTCTTTGACCAGTGAATTGCGATCCAAACGGGTAAGCCAAGTGTTATGTACACTTGATCAGATGTGGAGCACAGCCCTGGGCTTGATTCTCCCCTTCAGGAGAGGGAAAAAAAGATTTCATGTTGTAGATGAAGCTCAGTGGTAGAGGAAGACCCGGGTTCAGTCTCCTCCATACCCCCGAAATGTGTTTTCTGGTTCTTTATTTGTGTACGCCTGTATCACATGCTTCTGAAAGCGCTGTTGCATTGTCATCCTATTTAATGATAGCGTAGTAAGAGTATGTTATAGTTCAATAAGACATGTCTTATTGTTATTTTTGTTTAAAATAAATGCGTCTTTATTTTAGTATTTAGTTCTGTGTTGGAGAAATGAACCCTTACCATCTTACCTTTAATCTTGGAATTTGCAGCTTTTTAAGTGTAAACGGTTTTTAAATTTCTTTGCCAGCACTGCTATAGTAGTGTATGCCTATATTTCTGCCTACTCTCGAGCCTGAGGCAGCCACGGTTTGGTTTGCGTGACTTCTTAACTTTGTGTATCTGCGGTGCATGTGATTGATGTCAGGTCGTGGATGTCTATGCTGGGGTGTGGAGGCCACAGGAGGTTGTCACACTCTGCTTCATGCCTAGAATGAGGTTGGCAACCGGCCAGCCCAGCGATCGCCAGCTCCTTCCCTCGCCCTACCAGAGTTAGCATTTTCACATCCCAGGGATAGGCGAACGGCGAACGCATGCAACTGTTAGTGTGGCTTCTAGGTGTTTGAACTCGTGTCCCCATGCTGCCCAGCCAGCAGTCTAACCTCTAAGCCATCTCCCCAGCCCTGGCTACTGAGTTTTAAATGCCAATCTGCATTTACTTGTTAACTAAGATCGTCTCTGAGTATTACTACTGCCGTTAGCTCCATTTACAGGTGATAAACTTGAGAGTTATAGAATTAATCTTACGTAACTCAGTTAATTTAAGAAGTCAGTGTTGTATAACAACTCTCACAGGACCACCTGCTCAGTAGTGATATAGTTAGAATCCAAATGTATGTTATATGTACTAGACTCCTTATTCTTTTTGTTCATTTGTTTGTTTACATTCTTAGTGATTTTTTTGGTATAGGTGCGTGTCCATGTGTGTGTAGATAGATAGATAGATAGATAGATAGATAGATAGATAGATAGATAGATAGATAGATAGATAGATAGATAGAAAAATGAGCCCTATAACATATGGGAATCAGTACTCTTGGCTGCCATGATGATCCTGTGAATCAAAGTCAGGTTGTCAGGCTTTCTGGTAGGCCCTGTTACCTGCTACGCCATCTCACCAGCCCTGGAATACTCATTTTTAACATAATTTAACATTTTAACATAACAGGCTACCTTTTTTTTCCAAAAAAAAAAAAGAAGAAGAAGAAAAATTCACAATGTCCCTATCAGTTTCTCTGATGACTTGAATAAGTTTTGAGGTCAAGTTATGAATTAGATCATCTGGGAAAGTTTAAGAAAGTTATTTTTCAGAGTAATTAAATCTGACTCTGCTGTGATGGAACTGGCATGTGAGACTTTAAAAAAAAAAAAAAAAAAAAAAAAAAACCTCCTAGTAATTTGAAATGTGTGGCCAGATTCAGTAACCACCAATCTAAATAGAATGACCAATACACCAGAATATAATACATCAAACTTTACGAAGCATCATCAACATCACATGAATAAATTAAAACTTACACTACTTGGCTTCAAACTTTTTATTAATGTAGTATTTCGCTTCCAGATAAATGAACTCACAGAGCTTTAACAGACATCACCTTTATTCCGGATAACTACCTGCTTTCAGCCCCACCCCCGCTGCTTTAAATACCTCTCTATGTGGAGATGGGTCTCTTGATGAGAGCACTTGATGTGCAAAAATGAGGACCTGAGTTTGGGTTCTTGGCACCGGCATAAATAGCCAGACCCGGTCCGTGCATGTGTAACCACTGTGGGGTGGAGACTGGGCTCGCCAGCTGCTAGCCTAGCTCCAGGTTCAACAGGAGATCCTGTTGCGAAGCCTAAAACAACAGAGGAAGTCGGTCACTCGGTGTCTTCCTCTGGCCTCTTGTGTGCGCAGCAGCTCACTAATGTGTACAGACACACCACACCACTAATGTGTACACCACACACACACAAAAAGTCAGTTACATGGTATTGAATAGCCATTTATTAAATGAGTTACACATTTATGTAATAAGCAAAGTGAAGGTTGGATCTTTACACATATAGCCGTATTTCTGTACTACGTCATGTAAAGGAACTGTGTAGGACTCAAGTTAAAGTTATTTGCTATATCTAATGAAACTTCAGGGAAAAGGTATTTAAAACAAGCATCATAACTAAAAATTTATGTGCTTACTCTGGAGTTCATCCCAGAAGAACACATAAGCTATTGAAATGATAATAATTAATTGCAAATATTTTATCTGAACAGACATCTTTTTTCTTTGATATGTATGGATGTGTGTGTTTGTGTGCGCTGCACATATGTGTGTGCGTGTCTGGTACTTGCAGAAGCATCCAGTCTCCTGGAACTGGAGTTACATGTGGATGCTGGGAACTAAACCTGAGTCTTCTGCAAGAACAGCAAGTGCTCGTAACCACTGGGCATCTTAACCATCTCTCCAGCCTTGCACGTGCACACGTATTAGATTCTGCCCGAAATGATGTCATCTACACTCCTTAGTTAGTGTTATAGAACATTCATTTCTTTGGTTTTTCAGTTTTTAGAGACAAGGTTTCTCTGTATAACCTTGGCTGAACTGGACTCACTTTGTAGACCAGGCTGACCTCAAACTCACAGAAATCCTCCTGTCTCCGTTAGTGTTGGGATTGTAGGTGTGCATCACCATGCCTGGCTGTGTTTCAGAACATTTTATCAATACTTTTCTTGAAATAGCTCCTTTCCAGAGCACTATAACATGTTTATTTACTCTTGTTTATTTTTTATGACAGTCACTTGTGTTCCATGCTACCTGCTATTAATTCATTGACCTTATCATTAGTCTCATCAGTGTGTGAACTTGGCTTTTTTTTAATCATTGATTCCTTCAGTGCCTACATTGTGAACATGGAATTTAAATTAATAAGTTTGATTATATATATATATATATCAGTAAATATCCATATGTATTATTATAGAATTTGATAGATCTGTAACCCAAGTCTGACCTGGAGGATTTTTTTCTTTGTTGAACATAAGATGAGGGATAACAAAGCACCACCTTAGGCGTAGGGCAGTCCTTCAGGCCTGCCTCTCCCCATCCGCTGCCGTGTGGATAGTCGATGCTGTGAGACAGCAGGTGTGGCCACTAGTTTTAGACCCTGTCCTAACATCAGAAGAGATAGTATATGTGCTTTTAAGATTAACTGACCGTAGCTTTGAAATATAAATGCAATAATTAATCTCTGTTTATTCCTGATACCCTGTGGGTATAAACCTAGGGTGTGAGAATCTTTAGGATTACAGCTATAAGGAGCAGTTGCTGAAAATTGAAATATGAAAGAACAGTGTAAACTTCTCTGTCATGGATCTGTTTGGCTCAGTATGAGAAGGAAACATATGTTCGTAAAAGGTTTATTAAATGACAGGTACAGTCTAAGAGATAAAACACATTGGATTTTTCTGCCCAAAGATTATATCGTAGTTTTATAAAAATAGTTTATCTGAGAATCATAGCATAAACAGAAAAGGGACATAGTGAATAAATAATTAAAAGCTTTGTGAGGTTTTTGTATTAGTACGAATGTAGTAGCATTTGATTACAAAGGATTATTTGAATAATTTATTTTTTTCTGTATAAGTGGTTTGCCTTTTTTGATATAGCTTGTGTACCACATTTGTGCTTGATACCTGAGGGGATCAGAAGAGAAGGGGTCACATTCTCAAACTCAAGTTTTAGGTGGTTATGAACCACAATACAGGTTCTGGGAACTGAACCCTTGCCCTCTACAAGAGCAACAAGGGCTCTTAATCACTGAGTTATCTCTCCAGCCCCTAATTGTAGAAGTTAAGGTGTATGGTGGCAGACACCTTTAATCTCCGTACTTGGGAGGCAGAGGCAGGCAGATCTCTCTGATTTGAGCTCAGCCTGGTCCTACCAAAGCAAGAGAATTACAGTAGGTTGGAGGACACTTTGGGTAATGATGAGTCCCAGGGTGACCTGGACTATAGAATGAGATTCTATCTCAAAAAGCAAGAATAAACAAGGTTTTCTATGTCAGGTATTCATTAGTAATCTAGTATTAGTTTCAGGTGTGTTTCAAGTTTAGGGTTGCAAGTAATGCTTCAGGAAGACCACAAATGACAGTTCCTGCTTCAGAAATTTACCACAACTGAAAACTTAACTCTTTAAAGCATTATACAGATAGCCCTGCCTAAACTAAGCAAAATTAGAGAGCCAGTTCTTTAGGGCACATGCTTTAATCCTTCCTAGAGTTTGGGAATTAGAGGCAGGAAAATCAGGAGTTCAGGGCCAGCCTAGCTACATGAATGATACTCTGTCTCAAAAAAGAAGAAAACAAAGCGACAAGTATGTCATTGAGTATCAGTCAGAGAGAGCACCTGGGATGGAGTAGGGAATGCTTCTGACTGAGTCAAATGCAGAAAGTTCATCTCTCTGAAGTAGTTCTTATAGACAAATGACTTACGCAAAATGTTGGGGTAGGGAAAGTGCGACATGATGCTGTCCCTAGCAGCAGTCAAGTCCAGCTTGAAAGGTAGGCTAGTGACTACTCATATATAATTTGCATGAGTTTAGAAGGTTGGCAGTGCCCCCAGAAGCTAATCAAAGAAAACTAATGTAATGCAGATTTTGCATTGTTATATAGTACTTATTGGGAGTTAAATAGGAAGAATTAACAGCACGGCCTAAATTTGAGTAATATTAAATGAGAGAATCCAAAGACTGAGTAATACACTAGTTGGTTGGTTGGTTGGTTGGTTGGTTTTGTCTTTTTGTTTGGGGTCAATTTTTTGGTTTTCAGGATTGGATTATTGTGAAAATGAGAGCAACAGTTACAAAAGGGGGCAGTCAAGAAGTACATGGGTTTTGATTGGTCAGAGTGAACGCAGGTGTGAATATATTTAACCAAGGTTCACCAGCCCGTTGTCATTGCTGACAGTCCTTTCCTAGCCCCTGTGCATTGTGGTTTAAGTTTCTCTGTGAAGCTCTATTCTGATAATGACAAACAAAAGCAAACAAAGTTTATTTTCTGGCCTGTCTCATTTTGTTTTTATCTTATGTCTCACAGGAACAATACAAGCAGACATTCCCATCTCAAGTGAAGAAACAGGAGTCAGCAAAGAGCCTGAAGAAGGTTATTGCAGCTTTGTCCAATACAAAAGCAACCTCTAGTTCACCAGCACATCCAAAACAACCATTGGAAAACAACCACCCTAACCCATTTTTGACAAATGCACTTTTAGGTAATCACCAACCAAATGGAGTTATTCAAAGTGTCATTCAAGAAGCTCCCTTAGCGCTCACTACCAAAACTAAAGTTCAGAGTAAGACGAACGAAAGTGCTGCCAGTAGCACCCCCTTCTCCTCACCTGTCAACCTGAGCACCAGTGGGAGGAGGACTCCCGGCACACAGCCTCCGCTGCTGCCCTCCGCCTCTCCAGTCCTGCACAGCCAGGGGAAGGAGAAAGCGGCGGGCAGCGGCCCAGCCCCCTTGAAGGCGCAGCACCTCCCCCACCCTGCCAAGTCCCTGGTGGAACAGTTCAGAGGAACGGATTCAGACATTCCGAGCAGTAGAGACTCGGAGGATTCAAATGAGGACGAAGAGGAAGACGATGAGGAAGAAGATGAAGAGGACGATGAAGACGACGAGTCTGACGACAGCCAATCAGGTCATTTTCTATTTTCAGATTTAAAGTTTGCTTGTCAGTGCATGAACCAAAACGCTTACAAAGGAATCTTAATTACACACTTGAAATCATGGACAGAAAAGTAAGTGATACTGAAATTCGAAGTTCAGTCTTAGCGTCAGTCACCTGGCATTAAATGCCTAGCGTAAAGTGACTCTGATGATGCATGAATTGAATACTATCACTTCGCTTTATTCAGGACCACTTATTCACGGTACAGTTGTTATTCTTTTCAAAAATTACTTTGAGCCAGGTGTCAGTGACACACGCATTTAATCCCAGTACTTGAGAAGCAGAGACAGGAGGATCTCTGACTTTGACACAGAGAAACCTTTTCTTGAAAACCAAAATTGCTAATGATGACGATGATGATAATTCTGAGCCCTGTGCAGTGGCTCTCACCTCTAATCGCAGCACTCGGGAGGCAGAGCCAGGTGGATCCCTGAGTTCGAGGTCAGCCTGGAATACAGTATTCGTAGCTTTTACAAACTGGCTTTCTTATCCCCGGTGCAGGCAGTAATGCCAGAGCAAATAATGGGGCCTGGGTGCTGTTCTGGGTACCTCTTTGGTGCTTTCCTGTGTTTATCTGGAGCTTAATCTAGTGTTGTGCGTCACTTGTCTATAGGAGTGTGTGCTGACATACATGTTAACATGTCAGACTCCACGGCCAGGACGGTTTGCCTCCACAGCCCATCTTTTGTCCTCCGTGTTATTTCTGTTTGTGAGTTATCTCTGAGCACAGTTTGTGACTCTGGTGAAGTCTTTCCCTGAGGAGAAAAACTACAGCTAAAACCATAAGACAAGAAACTAAAACCACTCCCTAGGAAATTGTTTTTTTAATGCAGAATCGCAGATAGAAGTCTGATGGTAGCTCTAGGAGAGGAAGCTGAGCACAGGAGCCGCCATATATCCTGGGTGCTGTCAGCTTTCCTTCTTACCTGCATTTTCGTTATTAAGTTGAAATTAATTTTGAAAGCATTAAGCAGAACTGAAATGTGAATAGTATCATGTGGAAACTATTTTATGATTCAAGTGTTTAAGTAAAACTTATGATTTTAAGAGAGATTTGAGGAACTGTAGTCTACGTACACTTTACTCAAATAGCTTATAAAATAGTAATCTTAACATTTACACTTCCTCTTGGGAAATGGCTTTCTTGAATCCTAAGTCACAAATACTGACTCTCAAATACTCCCGTAGGTGCAAACTGCGGGTGGTTAGTCATGACCTCGTTGTAATGTAATGCTTGTAATGTAGTGATTCTCTACTTCCCAGAATCAGATAGTAATTCAGAATCCGATTCGGAGGCCTCAGAAGACGATGATGAGAAAGACCCGGAGGAATCAGATAGCGACACCGAAGGAGAGAAAGCCGCTGCGAACCTGAATCAGACAAGCTCGTCGGCCAAAAGCCCCCCTGTCAGCCTCACAGCTCCCTCCACTCCGCACAGCCTCCACGTACCAGTGCTCCCCGGCTCGGCCCCCGCTGCCCTGTGTGCTGAGCCCCCGGCTCCTGCTTTTCTCGGCGCCTCCTCTTCCACACTCATGTCCAGCCCGCACTCTGGTACCTACACTTTATTCTTATCGATGTAAAGGGAAAGTCAGACTGCAGCGCGGTTTGCTGCCCGCATAGTTTTCTGGAGAGAACTTCATTGTCATCATATTTTTGCATCTGGATTTTAAATCGGCTAAGAAAAGATTTACTCCTTTGCCTGATATTTTAATTTTTTTCCTGTGATTTCTGTTTTATAAATATAACTGATGATCCCTTTTGACTTCGAATATTTTCTTGTTTTATGTTCATCTTTCTGTTAGTTCAGAATTTAATTTAGAATTGGATTTTTGTGTCTGTGTGTTTTGTGTGAAATGTTCATTTGGACAATGAAATGCCTGCCCACTCACTGTATAGTCCAAAAAAAATTTTTTTTTTAGTGAATAGCATTCTTAAGTCTGTAACATATTATCTTTTTATAAATTTGATTTATCATCAACTTCTAGGCATTTTCATTAAAGAATTCCTACACTTAACAATCTAGTATTCTTACTCTATATTCTCATTCAATAACTAAAAAAATATAGGTTATATATATTAAACTATTTTGCTTCTGTTTTACTTATTTTACTTTCATTGGCACTTTCGAAATTTTGCCTTTATTTTCAACAAAAGCCATGATGTCCCGCTTATTTAATATTTATAATTGTAAAACCTACATTTTGCCTTTAAAAATGTACATATAGCCACAATCCTCTTCCTGTGTGGTTTTGATTAATGAAAGGCCTGGTACTGTTTTATGCTGTAGATATACATGCACATAGAAATGAAATTGTCTTTAAATAGTTCAGCCAACTTTGAAAATATGTAGCATTTGTCTGAAAAGTCATAGACCCCCGAAGAAGACAGTGAGTGGGTTCCTGAAATCTCTGTCAGCTGTTTCCCTCCCTGTTGGCTTTTCTACTAATGACGAGTAAGGGAAAAGCTTTGCAGCGTTAGTGTCGGGGAGGACTCCCAGGGTCTGTCCTCAGGGCCACAGAGGGAAAGCTTGTCTCATGTAGTATGCACTGGAAGTAGCGTGCCTCTCATAAATATACGAATAATCTGTCATTAGGAGTTTTAAAAGAACAATTTCTGAACTGTCAGGAAACTGTCCCTGTCCAATTGAGTACTTCACCCGCTGCCTGACTTTTCTTAAAGGTACATCCAAACGGAGAAGAGCGCCAGATGAACGCGAACTGCGCATCCCTGTGGAATATGGGTAAGCAACAGAAGGCCCTCCTCCATAGTCCACGCACGCTCTGTCTATACTTGCTTTTCTACTCTCGCCTCTCGACGTTATAGTTGATTAGAGAAGAAGAGCTATGACAAACGGCAAAATATTAACTTACCAGAAACCTGTCGTATGAAGGTAATGAAGGGATCACAGGGTTGGGAAGGGCTCACGTGACTAGAATGAACCAGCATCCAGTCACTTGTCAAAAGAACAGGAGTGATATTCTCAGAAGGCTACCAGGACAGAAATAAAGGACAGTGAAAGACGCCGGGGAGAAAGGTAGACGCACTCAAGGAGAGATTCCTTTAACTGGGTCTTGTAACAGTTTGGACAGGGTGTTCGGGCCCCTAGACACAGAGAGGCAAGTGTGTGCGCTTCACACTTGGAGCTTTTGGCGGTCTACAACTGATGTGCGCTACTCAGATGTCTTAAGTCCTCAAAATATTTCCAGCTGTGGTTTCTGTAAAACTTGACAGTTTCGTATTTTCAAGTCTTTCATTTTGTAAATGAATTAGTTAGCTAAAAATCTAAATCGTTTTAATCGTAGATGTATTTCAGTTGTATGATTACGTGTTTATTTTTGTTTTCATTTCTTAATGTTTTCTGAAGAGCATGTGTGCGCTGTTTCCAACTTTTGAAAGGCTCTCTTAATTAAAATCAAGTATCTTGTAACACCCATTTCTGTCATATGTAGCTGGCAGAGAGAGACAAGGGTGAGAAACTTTGGTGGGCGCCTTCAGGGAGAAGTGGCATACTACGCGCCATGTGGGAAGAAGCTGAGGCAGTACCCCGAGGTGATAAAGGTAAATACCTTCCGCATGCACCATACATTTGGCTCTGAATAGGCATGCTAATGCAGAGGGAAAACGCAGAGTGGCTGATTTCTGAAGCCAGAGATGGACCCCAGGATCTGCCTGACTGCAGCCGCCTCCCTCCTCTCCTCCCAGCCGTCCCTTAGCCCTCCCTCTGCTAGTCCCCCCCTCTTCCTCTCAGAGAAGGGGAGGCCCCCAAGGGCACACCCCGCCCTGGCACCCGAACTTGCAGCAGGGCTACGTGCATCCTCTCCCACTGAGGCCCGAGGAGGCAGCCCAGCCAGGGGGAAGGGCCAGTGTCCGCCTTTTAAAGAAGTCTTTGAATCAAAAAGTAGTACCGTAACCTAAATGAAGTGACTCCCTCTGCACTCTAGACGGTTAGCTTTCTTAACACAACGCTCTGATGGCCTCAGTGAGCCTTCAGTACAGTTTTACCGACAGCTTTTGCTGTAGTGATGTTTTCATATTTAAGTAAGGTCTTTTCTGCTTATTAATTGAATCATCAATTTTGTACCTTATAAAGTATAAAAAAGTCTGCATTGTTATCATGAAGTTTTACCCCAGATAGGTAAAACAGTTTCAGAGAAGTCAGTCTGAATAGGCAATTCATAAGATACTGCAAGGAGAGTTTGAAAACCACACGGCTTGGGGATAAGATCTAGTCCATCTGATCACACCACGTGTGTGAGCTGTTTGTTTACTTTTTTGTTTTCGTTTTTTTTATTATTATTATTTGGGAAGTAGAGATCTTTAGTATTAGGTAAGTGGAATTTCTAATGTTTTACAGGAATTGCTTTTAAATTAATTATGCACATTTCTGAACATATCACCACAGTTTGTGCTGAACTCGTGAATTAAATATACAACCTTACATTCACTTTCCCAAAACTGCTTTCAAGAAAGCCTCATCTATGTGTTGTCTCCTTGGAGACGGTCCCTTTACGTTAATTTACCTATAAATGCTTAATACATTCTTGGTACCTTTACCAGCCCCATTGAAAGGGTCTCTAATTTAGGAAGAGAGGAGACATAGCTTCTTGATATCGCTGCATAGCTTTCTCATGCCAAACAATAAAATAATGTCCATTTTCCTTTAGTTACTTTATTTATCATATAGAGGCAATTATAATAATATTTCTACCTTGTGAGATTATGGCAAAGTTAAAATGAGATAATATGCTAAAAATTGTTCCAAATAGACTCAAATACTCAGCAAAGTAAAGCAGACACTTGTTTTCTGGCTTGAACCACTTCTTCCTCTTTGGGCCATTTATAAGGGACAGAAATGTTTTTGTTGTGCTTCAATTTCTTATTTGTTCTTTTTGTTTGTTTTGGTTTTTGAGACAGGGTTTCTCTATGTAACAGTCCTGGCTGTCCTAGATTTGCTTTGTAAACCAGGCAGGCCTCAAATTCATAGGGATCCGCCTGCCTTTGCCTTCTGAGTGCTGGGATCAGAGGCATGTGTCATCACGCCCAGTGTGTTTTGGAGTTTTGAGACAGGATTTCTCTTTGTAGTCCTACATATCCTGTAACTCACTTTCTTTTCTTTTTTCTTTTTTTCTTTTTTTTTTTTCCTTTTTTCTGGAACTAACAGTTTCTTTGTGAAAAGGCAGACATTTCTATCTTGGCTTAGACTTTAGTGCAGGAAGTTAGATTTCTCAGAGGATTAAACATTGCCTCAGTAAGTTAGAACTATAAATGAGTGAATGAGTATGTGAGTCAACCAATGAACCAGTGAATGAGTGAGCAAGCTCAATGGTGCTAAGGATTCTGGAAACGTGTTCTTTGTATATATCACATTTCCCATTGTCCCTGAGAGTAACGGGCTGTTTTCAGCGTAATTGTCTCTTTACTGCTCATTATACAATACAAAAAAAAATTCTTTAATTTCTGTGTGGAAATACATTACAGCGCTAGAGAGATGGCTCCGTGGCCAAGAGCACTGTCTGCTCTTCCGGATGTCCTACGTTCAATTCCCAGCAAATACATGATGGTTCATAACCATCTATAATGGGATCTGATACTCTCTTCTATCATGCAGGTATACATGCAGATAGGACACTTACACACTAAATAAAATAAATCTTTAAAAAAAAAGTAATATAGGGTTTCTTATTTTGACCTGTGGTTTTTTTTTGAGACAAGGTTTCTCTGTATAGCCTTGGCTGTCTTGGAACTCACTCTGTAGACAGTCTGGCCTCCTGCCTCTAATCGAAATGCTAGGATTAAAAGTGTGTCCATCTTTTGAATTTTTTTGTTTGTTTGTTTGAGACAAGGTTTGGTAGCTTTGGCTGTGCTAGAACTCGCTTTGTAGACCAGGCTGGCCTCTGGAGTGGTAGGGTTAAAGGTGTACACCATGATGCCTGGCTCTTAACTTATTTTTAAAAATTAAAATCTATTTCAACTTAGTTTGTCACATTTAAAAAAAAATTTAGTGAACCACACTGTTTTAGAATATACTCCCTGCATATTAGTTTAGTTTTTTTAGTCACAAACATTTTAGAAATTTTTTATTTTTAATCTTTTCTTTATGTATCAGATTTTTATTTTATTTATAACAGAATCATCATTATGTTTTTTTAATTCAGTAGATTTTTGTTCTGAGAGGAAAGCTAATTGCTATTCAACACATGAAGGATTTTTGGTATTTTATCAATAATAATTAGACCTAATCTATATAGCCTCATTACACAGAGCAGAATGTTCTTTGATATACATTCACTTTTTTATTAAACACAATCAGTGTTCTTCCAAATGTAGAGTGTCTTGTTGAAATCAATTCCAGTTAAGAACTTTGGGTTACTGAAGCTGTATCATGTTCAGCTTACAACATTTCAGAGAGCACACAGGGAAGATAACACAAATTCTGAGATCATTTTTTAGTTCAGAAAAGATTAGTAAGTTAAATTCATTTTAATTTACTTTCAGAGAGCTATGATTAAAAGTATCCAAGAAAATGTTTAACTTAATGAATTATAAATGTTCATGCTTTCACATTTTTTTATAGGTGAAAAGCCACTTGTATTTCTGTATATTGTGTCATTTATATGTTTAAGCATAGGATTAATTGGATTAATTTATATAATTATGTAAGAATTTTCTGTGAAAATTATCAGAGGTGATCATTTAGTTAGAGTAACTGGCGTGGAAGAAATTCTTTGTTCTTTTAGTGATGAAAACAAACAAATCTCCACAAGGACCAAATATATCTGGGCACAGGGGTCTTATATGAGACTGTTTCTCCAACCAAGGACCATGTGTGGATATAACCTAGAACCTCTGCTTCGATGTATCCCATGGTAGCTCAGTATCCAAGTGGGTACCCTATTAAGGGGAACAGGGACTATTTCTGACATGAACTCAATGGCTGGCTCTTTGACCTCCCCCCAACCCGAGGGAGGAGCAGCCCTGCCAGGCCACAAAGGAGGACTTTGCAGCCAGTCCTGAAGATACCTGATAAGCTAGGGTCAGATGGAAGGGGGAGGAGGTCCTGCCCTATCAGTGGATTTGGAAAGGAGGAGATGATGGAGGGAGGGTGGGATTGGGAGGGAATGAGGGAGCAGAATGCAGCAGGGATACAAAGTTAATAAACTGTAACTAATATTTTAAAAAAATCTAAACCAGAAGCTTCTTAACTCCACTTCTCAAACTTGAGCTCAGCTCCCATCTGGCCTTGCATTTCAGAGCTGGGTCTCTCTAGACTTTCTTGTTGGCCACGTTTTGTCCTGGGCTTCTCATTGAGTCCCTGGAAGGCAGGGTGTTCCTGTGGTTACAGACAGTCACAGACGTGAGCTCTGACTTCTTGGTGATTTTCTTCTTGCCATGAAGGTCACTTTTGGACTTGTGGTCAGTTCCAGCCACCATGGCATGGCAATAGGAATGCTCTGGGGTATGATCACCAGTGCCCTTTTACACTGGGCAGCATCTGACCAGGAACGACACCCTTTTCCCAGGTTTCTGAACTTTTCAGTTCAGCAGCAGTCAGCAAGTACAAAGTAGGAAGGAAATTCGATTAGCTAACTTCTTGGAGGATATAAGATACTGTTTGGCACAAATGCATTCTTGTTACACAATAGTAGCTGTCTTTGTGTATAATATTTCTGACTTTATGCATATACCAAAAGAAGTCTAGTATGGCACTGTGTGCCTGCAATCCCAGCAGTGGGTAAAAAAGGAGGGAAGAATTGCAAATTTGAGGACATCCTTTTCTGCATGCTGAGTCTGTGTCTTAAAACAATAACAACAAAAATCCAAAACATGGGGAAAATAAAAATACATCAGAATTGATAATAGCTTTAATTCATCATGATAGAACATATTTTTAAAGATTTTTGTTGTTGATGATGCTTTTTGTGTTCTAAAATTTACTTGAATTAAGTACAGAATGGGGAAAATATTTTTCCCCAAATAATACGTCTGTACCTTATAATGCAGCAAAGCTAAGAATTTGTTATTCTTCAAATGCAGGAAGATAGAATACAAGGATTTTAAATGCTACACATGTGATCTATGCATTTGGTGTTTAAGAGCAAATCAGGGCTTTATGTTCAAATTTACTGTCATTGTACCTACTCTTAAATTGACAGCTTTCCTTGGGAATTTTTTACGTTGCATTTTTACCTTTTCTTTTAAGGTACATGCCCAGGAAACACCAATTGTTCTAATTTTATTTAAAGCATTTCCATATTGAAAAATATCTCAAACCTATGTATCATATAAAGCTTAAAAGATAGTTTCTGCCAGAAAGTAATGAAATGACAAAAACATAATTTTGTAAAAGTTAACCATCTTTATTCAGTGTTCATGAGCTTAAGGTAGTAATTACATATGTATTTGAAAATAGCAAACATTTGTTGGAAATAATGATTGTGTATATTCCAAGGTGTGTCAAAGTTCAAGTGAAGAACAACAAAATAATAGGTATCTTTCATACAACTAAAGCAGACACCCTTAATTCAAGGGAAGTAGGCTATGAAAGGAAGGGAGACCACACAGCGTTTATTCCTTTTATTCATTACGTTTGTTTGAGTTCACAGGTATGGGGAGAGCTTGGTAGGCTCAGCGACTGGTTAGCACTGTGCTGGGGAGGTTTCAGAGACTCTTACCAGTTCCTATTAACACCATGATTTTAGGGGTGACTGACTTCTGAAGGCAGGCTCTGCCAGCCAACTGCCTCCAACCCAGTGCCTGTCAGTCATGGAAAGAAAGGATGCCTATAGATTTGTCTCTATAGAATTCTGTTCCATTGCATCATAAGAAACTTGTTGGTCCTTATGTTTGTCATCATTTTTATTTTATTTCACTGGTTTTGGTTACCAAAGTAATAGAAAATGTTTGTGCTGACTTGGTTTTGGTATGTTTGGAAGCGTTCCTTTCTCCTGTCCGTGTTGGCCTCAAGGAATACCAGAAGTCGTCATAGTAACATGTCACAGCTTTGACAAGGAGTGTTTTGAACCATCAGCACTCTAAAAGGCAGTTGTGTGAATTGTAGTAAATGAGGTATTTAATTAAGAATAACTTTTTTAAAAGACTCCATATTTTCACCAAGTAAGTTCAGAAGCATTTAGGACGTTAAATGTCTAACTTAATGTAAGAAAGAAACAAAATAAAAAACAGCAAAGAGTTCCCCGGAAAGGATAAAATAGGGAAAGATGTATAGAGCAGAAGTGAATAGTTACACATGATTGAGGAACTTTTTGAGATTGGGTTTGAAGGATTCTATTTAATGGCATAATGCCATAAGAAAAGTAAAATATGTTTCTTTCAGAAAATAGCCAGTTTTTTCAATCACTTCATAAATATTTATGACAGTGTTACCCAATTTTCCCCAAAGACATTTTTTTGCCGCAAAGGAAATTGTGAGTATGCCTGTTGCTGTAGGAATGAAGTTGAAAAGTCTAAATTTGAAGAAAAAAACTAATGTTAATGGAGAAACAAAATAACACATTAAGATGTAAATTACAAAGAGATGTAATACCTGGTGGATTTCATAGCAATTTGCCATGAAAGGGCTTTTCTGGTGAAAGAGAAAGGAGCCATTGTAATAATTTGGGCAACACATGGTTTTAGTCACAATGATAGTGATGGTGATTATTTTAAATTAAGTAAAGAACAAAAGATTGGGAGTCAACAACCAGAGTTCTAATCCAGCTCTGCTGTTAACTGCCACCCCTGTGCAAGCTAGCCTGGGCACATATAGGCTCTGGGAACATGAGCGATCCGCACGGACAGGGGAGGAGTCTGGGGATTTATGTCACTGATTTACCAGGTAGGATTTTAGTGGCTAAAAGTAAGTAAGCCCAAGTGTGGAGCTACTGAAGGTCATTCTGAGTCACTTTAAACTCATTTCTTCTTTCACATCCTCCCCCCCCCCCCATACACTAAACTGAGCACAAAAGTCATGCAGTCCCATGAAGCTGTGATCTTGGGGGGTCACCTCTTTGATCAGTGGGACAGCATAATCAACTGTGTGGAGATAACTGAATCAAACTACACATTTCTGCACTGTGTGTAATGGGTGACACCCCTCTTCCCCCAGAGAAAGCTATTTTTGGACTTTTATAGCTCTTAAAATGCTACTCAAAATAGTGTGTATCACTAATGAGCTGTGTAACTAACTAGGAGAGACCAAGGCTGCCCAATGCCCTTCATGTGAAGTACACCAGGCTCTCAGAGCTGCTCTGGAAGCAGAAAGCAATGGAAACTAGACACCAGCCATAGGAAAAGCTGACTGAGCCCCACTTTTCTTTGTGTTAAATTTAGCATTTTCATTAAACTGTAAGTTGTCAAAATCTTTGAAAAGCATTTGATACATGTGCTTTGCTCGAGTCCTGTGACTTTCCTTGGACTTCTAAACCATGCAGTTATTATCCCATGTCACATTGAAGCACTAAGGCTTATTTAGTTCCCTCACCTGAAATGGAAATGCATGCATCAGGTCTTTCCTGTCCCTCTTCTTCTGAATTAGAGAGTACTCACAGGTCAGAGCACTTGCTGCTCTTGCAAAGGACCCAGGCTCAGTTCCCAGCACATACATGGCAGCTGACAGCCACAGATTAGTCAATTTCCAGGGGACCCACACAATCACAGATAACCCAAGTTCCAGGATCCTGCGCCGCCTTCTGGCCTGTTTGAGCACCAGGCATGCATCCAGCACAATTGGATAGGGGCAGGAAACAGTCATAAAATAAAATAAACATTCATAAACATAAAATAAAATAAATAAAACTTGTTTAAAAAAAGATCCTTTGGGGGCTGGAGAAATGGCTCAGAGGTTAAGAACACTTGCTGCTCTTCCAAAGGCTCTGAGTTCAATTCCTAGCAACCGCATGGTGGCTCACAACCATCTACATAGTAAGATAGGGTGTGCAGGCAGAATGCTGCATAAATAATAAATCTTTAAAAAAAAAGATCCTTTGTCTTTTAGGTATGACAATCTGAACATTTCATGTAAGCTGTTAAAAAGGAAGAGATTCTGAAAGTACACTTTCAGGGAGAAGTTTTTATTTTTATTTTATTTTCTTGGTTTTTGGAGACAGGGCTTTTCTGCATAGCCTTGGCTGTCCTGGACTCGCTTTGCAGACCAGGCTGGCCTCGGAGATCCACCTGCCTCTGCCTCCCCAGTGCAGGGTTACAGGTGTGAGTCGCTGCTTTCATTTGTTTTTAACCTGTTGTTAAATTTACCAAAAAGTATTTAGGGTAAATATGTTCAATAAATGACAAAGGGTTCTAAAATTGTCACAACAAATGCCTTAATCTAGATTTCAACCATACACCACGGTTAGTTTACTTCTAAGAGACAGGAGCATAAGATAGTAAAGGTCCCATCCATGGCAGGTGTGGTCACGCATGCCTTTAACCCCAGTAGAGACAGTTGGATGCATTTGAAGGCAGCACGATCCTACAGAGCAATCTCTAGGCCAAGCAAGACTATATAGTGAGACCCTGTCTCAAGAAAAAAACAAACAGAAAAGCCAGAACCTCTCATTCATATCTCAAGTGTTAACTTGGAAAACATGTCCTGAGAGGAACGAATGGAACTGTAGCTCCACACGGAAGGCAGCGCGTCACTGACACTGAGGAATCTGGCAAATAGACCGCTTAGGTTATTCTCCTGGCCTCGTTAACTCTTGACTTCTATACAGTTTTCCCTACAAAATAAGTCAGTTTACAGATTATTTAAAATAAAACATGGAGCAAGAATCGAAGAAGACATCAGGACACGGTTTCGAAGCAGGATTGAGAGGTGAGATCACAGCCCTGACTACCTGAGTAGGGCTCTTTCTGCTCAGGTTGGCTTTCCCTTTTCATATCCAGGCGCTCTTCTGTGCTTTCTCCTGTAAGACTTCAGCGTTGGCCTTCCTTTCCAGGTCTAATCCGAATTCCTAGATTGTGAGCCCCATAATGTGCACATGGTCCATTGAGACAGCTTCCTGCCCTAACTTCTAAAGCCGCAGAGTTGACTACTTCAGTTCACTACTGCTCATGATGTAGTCCTGAGTCACTCACAGTAGGGGAGCTTGAAAGACCTTGTTTTCTGAAATCCAAGAGTTCAGTGACATTATGTCAAACTCAGTGCATGCAGTGCCCTTAAAAAACATTGGCTTTCCAAATGCCAAGGGCACAAATGTAAACCATAAGTCGCCACTGTCTTGGAAGTTCCAGACACTATACATTCTTTTTTGACTCAAGCGGGTTTTTCTGAGTGTGTGTAAAAGTATTGTATAAAAATTTGAATAAGAAAAAGTAATATATAAGTCCCTTAAATACTGGCTTAAAAAAATAAAATCTGTTATAGCAGATTTTCCTATTAATAAGATACTTTATAAAGAGTATGGATGTTTGCTTACAGACTTCTCCTTGGGCTTTCTTGTCACTGGTCACACTTATTTATTTATTTTTGATCTGTGTGATATGTGATACTTTGTTTAAAATCAGAACCAAGAATTGAAAACCTAAAGAAATAAAGAGCTTTCCTTGATGGCGATCACAGCTCAGTCTATCCTAGCTCTTCTAGTGGCTTTCTGTGGTACGAGCCTGAAATATAGTCAGCGTAGTTGCTGGTTATGCTAACTTTATTGTAATCAAAATGGATTTAAATTTTATTTTAACATTCAAATCACTGAAGAGCTAGTGTTATACCCTGCTTTTAGCAAGTAGATTTTCAATATATACACTAGTTTTTTTAGTCATGTGTTTGACTTGATTAAGGCCTAAAAGTTGTGATCAGTCACTTATATACCCTATAGATATATGTATCAAAAGAGAGGATAGCTTTGTAAATCAGATACCCCGTCTCGAGCATGCCGTGCAAAGTTGTGAGAGTTTGGCGGTTGTTTTCAGATGGAGTCCCTCGCTTTCTCCATGCCTGTAGCCTCTCTGGGCTTGCATTCTGTGAGCTATAATAAGAACAATGAACACAGCCATACGAGTTGGAAATGTGAAGATCAAAGCATAAGGACTCGAGAGTGCCTGGAACAGAACAGGAATTGTACAGTGAAAATGTAGTTCTTTTACTTTTCCCTGTAGCAAGTATATTTGTAATGTTAGTTGCAAATGTACTTGTCATTGTACTTAAGTGGTTGGGTTTGTTTTCCCTTGATGTTTTTCAAATATCAATATTTGTTCTAATTTTCAGTTGTTAAATTTTTCTCAATAGTTTGTTTGAGTCAATTGCCAATTAAGGCTGATAAATTGATACAGCTTTTAAAGTCTACTTAATTTTACGGTACTGTTTGTTAAACTTGTCATAATTTATTAGTTGAAGAAGCCAGATCATTTGTTAATTCCCTACAGATTGGGTTTCATTTGTATTTTAAAGAGATACTACTCATCCAGTCTTACTTTTAAAGTTCGGTGATTAAATCTAGAATCTTGATCAAATCCAGGCTTGCCCTGGGGATGGGAACAGGATTGCTTTAAAGGTAATGTGAACCTCTGACTGGAGCACGGTGTTACCGGCTTGTCTCTTTTTTGATGAAAAGCTACTCACTCAGGGGCAACTGTTACTTCGTTAGTGATTACAAAAGACCAACGTTTAAATTTTGTCTCTCATGTATTAGCTATAATAGGTATAAGAGAAAGGTTTGTCTGTTACCAGGGTAGCCTAATGTTTTTGGTGAACTAGTAACCCTCAAGAACAATCCATAGGGAAGTCACCACACAACTGATACTTTCAAAGATCTACCAGCTGTGGTAATTATATTCAGAAATGATTATGTTATGTCTCTGTATGCTTACAAGTATAGATACAAATCTGTGTTTAATTTTGGTATAAATTTGATTAACAATAATAAAGGTATACTATAAGATACGAAAAATTACGTAAATATCTTGTTTGTAATACTTATTTCTGTAATTTATTCCTCAAAAGGGAATGCAGTGGTGTCTTCTGAAAGAAGAGGATGTCATTCCTCGTATCAGGGCAATGGACGGCCGAAGAGGAAGACCTCCCAATCCAGATAGACCAAGAGCAAGAGAAGAGTCCAGGATGAAACGCCGGAAGGGTCGCCCCCCCAATGTCGGCAGTGCAGACTTTCTAGATAACACAGATGCCAAATTACTAAGGAAACTCCAGGCTCAAGGTGAGCGGCACCCACTGCAGTCTGTCACTAGCGACCATACCAAAACCCTGTAATCATCCTTCTGGTGCTTTTGATTTGGGAGTGATTGAAATTTCTCTCAAATGAGGAATTAAGTAACCCTCCTTATTTGAATGCATAACCGTAGGTACAGGTCCTGTGCACTACAGTCGCAAAGGTGCCGTTGTGCTGTTAAGACTTCCACAGAGAGGGCATCAGCCAGCAGTGCTTGGCGCATGCTCCAAGACTGTGCAGCCTTCCTTCCAGAATTCTTCTCATAACACCTCCCAATTCCTTGATGTTTACATGAGAAGGACTCCAAATTATATGTATCTGTGAGATAAATTTTCAGTCAGACAACGCCAGTTACTGGTAAATAACCTCGACGTTTTAACTCTCCTGAAGTCTGTATGCATTTTCAGAATGCTCAAATGGTGAGTGTATTTTAGAAGGAGTGATAAGGGCACCAGACAGTGTGCTTTTACTTAGTAAGCTCAGATTATTTGTAGTGATTAGAAATGTACTTTTTATTCAAAATTATACTGAAAGTATCATCATGGGCTGTTCAGTCTGTGACACATGGAAGACTAAGAAGAAGTGGAGTCTGAGTTATTTTTGTATAAAGGTGAAAACCCTTTAGGTCGTCCTAAGCTTCTCATCTTATCTAAATATCTTCAACTTGTAAGCATATATGTACAGATAAATTGTGGCTTACATTTTTAATAATTAAAATTATATTTAAAAGTTTACCAGAGGGCTGGAGAGATGGCTCAGAGATTAAGGGCACTGGCTGCTCTTCAGAGGTCCTGGGTTTAATTCCCAGCACCCACATCGTGGCTCATAACCATCTTAATAAGATCTGGTGCCCTCTTCCTGTGTACAGGCATATATGCAGGCAGAAAACTGTGTTAAATGATTAGATAGATAGATAGATAGATAGATAGATAGATAGATAGATAGATAGATAGATAGATAGATAGATACATAGATACATAGATAGATACATAGATGATAGATTTTTTTATCTAAGTCTATCAGAATTTATGTCATTACAAGAATTATCTCTATGAATAATAAAACCTAGAAAAATATGCAAAATGTATTTCTATTCATTGTAAATACATCATAATGTAAAAAAAGGTTCGTAGATGTGTTTTTTTTGTTCTGACAGAACTCTTAAGTTATCAGAGAATAAAGATGAAAATCTAACGGTTTGTGTATGATAATAGCTTTCAGTGCATGTAAATAAAACCAACTTATTAATTGGCCAACTTTAACACCTTAAATTATATACAGCAGAAAATAGCACCTTTCACTGAGGTCACAGTTCTGGGAGTATGGAGCTGGAGGTTTCCCCCTTGAATCCTAAGAAGAAAGAGTGCTTACCGTCCAGCGTGTTCAGATGTTAGTCCTGCTAGGATGTTTTAGGATATTATGGCCAAAGATATGGCTTATATCTGAAAGAGCTGTGATACCTAATTCCAAAACTAAGTACATTACCTTTGAAATGAAGGCAGACATGTAATTTTTAAAGTTTTTATTAGCATTCATTTCTTGCACAGAAATATTGGTTTCATTATGATATTTTCAGAATTTATAAAACCCATGCTTCTGTTAGAGAAAGAATTTAACTTAGAATGAAAGATCAACTTACGTAACTTTTTTTCAAGACTTTAAGAAAGTTAATTAAGTTGTTTTTACTTTATATGCCTGGTGTTTTGCCTGCTAGCATGTCTGTGTGAGGGTGTCAGATTCCCTGGGACCAGAGTTACAGACAGCTGTGAGCTGCTATGTGGCTGCTGGAAATTGAACCCATGTCATCTGGAAGAGTAACCAGTGCTCTTAACCACTGAGCCATCTCTCCAGCTTCAGAAAACTGTCTTCTCAACACATATACTTTTTAACTTAAGACCAAATTGAGCCAAGTTGAGGGAAAAAATTTAAATGTGTTTATCTTGCATTATGATATTCTTCTAGCATATTTTTTTCACCAGTGGTTGCTTTCTCTGTATGCCCATTTACAGGTATTTATTTCTAAGGAATTTACAGTATAAGAGATCTTTTACATAACTCAAAACATTTTAGTGATGATTATGATTTCCAAAAATTGAATATTGGAAGATGGAAATGTATTTTAGTATCAGCTTTTGTTTTATCTTCCACGAACCCCTGTAGTTTGCCACTTAAAATTAGATGCTTCCATATCCACTTACCTTGGTTAGTAGGCCATTCTAGGCGGGTGAATGATCATGCCATTTTCTACCTGTTCAACCATTTTCAAACAGTTCTACCTGACATGTAAACATCTGCTCAAATTTTCTTAAGTATTGCATCATTCATGGTAGCAAAGCACCAGTTTCACAGTATATCTTTAAGATTCAGCAGAAACATAAAGTTGTCAATAATACCCTTTGATTTTTTTTTCCCAGAAATAGCCAGACAAGCAGCACAAATAAAGCTTTTGAGAAAACTTCAAAAGCAGGAACAGGCTCGGGTTGCCAAAGAAGCTAAAAAACAACAAGGTAGGTGACTTGAGCGCTGAGGATTCCTGAGAGGCTGGCTTTCCTCCTGTGTTTGCGGGATGACCGGTGTGGGCTGGCCTTCCTCCTGTGTTTCCGGGATGACCGGTGAGCTTTGTCTCCTCTTCACAGCAATAATGGCTGCGGAAGAGAAGCGGAAGCAGAAAGAACAGATGAAGATTATGAAGCAGCAGGTATGTTCATGCGCTGCAACAGCCTTCATGCGAATCCACATGTACAGGGGCATGGTTCCCATCCAGATTTCCTGCATAGCTGCTGTTGGCTGTGAAGGTCTCTGTTTAGGAAGTTGTCATCTTCTGTACTTAAATTTTCTCCTTGTTAATTTTTTTTTAAGATTTAATTTTTATTTTATGTGAATTGGTATATTCCTGCAAGTGTATATTTCTGCCACATGTGTGCCTGGTACCAAAGGCGGCGAGGCCATTAGAGTCTCTGGAACTGGTGTTCAGATGGTTTTGAGCCACCATGTGGGTTCTGGGAGCTGAACCCAGTTCTTGTACAAGAGCAGACAGTGTTCTTAACTGCTTGGTCCTGTCTCCACTCTGGCTTTTTTTTTTGAATGTGGGTTCTGTGATTGAGACTCAGGTTCTCATACTCAAGGTCAACCCTGCTCCCTGAGCCATCTTGATTCCCTTGTTTTTATTTTTTAACTTTAATTTCTCTGTAGAATTGCATTCATGAGTACAAAGTATTTTCCTTAAACCCATCTCTCTCTCCTCCCCTCCAACTCTTCCCATGTTTTTCCACACGGCTTTTCTCCAGAATTGTCTTATTCATTTATGTATATATTTGTGTGTATGTATGTATGCATGTGCATATATATGTATGCATGTATATACAATCAAACACATATATGTATGTATATGATTTCCACCCTACTGAGTCCGACTGGTGTTGTTCATATGTACATGGGTATAGAACTGACCTCAGGGGCCTTGTCCCTGAAAAACACTGAGTCTCTTTTTCCGAAGCCGTTGGCTGCAGCACTTAGCTAGAGGTAGGGTCTCGTGAGCTCTTCCCCTACCCATGCTGGGATGTCAGCTGGTATGGTCTTATAAGCAGCCATATTGTTGAGTTCACATTTGCAACACTCCTTTGATTTCCAGAAGAAGCTGTTTTGCAGCAGAGCCTGTGCTCTGGCTCTTGCAAGTTTTCTGCCCCCTCTTCCGTGATGTCTCTTAGCCTTGAGCGAAGTCATTGTCGCATCGATGGGATGAGCTCTCTACATCCTTTTTCTGCAGTTTGATCATTGTGCTTCCCTGTAGCAGCCTCTGTCTAATGCAAACAGGAACTTGTTATTGGGGTGAGAGCTGCACTTTTTAAATTTAAGGATGAGTATTTAGAAAAGATGGGCATACTGTATCAGTTTTGCAAAGTGTAATGGACCAGCCAGCCAGGCGAGAGGTGCCCTGTGGTGCAGCAGAGGGCTGTCCAACTGTCGATTGGACTTAAGACCCATTCAGTAAGTGGGAACTCCAATCCAATTCTATAAACCAAGCTAAGAACCCTTTGGTGGAAAAGCCGTAGGCCCTAGAGGAAAATGTACAAGAATTTTCTCGTCCTTTTTCATGAGACCTTTTTAAAAGAATTCCTTTCTTTTAAGAAATGAAATTTTATCTAAAACACGTAAGTAACATGTATAAGTATTTTAATAGATTTCATTTTCAAGTTGGTTCCCTAAACGATTTTCAGATTTCCTGTAGGACGATAGAAGATGTTGTTGAACATCCAAGTTTTAATGAGGAAATCTGTTGAAAACATGTACAGTACTAGAGCCAGCAGGTAAATGTCTCAGCAGGTAAAAGTGCTTGCTGCATCGGCCTGAACCTACCTCCTCCTTGGAAGCCACACAGTGGGAGGAAAGAACCAACTTCACAAATTGTCACCTGACCACCATGGTACACCATGGTGCAGGGCCCCATAGTAATGCACACACAATACAGTTAATTGATCAATTAAAATTAAGTAAATAATGCCCTTGCCCTATTAGTAAAATATTAAATCTAGGTGTTCTAGAAGACAGTTTGCCCTCCTTTCTTCTGAATGTTTCCAGAGAGTATTTGCCATATCCAGAATTCTCTCTTCTGGTAATACTCCCTCTTCCCTGCTACTTTTAAAAACTTATTTTGGTAAAATTAAGTAATTTAAAAATTGGCAAAATGTGAAGTGATGCGGTCTGTGAGCTAGTCCCATCTCTATTTCTCATGCAACACTAAACAACAGAATGGTAGAGAGTAAGCAGTCACTGTTCGTCCTAAATCGCTGCTAACTACATTGCTTGGCTTGGCAGTGGAGAAAAATCACTGATCCTTCTTCTAGAATTAACAAAAGAAATGTGGCCAGAGTGAATTGCTGTGGAGTTGGAATTTAGAATGTAGAGTTTCTCATCATGCAGCCTAGAGTTAAATGTGGGCTCTCCTGCTTAAAGATTTTGTGTCATTAAGGATGTTTCCCAGCCTTTTCTGTCTCCCGTTCCTTTATAAAGGAAGATAAGGGAGGCTGATGATTAAATGAGAGAATGAATATACTACGCCTTCCACAGTCCTTCAGGCCCAACAAATGCTGTTTTTTGAAATGCATATAAAATATGCCTTTGACCATAATATAAAATTATAATTTGTAAACTTAAATTTCTTCCTTTGTTTATTGTGACTACCAGACATTATAGTAGGCTGAGTGATGCATTTGTTAAAGATCTTTATAGATTTATAATACTACAAAGTATGTGCCTGTACTCATTTTAAGGCACAATGCTGTCTTTTTTAAACATTTTTATTTTATATTAATCACAGGTTATGTACTTTGTATCCCAGCCATAGCCCCCTCCCGCATTCCCTCTCTATTCCTCCCTCCCTCATCTCCTCCCTGCTCCTTTCCAAGTCCACTGATAGGGGAGGACCTCCTCCCCTTCCATCTAACTCTAGCTTATCAGGTCTCTTCAGGACTGGCTCCAATGTCCTCTTCTGTGGCCTAGCAAGGCTGCTCCTCCTGGGGAGGCAGGGGGTCGTCGAAGAGCCAGCCATTGAGTTCATGTCTGAAATAGTCCCTGTTCCCCTTACTAGGGTACCCACTTGGATATTGAGCTACCATTTGCAATGCTGCCTTTTTGTTATGCTTTTTATAGCTTCTTTGATTTTATGTTGACCAAAGACATATCAAATTATCTTACTACTTTAAATTCAGCTTTGTGATCTTAAAGTCAAGTGCCTACATTCTAAATCTTCACATTCTTTATTGCTAATTGAATCAGCCTTAGGCATCAAAGCTTCAGCAACATTAATTCAGGCATTTATGAGACTAGCCTACTCAGACTTTTTTGTTAAATAATGACCATTTTATTTTCTCTTATTTTAATTTATTTTTGAGTCTAGGTGTTTCTGTGCTGCACAGGAAGACCTCTAACTTGTAATTCTCCTGCATCTGTCACTAGAGTAGTTCAGTTTACAGATGTGAGCCACCTGGCCCTGAAATGGTGATTTCAGGTCAGCATTAATTGAGAATAAAATAGAGTCGTCGTCTTCTCATTCTTTTGATATTTTTGACACAGCAATTGACAAAAAGATATCATGAGGATATTTTTTTTCTTACTGCTTTTTATATGTAATTTTTATTGAATATTTTCTTTGGCAATTTCATGCATGCATTCTACCTGTAGTAACCCTCACCCTTTCTATTCTCCCCCCAACCCCCAAACCCTATTACCCTAACTTTGTTTCCTACAAGTCATTTCCCACATTCTTGTCTTTTGTGTTTGTGTTTTTGTTTCGTGTTTGAGTTTAACCAGGATTAGCTGTGTGACTGTGGGTTTGGAACTATCTATTGGAAATTGATGGATTCCCTGGTTGTTACACAGCTGCTGCCGGTGATGTTCACCTTCCCAGAATCTCCCAGTAGCCAAGTCGTCCAGCAGGGAGGGGTAGGCCATATTTAAGGAAAAAGCCTCTGATTGATAACCAAAAAATGTCACCAGGAGAACATGTTTGTTCCATGCTGGGTGGTGCTGGTACATGTACTCCAGGCGGAGGCAGGCAGAGCTCTGAACTTGAGGTCAGCCTGCTCTACAGAGTAATTTCCAGGACAGCCAGGCTACACAGAAAAACCCTGTCTCAAAAGAATATGTTTCTTCAGGTCTTAACTTCTAATAAAAGTAAATAATACAAATAAAAAAAAATTAGATAATGATCCTGCAGTCTAGTACTTAGTAATAATACAAAACTACATGCTTGGGGTTTTATTTCTGGTTAGCTGTTGCTAGCATTCAGTACCAAGAAAGAATCACCAACCGCAAAATCATAGTGTGATTAATCTTCTGATTGTTCAAACCTCATGATTTTCTTATATACGTCGGAGGGATTCGATAATATGAATGTACAGAATGAAGCAAAATCACAGCTTCAACAGTGCATTTGGAAACTGCAGGAGAGACACAGCAGCGCTAGACATGGAGAAAATGTGTTTGGTACAGAAATTCTAAACTAATCTGAAGTAGGAAATGTCAGGGTTTTGCCTGTTGTTAGGTATTTATTTCTATCCTTGCCAATTTGATACGTTGAACATTTTGAAATAAAATTTCCTATCTATGATTATAGAATATGAAGGGGTTTTCCCCTTTTTGGCTTTTTGAGACAGGGTTTCCCTCAGTAGTCCTGACTGACGTGGAACTTACTCTGTAGGCCAGGGTGGCCTCGAACTCACAGAGATCCACCTCCAGAGTGCAGAGATTAAAGGCATTGTGCCACCACTGCCCAAATGTAAATTCTTATTAAAACTTAAATGAGAGCCAGGCATGGTAGCACACACCTTTAATCCCAGCACTCAGGAGGCAGAGGCAGGTGGAGCTCTGTGAGTTCGAGGCCAGCCTGGTCTACAGAGCAAGTCCAGGACAGCCAAGACTATACAGAGAAACTCTGTCTTGGCAAACAAACAGCCCCAAAACCAAAACACTTAAGCTAATGTTAAATATAAATGTAACCAAATGTGGATATTGAACATCTTGTCATCTCATGTAAGCAGTTTTCTGGATTATAAATTTGAATTAATTCATTATAAAGTCATGTTATATCATTTCTAGATGGATTTATTCTTATAGTTGAAAGCATTGTTCATATCATGCTGTCAACGTGTAAAAGGAGTTTTAAAGTTGATGATAATGTTTAGTAATGACCTTATAATTTTGTAATAACACAGTAATGGTTTTATAGCATTCCTTAAATTTATGACAAGCTGACAAAGGCATGCATGTAAATTATTTTATAGCAATATTGTTCTTTGTTCAAGTTCATTCAGTAAGTAGCAGTAGCTTTATGTATTTCTTTATTTTCTGTTAATTTGTTTTATTTATAATTGCAATTATTTTTCAATATTGTCTAAATATATAAGTTTAATCAGCTTTGTTTTCTGTATAGTCATCTAATATTTATAGTTTACAATTGTGAGAAAATTTTGAAGCTCATATGAATGTAAGATGTGCAAATGTGAATCATTTTAACAGAATACAGAATTTTGGATACAGTGTGGATAGCACTTGGTAATTCGGTATTGTAATCTGTCTTAAGTTACCTGACGCCAACTAAAATTAAAATGTTACTTTAATATTTATTTTATAATCTCAAATTTTTGTAATTCTTCCTATAGGAAAAAATTAAGAGAATACAGCAAATCAGAATGGAGAAAGAACTCCGAGCTCAGCAAATTCTTGAGGTAGAATTCTTAATTTAACGTAATTAAGATAAATGCTCATGAAGTCTTAGAATGTTCAAAATGCATGGGTTGTCCCTGTCTGTTCACATGAGTATATGACTAGAAGGTCTCTTCAGATGGGTGCAGATTGAGACAGTCTTTGAACCTTTTCGGCAAGTTCATCCACCGTCCTCCTAAAATGCCGGAAAGTAAAACAAGCAGGCAGGCAGGCAGAAGAAAGTGGGGACAGGAGCAGTCAGAGCACCGGGGATCCCCACCACCACCCCGGAACGCCCTGAGGGCACAGAGTTGGACGGTTTCTGTTCATTTAGAAACAAGTGTTTATAAAAACCAACTTTTAAGTGCAGGAAATGGCTCCAGTGTTCCTAGTGTGCCTCCCTTCCCTGCAAACTGACTAGAATTTGGGATTGAGGGTGTGCCAACATCAAAACTAGTAGCTAGAATTCAGTGGGAAGAACTACAGAAAAGTGGGATTAGCATGTGCCAGCAAGAGTGTGAAACTTTTTACCTGAATAGCAGGTTTCAACACCCTGTTGACTAAAGTGTCGCTCTGTCACACCCTGAGGTAATAACCAGTGCCTCGAAATGGTTGCCCCGTCATCAAGAAAAAAGCAAATTGTGTTCCATGTCCTGGATTCAGAACAGCATATATCTTCCAATTATTTCTTTCAAATATAGCAAAAATAAACCTTTAATATTTTAAGGTTTAAAATTCTTTTACCTCAGCTGTTCACAAACTGCTGCTTTATGCAATACTGCACGGACTGAGGTCTACAGAGCCCTGAGCTTTTTTGTTATAATTGTTTTCTGGGAATACACACACAGTCAATCACCAGTGTAAGCTAATTGTCCAACACCCAAATTAAAACTATTTTCGTCTTTAAGATAAATGAGCAATAACTGGCAGATAGGCGCTCCTAGGTGGCCGGTGACTTGAGGTGGTGAGGGCCGATGATTGTCCCAGTCAGGCTCTGTTCTATTAAAGAACCAACACTGGGTCATCAGGCAGGGAAACCATAGCCCGGCATATCATTTAATGTGGATAGCCAAGTGATGGGCGTCTTTATCTAAAACATCAAGGATTAAAGGAAATTTCAAAAAAAATAGATGTGTATTTACATGTGTTACTGATTTATATTTGAAGTTCTATTTACCCATTAATATCAATTCTTTCTAAATTTTTCCTGAACATATTTTTTAAAATCCTCCAATATGCAATAAATTAGAGATAGTCATTTCTTAAATGTCAAGGTAAGAGAATGTGATTTCAGATGTTTATCAGTATATAGAAGAAAAATTGTCATCTTGTGATTTTTAGAGGTCCATATATATATATATATATTTATTTTAGCGTTAATCTGTAGATTGGCGACAGTGTGATGTGTGGCGGGGATATTTGTGATTGTCTGCATATGTGTTACATGACTGTTTCATACCTTGTGAGGCATGTAGCTGCAAGTCTGAGGTTATCTGCAGTCTTAGTGCTGTTGCATGACTTGAGACCTGTTTTGCATGCACAGGCTAAAAAGAAAAAGAAGGAAGAAGCGGCAAATGCCAAATTATTGGAGGCCGAGAAACGAACAAAGGTTAGTTTAGTGAGAATAAAGAGTTTTTATTTTCAAAAATAAAAACTTCATTTGCATAACAGCAATCATTAAAAAATAGTTTTTCTCAAAACTACGATTGAAAAATGTGTGTAAATGTGTGCTTTTATTTGTATGTATATTTGTGTATGTTTTTATTTCTCAATAGGGTTTTATGTGGTATTCTGGTATTTATAAATGGGAGACATAATTAGAAATGTAAACTAGTGCATGGCATCTGGATTTAAGTTTTGCTTGAGAAGAATGATGTCACAAATTAGTTTGTGTCGTTTATGTTTATGCTTCAGACCACGCCCAGAATCTGACTGTCCCTCCGTGCTTCTCTGTTAATGTCCAGTGTTTCATTTGTTAAAAATAAAAAGCATCGTCCAGGCATTGTGATGCATACCTGCCATGCTTACAGTCAGAAGGCCGGCATGGGAGGCTGAGAAGTCAAGTGCAGCGCCATAGCAAGACCCTGTCTATAAAGAAACAAGTAACCAAGCAAACGGGGAAAACCAGAGAGAGAGCTGTCAGCTGTCCTTACATAGTAATAAAGTCAGTCCAGTAGATTATTGTAGCCAGATTTGGAGGTGTTCTGATTATGATTTCCTGGCATGACGTGTAAGAGAGATGTGCTCTTACCTCCCTGTTCAGCTCTTTCTTCCCTCTCACTGAGTGCTGAGCCTGCTGGTGCTGCCCAGATCCACCATATGAGAGCCAGGACAGGGCCTTGCTGTCCACTTGTTTTTGCTGGGGGACTCCATAGTGTGCTTGGTATGAAGCAGAGCTCTCCTTCTAAGCTCTGTCCTAACTGTAGTTTACACTCTTTCAAACACACACTCCTTTATTTTGTTCTCTGGAATTCAGAATGTTTTTAATTCTTCTATTCTCCTTCATATTTACCCTTAATAATTTCATCTAGATTTAACCTTGCTGAACAGTAGTCATTAGGTAACAGTCTTCCATTGTTTTGCATTGTACCCCTTTGGGTGGTATTGTGAACTGCTGGTGGGTACACAGACAGACACACACACAAATGCATGCACACATGGATCCAGAGTATATTTGGGACCTTACCTTTATAGGGAAAGGGGCTTTAGGAAGCTAGTTTTAAGACTAGAATCATAATTTATTGAGTAATTATTAAAAAACGTGTATGGTTTTCATCATGCTATGCCATTCAGTTTTGTGAATTTGCCATTGACATGTATTGTTCAGTCAGTCATTGAATTTTAAGTTGAAATGGCTACTGGGAAACATACTGCCTCTAATCACGCTACGAATCAGTTTGTGTTAGCTAGCTGATTGGTAGAGGCATATCAAGTTAAGAAACAGTGAATGGTGAACTTCTCTGTGCTTAAAGCTATTAGAAGGCTAAAAAATTTACCAGAACATGAAATTGTTATTATTTAGTGTGTTCTAAATCTCTCCTAAAAACCACATATCAGAGGTTTCTTATTTTTAAGGAAAAAGAACTGAGGAGGCAACAGGCTGTTCTTCTGAAGCACCAGGTCTGTATGGGCGCAGTGCCAAACTGGAGAGTACTGGATGGTTTTGCTAACTATTTGGCGGGGGGAACTCTTCAGAATACTCTTTAAAATTTCTGATATAATTCCTGCCTAAGTTTTCCCTTTGTCTTACAGTTTATTGCCTTGCTTTGGTATTGGTGTCTTTGGGGGGTTGAATTTGGTTTTATGACTCTGTGATTTCTGTTTCATAATGTTGTGCCAACTCTCTCTGCCAGGAGTTGGAGAGGCATAGACTAGATATGGTATGGGTATGTTTATTTTTGTACATCTAACACCGCATTGTGATTTGGTTGTGATATGGTTGTCATAGCAATGCATACAGTGTAGCACTGGCTGCTGTCATATTGCATACTGCTGCATGGCTTTCCAGCACAGTGCATTGCATACATCTGCTTGTCTGTCTATAAAGAAGTGTGATACGTCTTTAAGATCTCTTCCATTAAGTTGCGTAAAATTCCTGTCTAAAAATGTACATTACTGATGTCACAAGGAACGTTAACTCATTATAAATTTAGAGACAATTATGACCCGTATTCTCCTATCCTTGTAAATGCAAAACTGCCATTAAGTGCGATGGGAATTTTGAATTTGCTTGATGAGAGAATATGAAATATATTCTGGTTTTAAAGTCAAATTTTAGAAATATCCCTTTGAGGGACCAAATATACTAAAGCCAAAACGTTGATTAAATAATAATTTGAAATTTTTATATTAGAATTAGTTACCAAATTAAAGTAGTGTGTACCTTATTTCTAAACTGGGCATTTTAGATTATTCTTATTAGCCCATGGTATAGCTCTTGTACTTTAAACAGTGCATCAATCATCAGACATCAGTAAATAGGAATATCACATTTCGTTGGTATATGTGTATGAACCATGACTAGTCTAACTTATAATTGGTATAAATACTTTTTTAAATCTTCCTAATTTATTGATGGATTATTGGACTTAACACGATTTTATACTTGAAATTAACGTAATCAATTCTAAAACCACAATGTAAAAGTGATTATGGCTTAATTTCTACCTGATCTTAAATTGTAAGAACAATATAACCTTTAATGCAATTGGCTCTAGTGTTTTGTGGTTTTCTAATAGCAGATGTAAGGTAACTGACCTGCCCCGGCCAACTGTTACGCTTTTTGTTCTGGCAGCTTTTGAAGGAGCATCACAGCTGACCATAAGTAAACCTTGTATGCTCTGTTTACGCTGTCTCCATGCTCATTGCTTCACCTTTTTGCTGTTGATTGCTCTTGTATTTGCTTTCTAAACCTTGAACTAAAACATGCACAGAATGGCCATTCTTGTCTTATATTTAGTATTTACTGTGACTTGTCTACAAATGCTAAACATGCTATATTGAGTTTTTGTTTCTGTTGTTATTGTTGTTGTTGTTGTTGTTGTTTTTCCATTTGAAAACTGAGCTGTTAACCGTCACTGAGCCATTCTCCTGATTTTATCTGGCCTAACAGGAACGGGAGCGAAGGCGGCAGCATATGATGCTCATGAAAGCCATGGAAGCTCGTAAAAAAGCGGAGGTAAGTATGTAGTTTTGGAACACTATAAGCTTAGAAATTAAAGTTTGTTTTCCTGTAACAGTAGCTGCTGTATTTTTTCCAGAGTACAGGTTTGTCATGATCTGACATCTGCCTTCATAGGAGCATCAACGGTGAAGGATGGCAGCTGAGTACTAGAATATACGTTAATTTTCCTGAGCGGTATTTCAGTGAGCCTTTTTAGTGTGTCCGATGCCAGCAGTCTAGGTAGCAGCAGCTCTCTGTTATTGTTAACCATCATGTTACAAAACTAATGTTATAGCATGTGCACACAGGCCCCAGGCATCTTCATTCAAGTACCAGTCATACCAACCACAAATCCCGGCGGTCAGAACTCTTTCTAAGCGTATCTCCATTTTCTTAAAAATGTTGGTGTGAATTTCATAATCGAATCTATATTATAAACCTGTGTTTTTAATGGGGAAAATAAGCATGCTATTTCTTTCATCACAAGAGCTCTAGACTAGGTGATTGGCTTTGAAAGAGCTGCTTCTGCAAGTTAACGCCTCAGATCCACATAATGGAAACTCCCTGTTACCCTGCAGCCCCACATGACAGTGCTGATGCAAGTTACCTCTGCTTTACAGCAGCCCTGTTGCCTGCGTGCCTTGATTAACAGAGATTTTCATACAAAGACAAAGGATCAAACAGGTTTTGAATAACAGAAGTCTTCATCAACAGTTCTAATATTTAAAAGGTTTTGATTATATATTAAAGATATATAACATGATTACCAACCGTAAGCTTTAAATCTAATAGCTGACAGCAGTGAAGAAATGGCTTAGTGGTTGAGGATGGGTAATGCTCTTGCAGAAAGCCCAGGTTCAATTCCCAGCCCCCTCATCCAGCAGCTCATCAAAGCTCATAACTCAGCATCAGGGGTTCTGAAGCTTCGGCAGTGGTGATCACTGCACACGTGTGCGTGCACACACACATAACCACACACGCACCACCACACACAAATGTGCACACGTACATACACTTGTTCACAATTCAGAAGTTAAAATACTTAAAAATAAGTAAGTCATGTTTCTGTGTAATTAATTCTACACTTACCCCTAGGCTTCTTAAGGTGATTCTGTTCATTTCAATAATAATTTGATCACTTTGGAACTACCTCCACTAGGGTGTTTTCAAACACATGTAAGGATTAAGTGTGCGTGCTTTTCTCTTTAAGGAAAAAGAACGATTGAAACAAGAGAAACGTGATGAGAAAAGGTTGAATAAGGAACGCAAACTGGAACAGCGGAGATTGGAGTTAGAAATGGCGAAGGAGCTAAAGAAGCCTAAGGAGGACATGTGCTTAGCGGACCAAAAGGTGATTCATGTCGCATGAGCCACTTCACCAACAAATTGTTTCTCCCCAGATTCCTTTTCCAGGACTAGTGTGGGTTTCTTAGCCTAGGTTTGTTTGGCCTGGACTGTCAGCTGTCTCCTTGCTGGCCATTGTGTCACTGTAAAGCCTTCTGTTTTTGTAGATACTCCACAGAAACCTACAAGATAGAGTCAGCTGTGTTTCCATGGCTGCCTTCTCATGTCCAGTCATTGAGGCACACAAAGGCTTGACATCCCAGACTTCATGTAGATTTCAGTAAATTAGATTTACCTATGAGTTCTCCAGTCAGCTGTGAGCCAGCCTTCACTGGCTGTCTTTACAGCATGCCTGGCTCTGTGCCGGTATGAGTTCCTTGAGTTACATGTTTTAGCTAGTACTCAGTAGAGTCCCATGGAGCTCCTATTTGTCATTGAAGATTGAGACAAACTTGCCCTTGATTGCACAACTGACAAACAGCTGTGTATTGAAGCAGCTTGTCCTGTTGGGCTGTGCTCCTTATCATCTTGAGATCAGAGAAACTGTGTCCTGCCACAGAATCTTGGCTTTTCTCCTCCACAGTCTGACAGGCAAATGCAGCTTGGCCACAATGCATGAGAGTAGCTATTCAGAAAGAGCAGAATAACCTTGGAACCAGTGCGGTGTGCTCTGTTTTAGAGCGGAAATAAGCTTAATTTTAAATATAGCTAAGGATACAGTGCTTGTAAAAAAAAAAAAAAAAGAAACTATCAATAATACAAACAGCTTCTCTAACTGCGCCCTAATATATCGCTGTGCCTGGTCTGGGATAGCTATATTCTGTTCTGCCTTATCCTTCTCAGTTACCTATCACTGCCCTGGTTTGTCCAGTCGCCTTTGTTAGCATGCTTCATGCAAACATTCAATAACTCAATAGCTGTTGCATTATATTAACAGTCGGTTTACTTTATTTATCCTACCTTCTTTAAGATAAAAATTAAACAAATGAAACAAATTTCATTTGTTTGGATGCTTGCATTTTCCTAAGCAGCATGGGGGTTTCCCTGTAAGTTAGTTAACATATTTAATAAGCTTACAGTGAGCAGGCTTTTCTCAGTGGACTCTATTTTCCTGCATTTTTAATTTTCACTTAAATCATGTGAAGTATCAAAAGTATATTTATTGAAACCCAGAAAAGAAGACGAAGAATTTGGCCAACCAGTTTAGCCAAATTGATGAGCCCTGGGTTCAGTAAGAACCTCTATTCTTAAAAAACGAAGTGCTTACATGGGGGGAAATGTCTGGTGGCAGTCTCAACAAGAGCAGTGTTGGCTGTCAAGCCTGGCTACTTGAACTTGATCTTCCAGAACCCATAGGATAGAAGAAGAGAACTACAGGTGGCCCCCTGAGCTGCACAAGCAGGCACAAACCCGCACACAGACATAGATGAATAAGTACGTTCATTAAGGTAGACAGCCACCGAGGAAGACTGTCACCATGTCTGCACACACAAATATATCTGTAACTCTATACACACAGATACAGTCCTGCTTTGGCTTTGAAGGCACCTTTAACTTTGCTTGCACTTTTCTTTCAGCCCTTGCCAGAGTGGCCTCGCATCCCAGGACTTGTGCTCTCTGGAACCACCTTTTCAGACTGTCTCATGGTGGTGCAGTTTTTACGCAACTTTGGAAAAGTTTTGGGCTTTGATGTGAATATTGATGTCCCAACTCTCAGTGTTCTCCAGGAGGGATTGTTAAATATAGGGGACAGCATGGGTGAAGTGCAGGACCTGCTGGTGAGGCTGCTGTCAGCTGCTGTGTGCGATCCAGGCCTTCTAACAGGATACAAGGTAAAGAAGACCGAATGTAGCCAGTTGTCTTGTTTCCCACTCGCAGAGCATTTCTAGTTCACCTTCATAATTCTAAGGGACCTACAACTTGTGTGCTTATTCTCTGTCAATTGCAGTGAGCAGGCTGATGAACTGCACTGTAGAATCTGTACTGCTCAGTCCGTTCATTCGCGTTTTTCTTTGCTCCTACTCAGATGCACATTCCAGGTAGCTTTGCTCTAGATAAGACTGTAGAAAGATAAGCTTCCAGATGCAATATTTTTTCTCTATATGCCTACTTGATCACCTCACCTGTAAAACAAAGGGAAAAAGCAATCAGTACTTTTCATTATCCTTTCTCTGTCATTAGTTACAAAATGTCTTTGCAGACAAAGAATACTTGACTCCTTAAGTCCTCTGTTTTCTGCCAATAGTCAGGTTCTTCTCCATATCTGAATTCAACCAGAGGGATAGAATAAGATGAACCCTCAAATATTTGTCTATCATTTTGTTTGTTTGTCGACTCCAAATCTGTGATAAAGTCCTTAGTAGTATCTAGAACATATAATCTAATATTTTATCATCATTATTAAATGAATATGATAAACACTGATAAAAATGCCAAACTTTATAGGCCAAAACAGCTCTCGGAGAACATTTGCTGAATGTTGGTGTGAATCGGGACAATGTGTCCGAGGTTTTGCAGATTTTCATGGAAGCCCACTGTGGACAGACTGAGCTGACTGAGAGCCTGAAGACAAAGGCTTTTCAGGCTCACACTCCGGCACAGAAAGCCTCAGTCCTGGCCTTCCTCATTAATGAGCTAGCATGCAGCAAGAGCGTGGTGAGGTAAGTCCCTCTTTCCTGCAGTCCCATGGAAATGCAAAATGCTTATAGAAAAATTTGAAGATTACAGATGAGCACCAGGAAGAAAATCAAAATCATAAATCACCATTTAGAGATGGCCACCAAAACTACAATCTGATTTCTATGCATTCTATTGAAAAAAAAAAGATCATTCTGTATATGTGTAATCTGTAGTCTTTGTTACCTGTGTTGTTTAATCATTTTGCTAATTCTTCATATAGCAGAAATCTGTTTTATTGTTTACTACAGTTCTGGAATTCAGAGCAATTGTAGCAATCCAGAACTTTTCTTTTCCTGACATCTTTGAGGACCTGATTTTCCTTAGAAACCCATAGAATGATCCAGCCACTTATTCGGATGTATGCTGCTCTAGCCTTAAGTTACTAGTTTGTCAGTGAGTTAGTTTATGCTCTTTTCAGAAGTGCTTAAACTCATTTAAGATCCCAAGTCCTCCTGCTGCTACCGCTTGTTAAGAGTGGGAGAGGAGGTTGGTGCTCACCGTTCACCGTTCATCCTGTGCTTGTTTTTACTGTTGAAAACTCTAATTTACTTTTAGTCTATTACCTTGTTAGAAAAAAAGGATTTGTGAATATTCTGTGCCATTTATTTCTACCCTTGATGGGCATATTAAATCTTCAGCACACATCTTAGCCACCATATATCAAAATGATTGTTACTATTTATTTTTGTATTCTTTGGGTGGTATCTCCAAGAATAAAATATGTGAGCTTTGATTCAGGAATTAATTTTATTATGCATAAAATGATAACAGATACTAATGCTGGGTGGCCCTTTAAAAAAAATATATATATATATACACCCCCATGTAAACTCAATATACAGAGAACACTATTGTTTTCTGTTTTGGAAGAATGAAGGCACCACTGTTACCACCAGCAAACACCATATTTTTGTTTCCATTTTGACATATATATATGTATATATATATATATATATGCACACACAGTGATATTATTTGTATATGAGTATGTATATACTTAACGCAAATACCCATCTATGTCCTGATTGCCCATTTGAATTTGGATATGGCCACTCATCAGGATGCCATTTTTATAAGCAATTGTGAAAGAGTACTAAAGTTCTCTTTTTTTTTTTTAAGTAGAAACCAAAGCAAATTTCATAATAGTAATCTTGTATCCAATCAAGAAATGATTGCTTCTTAAAGTAAATTTCCATGTATGTAAAAAGCCATGTAGATATGAAAGGAGGGTGTTTTTATCATTTTATTCTATTAAAGTAATGATTATGCATACTAAATGGATGCATTGCACAAATGGATTATGTCGTAATACATCCTTGTGTTTGCAGCGAGATTGACAAGAACATCGAGTACATGTCAAACTTGAGGAGAGATAAATGGGTGGTAGAAGGTGAACTCCGCAAGTAAGTCTCCGTTTATGATTACTAACATGCAAGTCTCCATGTGGGCTGGAAAGATGGAATTTAAACTTTACTCTTTCTACAGGAAAGATTACTGCTTAATCTGAAATCTGAAATTAATAAGACTTTGGGTCAGAGTACAGAGCAGACCAAAAAGCAAAAAAAGATTCATTGAACTCATGGTTCAAACATAAAAGATACATTTCTCCTTTTTTCTCTCTGAAGTCAAGTGACCATGTTTCCTGCTATTGTTGTTGCTTTTGTCTTACCGGATATCTACTTGAGACTATTCTTTCTTTTAATGACTTTATTTTAAACTAAAGTGTGCATCTAAAAAATAAATCTAAGAAAAATTATTCAACATCAAAATTTAATTCTCTTCCAGCCAGGAAGTAAATAACAGTAGTTAGTAACTGCTATGTCAAGAGGATGTAGTTCTCCCAGCATATGCCTTCACACCTGTGACCCCGGCATTCGGGAAGCCGAGGCAGGAAGGTCTAGAGTTTAAGACCAGCTTGGTTACATAGTGGTACCCTCTCCCAAATCTCCAAACAAACCCGCAGAACAGTTTCTGGGCTGGAGAGGCGGTACAGGGGTGGGAGTGTGTTGCTTTTGCCGAGCACCCGCGTTTAATTCCCAGCACTACACAGTTGTTTACAACCATTCGTAAATCCAGTTTCAGGGACCTGGTGCCCTTTTCTGACCGCCGTGAGCCACAGGCACTCATGTGGCATACATACATACATGCAAATAAGCCACATAAAATAAAGATGAATAAATTAATTTTTTAAATGTTATAAGATTAGTTTCTTTGCAGTAATTTGAATGAAATTTTGCTAGGCACACAGTATAGTAATCAGAAAGTATTTGATCATTGTTGGAATTGTTTATCCCAGCCTTCATAGTTTTTTGTCCAATGTGTTCTAATTACAAAAAGAATTCGTAGAACTTTATACATTCTGTAACTAATGGAAACAAATTTTCAGCTTTCTTAATTGATTTTTTTTAACTGCCATTGATACATTACTTACCACCTGAGTGTACGATTTTCTTGTTTGGGACTCATGTTCTGAGCTGGGTATGGTGGTGCATACCTGTAATCCCAGCACCTAGAAGGCAGGAAGGTCACCAATTTCAGTATGCTTCAGACCCAAGTGCATGGTCATGGTGATGATTACCTAAGAAACACTGGATTGACTCCTCAGCACTGATAGAAAAAAGGGAGAAAGAGACCCCAGAGAAGTGCTCATAAAAATTATCATCTTATTATCATCTTTTTTTTTTTAATGTTTAAAGACTTCGGATAATTCATGCTAAGAAAACAGGCAAGAGAGACACTTCAGGGGGCATTGATCTCGGAGAAGAGCAGCATCCCTTGGGGACACCCACCCCTGGACGCAAGCGGAGGAGGAAGGGAGGAGACAGTGATTATGATGATGATGATGACGACGACAGTGATGACCAAGCTGACGAGGATGATGAAGATGAAGAAGATAAAGATGACAAAAAAGGAAAGAAGACCGATCTCTGTGAGGATGAGGTAATTAAGTTCAGGTTCCTGTGTGAGATTTAACAAGAGCTGTGCAACCTCCCAAAAATCAACACAAAATTGAAGCCCCTCGGGCTAGAATCTGAATTCAGTTTCTGACATTTGCTTTCTCTTCGTTTGACATTTCTCTTCATCTGAAGATGATCTCCTCCTCCTCTTCCATTCCTTTCTTCTTCCTCCCTCCCCCTCTTTTCCTGTCAGTGCTGTGCCCCCAGCCTGAAGGTAAAGTTGTATTTATCTCTTAAACTGGTTTTTGGTAATTAAGGAAGCAGTCAGTGGCATGGCTGGACGTGGAGAGAAACTTGGACTAAAGTAAAGATGCTGCGTTTGCCTTGTGTGCAGATGTTTTGCCCCACAGGCCTGTGACAGTGCTCCCCTAAGCCTGTATCACCCAATGCCAAAGTTAGCACCTCGTTTTGTGCCAGTGTTGTCTGATACTTAAGTAAAGAAATCACTAACAGTACATTGCTCTGAATGTATCTCTACAATATAAAACCTTGTCTCAGTTCTTTCCTTCCACATTTACTATTTTAATTACGATTATATTTGATATTATGTCATCTTTTACCCATTTCCTTTTTTCCCCTCTATATCCTCCATATACCTGTCTTGCTCTCACATTTTATGACCTCTTTTTGATTAATATGTTGTTATATACATATGTACATATTAAACAGTCTTTTTAAGAAAAAGGAGCTTTTTTTTTTCCCCCTTGAAATGATTTGAGGGAGTCTTTACATTTAGGACCTGGAAGATATATTGAATGCTGACTGAGTCATAACATAGTGGTAATATCCTTAAGCTTGACTTCTTGCTTAAGGTCCTTCAAGACATTTGCTATGAAAGAATGAATTACAGGGAGTTCTTTCATTAAGGTGCATATGACCCCCCAATCAGAAGATGCTACCCTCACACCCTTTGCCCCCACACCTTTTGTCCCCACTCTTACTTCTACACAACCTTCTAGTTGTCAGCCGTGTTGAGGTCATTGGGTGGTGTGCCCAAGGTTGTATTGAACATTATACCTGTAGCATGAAGGCACACGTAATGGTGGAGAACTGTGGCGAGGATCATTTCTGTTTCCTTTTTTGATAATGATATATGTTCTTTTTGTTGCCTTCTGATCTTCTAAGTTATTTTATTTTCCTTAAAATTGTGATTAACTAAAACCCCCACAGTCATAACTTAGTATACTGTTATTCCTCTCTCATCCTGAGAGAAATCTTAAAAATTACATTATATAGGTAGGGTATACTGCATTGTAGAACATTTGCCTTACTTTCACCAGGCCTTGGGACAATCCCAACTCCACAAAACCAGTGGAGGGGTAACATGTGGCTATCATATTACTATTTTGTTACCTTGGTCCAGTTATCTATTGCTTGGAGTATAATTTTTGCTTTTGTAAATTCTCAAATATTTGCCCTGTTTGTCCGAAGATCATTCTACATCAATATTTAAGTTTCTATTTGAGAGTCAGGATTTAAGGGTTTGGGGCCTATTGTCTTTTTGAGATTTCTTTCATCCCAGTTAAAATTCGTGTTACTTTTAGCTCAGAATAACCCTTCCCTGGACTTTTAATAAGAAGTGCATAAATAATAGATGAAGTATAGTCTCTTTTCTAGTGTATATGAATGAGTGGTTGTGAATTTTGAAAAAAAAATACTTCTTATTGAAGGTAATGTCAGAAAGAGAGTACTAAAGGGAATATCAAAGTTAACTGATGGGCTGAGGATGTGCCTGAATGACCGAATGCTCATGGTGTTATGCCCAAGGCCCTCAATTGGCTTTTTAAGCATTATCCTTAAAAAAGGATGGGCCTGAGGGTACAGCTCAATATTAAAACACTTATGTAGCGTGTGTGATTCAACCCTCTGAAAACCAAACAAAAGATACCCTCAGAAGAGACCCTTGGAGACCCCATGCCTCTTTTACTAGTATTTATAAGTATTTGTATGTGTGTGGCGTATTGCATTTGCGCAGTATTTAGTGACTAAAGAATGAAACTTTCAAGCATGTAAATAATCCTGTATTTTGTTCTGTTTAGGATGAAGGTGACCAAACAGCAAGTGTTGAGGAGCTAGAAAAACAGATTGAAAAACTGAGCAAAGTAAGCACTTCCAGATGTGTGTTCACTGTTGTGTACTGTGTTCTAAAGTCTATGTTGTGTGGAATTTTTCTGCACGCTTTCTATAAGTGATTAAACAGAAGAAGTGTAGACTCATTCTCACATAAACCTCACTGCCTTAATGCTACGTTAAAAGCCTTTGAAGACATTATGCTTAACCAAATCTGTGAAGAAAGAGTTCTAGAGTCTTCAGTTGTACTTTAATGCATCAATAAAGATAAAATCTCTTGGAACTTATTATTCAAATTTATATAAGTTTCATAGTAATAGTTTGAGTATTTAAATTTCATTTTACATTTGTGTATTTATGTATCATGTTTACATATGTATGTACTTGTTATATACATTTATGTATTGTATTTTTAAAGTGTATATATTCATGTATTATTAAAATATATTCTATATTTCAGTGTCATTAATATAAGTTAAGCTGCAGCTTTTGTAAGAAAAAGGGGGTTTAGGTTGAGATTATAATATGATTAGATCATGTCTTTCTTCTGTTTCCTTCCTCTAAGCCTTAGAACGCTCTCTGTTCTCCTTTAGATTCATGGCAGAAAAATTCATGGCAGAGTTTTTAGGTGCTGTGAGATATATCAGTATTTAATCCATAGATATATGTCAGAAATTAGGCATATGTTGATAAAGTATGTGTATAAAACTAAGCAAATATAGGCATGGTTAAGTAATGCAGGAGTATTATTGGCAATATACTGTAATCAGCCAATTCCCTTTGGCTTAATAATGTCTTCAATGGCATAGACAATCATGTTTTTTATGATTTTAAGATGATCCTGGTAAAAATAAAACCTACCTTTTAAGCCCTACTTAAATCCAAGAGCTTTCTTATCCTCATTTGTTTTGAAACTGTCCTTTCATCGGTGTGAATGGAACTGTATTGGGTGTGTAACATCCAGCCCTTTGCTGTGCCGTATGATGTTATAGAAAACATGAAGTTCCTTCATTAGCTTTTAAGTCACCCAGTGTCTGTGACGTAATTTTCTGAATGCCTTTTCAACAGCAACAGAGCCAGTACAGGCGAAAGCTCTTTGATGCTTCTCATTCATTACGCTCCATGATGTTCGGTCAGGATCGGTACCGGCGCAGATACTGGATACTTCCTCAGTGTGGAGGGATTTTCGTAGAAGGCATGGAGAGTGGTGAAGGTAGGGAGTCCTCATCTCCTGTGTGGGGTGTTGTGTTTTGTAAGGGTTGTTTCTATGCCTGTGTCTTGTTCTTTGGTAATAAAGAATGCTTTACTACTGAGTGTGGGCAGTATTGGGCTTCACTCACGCCCATGGCTTCTCGTGCCCTGTGGGCTGCAATCCTCGCCGTGGGACCCTTACGAATCTGATGCAGGGTTTCTCTGCCTCCCACTGTCAGACTTTGAGACCTGTGACTTAGGCTGTCCCTTTTATAGCAAGCATCACTGAACCGTAGAAGATTACCTGTAAATCCTTCCCCAAATCTTCATCTCAGCTTAAAATCTTGTTCATATTTGAGATTTGTGAATATCTAACTTGTAACTTTTTTCCTTTTCTGAGTTTTGTGTAACCACTAATTTTTGAAATTTCATCTTTAAAGCATCCTATTCCATTAACCATATGATACGTCTTAACTTCTGTATGTAGTAAAACTTACTGAGCTCAGCTTTTCATAACTCTCCAGGTTAGTGGTGCTAAATGTCAAAATCCTGATGGGACGGAAGGGTTGTATTAGCACTTGTGAGTGCCAGGGTGTAGCTCCTGACCCATGTAGTACATAGAGGCTAGAACTTTTTTCAACACATGTCTTTTTAATATATAGGCACTTTAAGAGGCGCAAAGTTACATAAAGAGTAATTCATAGCCTGGCACTGCGGCTCATTTCTATAATTATCACTTGAGAGGCTAAGAGTTTGAGATGGCAAAAAACGTTAGGAAGTTAGGAGGTGACTTGCTTACTCGTACAGAAGATAGTAGAAACTGTAAACAGAGCACTTGTTTTTGTGAACCACCACTTTTAAATAAACTTTATGTAAACTCTCAGTATCTTAGAAAGAAAGAAAGAGGAGCCTGGAGAGATGGCTCCGAGGTTAAGAGCACAATCTACTCTTGCAAAGGTCCCGAGTTCAATTCTCAGCAATCACATGGCAGTTCACAACCATCTATAATGAGATCTGGTGCCCTCTTCTGGCATGCAAGCACAAGTGCAGGCAGAAAACTATCCATGGTAAATAAATTCTTAAAAAAAAAAAAAAAAAAAGCAGAGTCTGTCTCTTTGGAGGAAGTGCTTGCCTTTCCGGATTCATCCTTTCCCTGTACATTTTCCTTCCAACCCAGACGGATGACTATGAGACCCTGCAGTTTCAAGGATTGGCTCACACCCAGCAAAGACTTGGGAATAAGATAATTTCTCAGATGAGTCCCTGACTGTTGAAACTTCTCAGAAGCGTTAGTATGAGCTGTAGAATTAATTCCAGTTAGGAGCTAATTCAAGAGAAGCATGTGAGAGCTTTCAGATGTCAGTAGCGACTGGCTAGAAATGGTGTTTTCAGGGTATTTTGCATATGGCCAGTGGTGTGTTTTGCCATGGGAAGCTTTCATAGTAGTGCTTCAGGGAAGATTCAACACACCGCTTACACTATGTGGGACTGAACTTGGGGCCTGTGCACACCACGCTAGAGCTCTGTCACCGGAGCCCTAGATCCGCCCTTAATGTCATCATATATTTACTAAGCCTTCATTGCATGGTTGCCACCATGTTGAGAGCTTATTGACTTGAATTCCATTGTGCATGTAAGGAGAGGATTAAAACTAAAATCTGTACACCAAAAGAAGCTAAGCAAGGAGGAGGACCCTGGGTAAGATGATCAAGCCTCACTCAGAAAGGCAACGGGATGGACATTGGAAGAAGGAGAAACAGGAAACAGGACAGGAGCCTACCACAGAGGCCTCTGAAAGACTCTACCCAGCAGAGTATCAAAGCAGATGCTGAGGCTCATAACAACTTTGGGCAGAGTGCAGGGAATCTTATAAAAGAAGGGAAGATAGAAAGGTCTGGAGGGGACAGGAGCTCCACAAGGAGAGAGAAAAAAATAATCTGGACACAGGGTTCTTTTCTGAGACTGATACTATAACCAAGGACTGTTCATGGAGATGACCTAGAACCCCTGCTCAGATCTAGCCTGTGGCAGCTCAGTGTCCAAGTGGCTTCCCTAGTAAGGGGAACAGGGACTGTCTCTGACATGAACTCAGTGCCTGGCTTTTTGACCCCTCTCCCCCCCACCAATGGGAGAGCAGCCTTACCAGGCCACAGAAGAGGACAATGCAGCCAGTCCTGATGAGACCTGATAGTCTAAGGTCAGAGGGAAGGGGAGGAGGACCTCCCTTATCAGTGGACTGTGGGAGGGGCATGAGAGGAGAAGAAGGAGGGAGGGTAGGATTGGAAGGGGATAAGGGAGGGGGCTAAAACTGGGATACAAAATGAATAAGCAGAAATTAATTAAAAAATAAATTAAAAAAGTACATCAGTGTGTCTCGTGTTGAACTCTCTGAAGGAAATAATCTAGAATGGTATTCTGAGATGAGTGGGGAGAAGCCTATTGCTCATAGGTGGTCAGAAACAACTCTCTGAGAAAAGCATATTTAGCCTGAGGCAGGAAGGCCAAGAACCAGTAGATAGAACAGTGTCCTGTAATAGACGAGTGAGCACAAGGCCTGAAGAGTCCTCCAACACTGAGAAGCAGAAGGGGAGAAAGATCAATGGTGCCGGGATCATGGGGGGTTTCTGTCGGATCTTGTAGAATGTGGAGGCCTTTGTAAGGAATTGGGATTTTATCCAGCATTGCAGAAGAGTTTGCAGGATTCTCTTTGTGCAGTTCTACAAACAGTAAGCAGCACACACATACACATGCATGCACATATAGAGATGCATATGTACACACATATACACACATACTTACATGGGTGCACACATACATGCATACACATACATATGCATAATGGTGCATACTCATACACATGCATGAACATACATGCACATTCATGTACACACATGCATACCTATATAATACATGCATACACGTGCATGTACATACATGCATACACATGCACACGCATGAACACACATGTATACACATGCACTGCATGCATATACATAAACATGTGTACACATACATTGCGTGAACATATACATGCACACACACGTTCATACACATACACATGCACACACGCATATACATATATATAACATAACAGGAACAAAGGACATGAACATCTGTGTCTCCAAAAAAGCTATTCAAATGGGAAATAAATATGAAAAAATGGTGAATGCCAGAAGCTAGATGCTAAATTGTGTGTATGTGTGTGTGTGTGTGTGTGTGTGTCTGTCTGTCTGTCTGTCTGTCTATATCTGTGTCTGTAACTTCTGGGAGGAAGTTACACATAGGTAAATTGAGTAGACCTGTTCAGTATTAGTATTGAGTAGAAGTAAGGTTGAGGGAATTGGCAGAATGCATTTACCGTGCAGTCTGAATATTTTCACCTGAAAGTCTGTTACTTGTCACATAAAGTAGTAGACTTACTGTTTCTTTGTTTGTTTCTTTTCAAGACAGGGTTTCTCTGTGTAGCCTTGGCTGTCCTGAACTTGCTTTGTAGACCAGGCTAGCCATGAATTCACAGAGATCCACCTGCTTCTGCCTCCCTGAGTGCTGGATCACAGGTGTGCGCCACTGCGCCGAGCTGATTTATTGCTTTAAGAGTTTGTAAAAAGCGTCTTTGAATCCTTTGGCATTTGGCATTAATAGGAGAAATAATGAACCACAAAAGAATATTTAGTCCACTCATGATCAGACTAAACCAATTTATCTTTTTATGTCCTAGACATTGACAAAGACAAAAAAGTATTGATAGCTTTTGATTTTGTTGAGGATGTAGGAAAATAGCTAATGTGTTTCTGGTGTGAGTATATTTGGTCAGAGTTTGATACAAACTTTCTAGAGGTCAGTTTGACAGTAAAACTCTTAAAAGTACATATCTTAAGTTGCTTGTCTTAAGGAATTTGCCCAAGGAAATAATGAGAAAAAATTCATAAATTATATATATCAAAAATGAAAGTACATATAATTTACTGTTAATAGTGAATAATTACTCACTCTTATTCTTGGTGTCTCAGCTAGTCATGATGTCATCCATTCAGAGTCATGTAAATGTCAGACATATGTGATGTAGTTAGGTGTGTATTCATGTCTCACATTTACACAGTCTCAGTATTTGAACAGGTGGGCTAGACTGAGTTCTCCTCCTCAGATTATGTCAGCTGAGAGGTACATGGCCAACCTGAAGTGTTCTTCAGAATAGCTGTTTTCAGTGTGTAGCTTTTGTGTTTATAATTGTTGAATGTTATGTGTATGTGATTGGGGGCAGACTCATGTGTTGTGTGTGTTGTCAGCACCATGCGTGTGGAGGCCAGAGGAGGACTCTTCATTTTACTGCCTTGAGACAGTCTCTGACTAAACCAGGAGCTCACTGTTTCTGCCAGCCTCGCTAGCCTGCAGGCTCACCTGCTATGCCCTCCACACGTGAGCTCCAGGCCTGCGTGCTCACATGCGCGTGTTCTTTTATGAGGGTTCTGGGGATTCGATCTCAGAGCCTCACACTTGCAGAGAAACGTTCTTACTTGCTGAGCCATCTCTGAAGCTCTGGTATTTTCATTTTTTATAGTAACTATGTACTGTTTCTTACAAGAGAAAAATCCATTAAAGAAAAGACAGCATGGGGAATATAAAGTGATGTAGAAGTTTGTTTACTTGTACATATGTTTTGGTGAATAATAAAGTTTAACTCTAGTAATGGCTTGATGTGTAATAACTTACTGTAATAGCATCTTTCCCTCTTTTAGGCCTAGAAGAAATTGCAAAAGAAAAAGAAAAGCTTAAAAAGGCAGAAAGTCTCCAGATCAAAGAAGAAGTCCTGGAGACTCCCGTGGACACTCTAAACTGTTCCACCACGGATCACTGTGAGCAGAAGGACGACCTTAAAGAAAAAGATAACACGAATCTGTTTCTTCAGAAGCCCGGCTCCTTCTCCAAATTAAGCAAGCTTTTGGAAGTCGCAAAAATGCCTCCCGAGTTAGATGTCATAACCCCCCCAAAAGCGAGCGTTAGCACGAATGGGTGCGCGCTGGCGCATCCGAACAGTGGGAAGCACGCGCTGGGCATCTCGGCGGCGGCCCCGGGCGCGGGGAAGGTGGACACCGCCCTGTTCAGCCCCGGCCCAGGGTGCGGCAAGTTCTACAGCCCTCTCCCCAACGACCAGCTGTTGAAGACGCTGACTGAGAAGAACAGGCAGTGGTTTAGCCTTCTGCCCAAAACGCCTTGCGATGACACCTCCCTGACCCATGCCGACGTGTCCGCGGCTCCTCAGGCTCAGCCACCTTCCAAGTCGCCTTCACCAGCGCCAGCTCCACTTCTCAGGCCGCCTTCTGTTCCGAGCCCCGCAGGGCTGAATCCTTTTGCTCTGTCACCGTCGCCTCTTCAGGTTAGTAGTTAGTGCTCACCTGACAAAGCATCCATGACAGTGCTTTGTCGAACCTTTGGTGACCTTCGCGGAGATCTTCACTTCAAAGTTAGAACATCCTCACTCAGGCCTGGAAACTGAAATAGTCAGAATTCTGCCACCAGAAGGCACTGCCACTATCTTCCTGTGTCTAAGCTGGCCTTACGCTTGGGGAACGGATAACACAAAAATCAACATTATTGCTAGCATATTTAGTTTTACTCTGGTAAATGGGTATTGTCTTAGAATTTAAAAGATAATTTCAGTCTCTAAACATTTCCCCAGTTCTGAAGATTAGTTGGTATTTTGTTTTATATTTTTTTATTATATTAGGTATATGGAGAGCAGAGGATGGCTCGCAAGAGTTGGTTCTTTCTTCCCAAAACGTGGATCAAAGGACTGGTGCTGCCAGAGCCTGTAGCAGGAGCCTTTGCCCTCTCAGCCCTAATCTGAGTTAGAAACGTTTTGTTTTACAGGTGAAAAGCAGTGTGTCTGTGATGGGCCTTCAGTTCTGCGGGTGGCCCGCTGGTGTGCTCACGTCCGGTGTCCCGTTTACCTCACCTTTGCCTGGGCTGAGCTCGGGGTTGGGAATGCCAGAAGGAAACGGCGGTTCCTTCTTGGCTTCCAGTGTTGCTTCAAGTAAAAGTGACTCGCCAGTCCCTCCACCTGAGAAGGCCTGCGCAGCTCAGCCTGCAGCTGTTGAAGTAGCAAAGCCAGTGGATTTTCCCAGCCCAAAGCCGATCCCAGAGGGTACGTGCACTGAGATGGCTTGCAGTCGCTTGCTGCATCTTGTGGTGACAAATTCCTTATTTCCTTTATGCCACCATTTCCTATTCATAAGCATGTAAACCTGTTGTCTTGACTTAGAAATGCAGTTTGGTTGGTGGAGAATCGTTGACCCAGAGGACCTGAAGACCTTGCTGAAAGTGCTGCATCTCAGAGGAATAAGGGAAAAGGTGTTACAAAAGCAGATACAGAAGCACCTGGATTACATCACTCAGGCCTGCATCAAGAATAAGGATGGTATGTACCTAAGAGATTTCTGCTCTCTTATCATGAAAATTCATTTTTTACCCTAAAACATTTTCATATGTCATAAGTTTTTCTTCCTTTTATTTATTTTTCAAATTCCTTTTATTATTTTTAATCATGTGACTGTGTATGGGTACGTGTATGCATAAGCATGTTGGATCTGCCTGGAGCCCCGTTACAGGTGGTTGTGAGCGGACAAATGTGCTGGGAATCAAACTTGAGCCCTCTGGATGAGCAGTTCATGTTGTTAGCCACTAAACCATCTCTCCTAGACACACACACTTTGTTTTAAATGTTTCTTAACAGTGACCAACTGCTTTTCTCAAACTATATACTTCCTTAGCAGTTTTAGCACCCATACACTTACTGATTGGTGTGTCTCACACGGTTCCTTACTCAGCAGGAAGTGCCTGTGTGTGCACAAGAACATTTGTATATGTTCCAAAAGTCAATTGTATGTAGTTTCCCTAGCATTTACTCATTCAGGGGAAGAAATTGTGTGGGAGGGTTATAAATGAAATAAAATTGAAAGCAAATCTCTTTTCGAACATAGTTGCTATTATTGAATTAACCGAGAATGAGGAGAATCAGGTAACGCGAGACATCGTGGAAAACTGGTCAGTAGAAGAGCAAGCAATGGAGCTGGATCTGAGCATCCTCCAGCAGGTGGAGGACCTGGAGCGGAGGGTGGCGTCGGCCAGTCTACAAGTGAAGGTAAAGCTGGCCTGCCATAATGTCTGTTTTTAGGAAAATGGAAGGTAATTTTTATTATATGCCTAGTATAACTAGTTATTGTACTTGATATTTTCACATTATTTCATTTAATTCTCAAAACAGTTCTGAGTTAATTTCTTTCATCTTACAGGTCATCATATAAGTCACAAAAAATGTGTGCAAACTAAGCTTGTTTGACTGTATAGACTATGTGATTTTATTTTCACATCTTGCTGCCTCATTAACAGCATTCACAGAAATCTTTTCTAGTATGGAGTTCTTTACTTCAAGCAAACTTTTGTTTTCATCACGATAAATACAGTTTTCTTATATAAACCTTACCAGTTGAAATTGGAAGACAATACAGGCATGCTGGGTTTGTGTTCTAACAGTAAGCAGACATATGTGAAGCTCGTAGTCTTTATCTGAGGGGTGTGGTATGTCACATGCAGTGGTCAGAGCTGCCCTTCACTGGAGAGGCGGAAGGAAGGCCCTACCTGCTGCACAAGGCTTAGGTTGGAAAGAGGGCAGATGGGGAGGTTGGTCCTGTAAGTAAGTGTGTGCTTGTGGACTAAGCACAGAGACAAGCAGGGTTTAGAAAGCTGCATCTCCTATGCCACTTCATTGATATTTATACTTCATTCAGAAGGAAAATGTATGGCATAGCCCTGTCCTGCCCAGTAATTTCAATTTTGCTTCATAATTAGTTATGAAGGCCTCTCAAAGCTGTCATTTTCCAGAGCTAATATAATATTCTTTCTTGCCACAAATATAATTACTAACATTAGAAAGCAAAATTTATCACTTCCTGGAACTATTGTGCTATAAAACTGCGTATCTCCTCCTCCTAGTCTGTGCACTGTCCACACGCCTCATTTATCTGGCATCTTCAACAAAGGAACTCTTCCACACAAGTTAATTTTGTGGTGAAATGAAAATTATTCCATTTAGTGCCATATTTTTTAACATGTTTGTTGGATCTCTTAGTTTATGCATTTCACTGCCTCCTTAAATTGAGAATAATGAGCGCAATTTAAATTGTCTTGGTGACACAATATTATTAGCATGAAGACCAATTATCAAGTTGTGAGTCCCAAGGAAATGTGAAAGGGTTTTGCCTGTGTACTGAACATAGGCATCTAGCTTTCTAACCCACAACATATGCTTCCCATACTCTGATTTTGCCCTTTCTTATGGTCACTTGTCATTGCTTGTTGGTTCATATGGTTTTAATCTTCCTTTAGCTTTATTCTAATTTGCCAATGTTGACTGGCCACCAGTTGGGAAAGCATGTCGTGCATTGAGAGTGTGGCCTAGAACAGTCTCACTGGATGTCTTGATCTTACCACATTGCAGGCTTTTGTACACTTGTTGGTGTTCTCAGCAGCCTAGATGAGTGGAGTTTGCTGCTTCAGTGAAATGTCTTAGCATCCTATTAATAAGCAAGTCAGGGATTGTGCTGCAGTATTCTGAAAACTGAATCATCTTTTTATTAGTCTGAAATTGTCTTTAAGTGATGAAAATGGTAAAAAGAATAATAAATTGTTTTACTATCTATAGAAGACTTAATCAGATTTTTTTTCTTAAAACGAAAATACTTTAGCTTAAGGAGCTTGCCATTGTGAAGGCACATTAAAGCCGTGATGCTGGACTAGTGGGTGTATTTGTTTGCATTTTTAATATTGCTAATAATGTTGACGTTTTCTTTGTACATTGTAGGAAAATCTGACCCTACTCTTGATTGTAGAGAACGCTGTAGTCGTTTTACTCCCCATTGCCCTAGGGATAGCTCTGTCTCTTGTTTTCTCTCCTGTGAGCTCTCCATGAGCTCTATGAAGAGGCTTCCTGAAAAGCACAAGGCTCTACCACCTCTTTCAAATATTGAATCTGTAATTGTAAATGGAGATGTCCACAGGTGTGCATAGGCTTTTCCTGTCCTCATCTGTTTTTCTCCATCACCACTAACTGAGCTCTTTAGCACCCACACCATCCCTGACTTTACTAAGTATGAGTCTCGGTAGAAGCCCCCGAACCTCTGTTACATATTTTAATTTTCTGATTCATTCCTGAAGCCTCACAGCTAAAATTTGCATTTATCTTTGTTATATCATTATTAGCTTTTTTTGAGTGTACTTTTCAACATACAGAGCTGCTTCTATTATATTATGTTACCCAAAGCATTAAGTTTTCTTCCTAGTTTTAAATCTTATGGGTTCATAGCAATCAACTAAATCATTCATATTTGTATTAACACAGAAAATCAAGTGAAGAGCCTTTGGACACTGGTGCTTGGGTGGTTTTTGTGTAGTGTGCAGCCATTCAGATTTTGATCTCCTAGTTCTAATACAGTTCTTTTGTCATTGTTTTGACAGGGATCTGGCAGAAACCAGAATACACCTTACTTGCAAGGTTTCTGCTATTTTGCATCCTTTTTAGAATGTGGAAAGGATCCATTTGAGTTTCCAACGAGATTTAATTTGCAAAGAATTCATTTTGTTTTTGATTTAATATACTTTTGCTTAGTAGCTGTTCTTTATCAGACAACAAACACTACATAATTGGACAAAATGTGCTTCTAGTTCCCAGAAAGCTTGTCTTGTAGAAGGAAGTTAGGATGTGGGCACATGGGTGCAGTGTCCAGTCCCTAACTATAAACAAATGCAGTTTTGTGCGTGAATTTTAACAAGTGGACTGGCTTCTGCTCAGTATGTGAGCGAGATCAGTCTCAGCTGTGTAGAGTTAAGACATGTAAGAAGACGAGCAGTTGGCACACTAAGAAGTGAGAGCAGGAACAAAGGACCAGGAACTGAAATCTCACCATGTTTAGAGAGGAGCAAGTGGAATGTGAGTGTAGTGTGGATGTCTGGATGGAATATGAGAAGCATGGTAGACCTAGGTACTTGAATATCAACGGTTGTTAAAAGCTTGTTAAAAGTGTTTAGGATCTATGGGAACAAGTTTGGTTATAAGATCATTCATTTATTCAATCAATGTGTATGTATTGAGTGCCCATTATTTTACCCTGTCTGTGCTGGAGATAAATGAGTAAAGACTAAGCTGGCACCACCCCTCATGAAATTGGGGGGTGGGGGTGTTCGTCATGCTGCTGAAAAGGTGCAACCATGGCAAGGCTGTGGAGCGTTTTAGGATCCAGGAAAGCCTACAGCAGGAGGACATAACCCCTGAAGGATTCAGGGAAGATTTCCTTCAGGGAATGATTTCATGGCATGAGTGCTGTGAGATGAATGGACAGAGTTGGTGAAGACAAGGAAGCCTTTTGTGGGCAAGGGTACTTGCATATGCCAAGTCCTGGAGCCAAATGGAAAGTGGTGGGTATGAGCCCCTGCATGGGAGAGCAGAGGAAGGCATGAAGACAGAGATCAGGAGAAAATTTCCCAGGCCACCTATTTCTTTTCCATGTGGGCCTGGCATTAGTGAACACGTTAGTCTAAACCTTTGCAATCCTTTGCTTTTACAACTAATGTAAAATGTTATCAATGTTATTTTTCACCCAGTTTCCTTACCAACTGCTTTTCCTGTTTTATCCTAGCATTAGAAAACACAAGGTAAAACGTTTTAGTAGATTCATAGGATCTGCTGGTGTTCGCTGCAGCATTTTAAGTAAAGTTGACTCACCCGTCTAACACTGTCAGAAGAAAGCATAATGACATCATTTTCTTGATGTATAGGGTTGGATGTGTCCAGAGCCCGCGTCAGAAAGGGAGGACTTGGTATATTTTGAACATAAGTCATTTCCTAAGTTGTACAAGGAGCATGATGGAGAACTCACTAGTGAAGAAGAAACCAGTGCGCATGCACTGGCACGGAGGAGTGACAACCCCCTAGATATAGCTGTAACCAGGCTGGCTGATTTGGAGCGGAACATTGAGAGAAGGTATCTGAAGAGCCCCTTAAGTACCACCATTCAGATCAAACTGGATAATGTGGGCACAGTTACTGTCCCTGCTCCTGCACCATCCGTTAGTGGTGATGGTGACGGGTAGGTTATTGAGATTAACTTGACAAATTATTGTGCTTCTTTGCTAATTGGAGCCTATTTTCTATTGCCTGTTATCTATGTATCTTCCTGTATGTCTGTGATCCATGTGGATCATGCTATTTGCATGGTGCTTTGTAAAAACTTTTTTTTTGTTTTGTTTTGTTGTGTGCATTGATAATCCTGCAAAGTGATCTTACATTTATCTGGTTGTGACTAAGCTTCAAGGCACGTAGCCACAGTCTGTGCACTACATCAGATTTAGTTGCTTAAACTTTATACTTACTGGCTGTTACATGTTTTTGTCATTGCTTGGCTTTCGGTGTGATGATTGTTTCACATTCAGTGACCGTTTAAGTGTGGCCATGACCTACTCAATTTCTCTATATCTCAATGCAGAGTTGAAGAGGATATTGCTGCAGGGCTCAGGGTCTGGAGAAGGGCGTTAGCAGAAGCTCGCAGTGCCGCACAGGTAGCCCTGTGCGTCCAGCAGTTACAGAGGTCAATAGCATGGGAAAAATCAATTATGAAAGTTGTAAGTGTTCTTCTTTAAGAAATACTATGACTGATTGCCACTGTCTTGTTCCCCCCCCCCACCCTCTAGATCTTTCTTAACTATGTTTTACCATATGGTTACAATGATGTATACTGTAGTTGGGAGTATGTCTAATTCTTAAATATCGTATAATCTATACCTTCCTCCTACCTTGAGCTTTTTATAGCAACCTGAAAAATATGTTGTATTCTCTTTGCTCAAATTTTGTTTCTGTCTTCTCTGAATACTTGTTTATAATCATAACAAGTTGCCTCCTATATCAGCATAATGGTTGTTAATCTAAATATTTTAAAGGCTGTTGACTCCTGTACGCGCTCTACCTACTGGCATTATCTGTTCCATTAGGCCTGAATTGTTTTACTTTTCTGGACTAACCATAATACTAACTACAAACAGAGAGCCCAGATGTATGTGTTTGTATTAGATATGGTTAGTATAAAGGGCAGAAACTTTCAGCTTTTCTCCTGATAATTAAAACTTGTTTTTTTCACCTTTGTATACCCCAGTTAATTATTGGATAGCAAGCATTCATCTTGTGCCAGGCATCATAATGCCACATATTTTAAGTAATAGCTGTATTTCACCTCCTTTCAAAATGATGGTTGTTTTAAATCATGTACAAAGTGCAGCTATCTATTTACATACCATGTGGAAGCACCTATTGCATATAAACTTTTATGAATTAGTTTAATTTAATTTGTTTTTTAATTAAAGACCAGCTTTAAAATTCAAATATTTCAGACTTTATTTCATGAAGAGCTAAGGTTGAAAGTTCCTTTATTGAAATAGTCATTTCCAAGAAAACAGCAGATCTTTATCAGTCAGCATTCCCTTCTTCAGTGTGCCTATGCTGCTCAAGGCCTTATATGTAGCTCCTCCAAATAAATTTTGTGTCATCTGTTTTTTTCTTCCTAAAGATGTCTGTGGAATCTGAATATGCAGTTTTTTACAGTACGTTCAAACTTAAGTCTTTTTCAACTCATTAAAATTTACTATGCATCTGAAAGCACTGTACAGTTCATCTGAGAACGTTTTCTTAAATGTAAAAATATTTAACAGTAAAAATATATATCCTAAAATTATTAAAAATATAATATAATTAAGGCAGATCTAATAATCTCTTTGGACAAATGTGTTTATTGGAATCTAGACTAAAGTGAATAATAACATTTGAATTTTACATTAAAATGTAGTTTATAATTTTCTGTACCTTCCTCTGAAGTCATGAGAATGGCCAGTTTTGTTATAAGGTAAACAGACACTAAGCATTGTTGTTTGTATGCTTACTTACCTTAGCTCTTTTTTATTGTTTGATAATTGAGGCAGGCTCGCTGTGTAGCTCAGAGTGTCCTTGAACTCACAGCTTTCCTACCTCTGTCTCCCATGAACTGAAATGAGAGCCAGGCACCCTCACGCCTAAACCTTCTGCAACCTCTCCCATGTTACCAATGTGCATGTGGCATCATTTAATATTATCACAGCGGTCATTTGAAATTCTCATCACCACGTTATTTGCGGCTGAGGGTTGGCTCAGCCGTGGAGCACTCTCCTCCCGTGCACAATGCCACGGCCCCCGTCCTCAGCCCTGCAAATAATGACGCTGCTGGAGGCTGTGCTGCTGCCGATGGCGATGAAAGGTTATGACATGATCTGGTATGGTGTATGATAGGGTTTGCTATCGATGAAGAAGAATTTTTGTAGCTTTTGATTAGACAGATGTCAGTGCCCATAGTAAGTCCACACAGTAAATCTAAACAAAATATTAAAATGTTCCGTACCCTTAAAAGGACTGACTTAGCCAGAGAGCAAGCTTACCAGGAGAGAGGAAACTGCCAGTTTGCTTTCAGGCAGTTCTCTACCTGCATATTTTTTGCTTTTGCAACACGGGAGTTAAAACCAAATATCAACATGCATGCTCTTACGTAATAATGGCGAGCTTTTGCTGTTATTTTTTTTTATTTATCACCTTTTCTCTGAAAAGATAAAATTTTTTTAAAGATTTATTTGTTTTATGTATGAGTGCTCTGTATTCATGCACACCAGAAGAGGGAATCAGATTCCGTTACAGATGGTTGTGAGCCACCATGTAGTTGCTGGGAATTGAACTCAGGACCTCTGGAAAAGCAGCCAGTGCATTTAACTGCTGAGCCACCTATCTCTTCAACCTAAAAATATTTCCTAGAAGAGAAAAAAAATGTTTTTAATTGGATGCAAGATGTCAAGCAAACTTTAGTATTTCCAGTGTTTTTCCAATAAATAGAAAATTATGCTCATGAATCCAATTTTTAATACTGTTATAGGGGTTTAAATATAATCTTGCACATATTTCTACATAAGTGTTTTCTACATAGAGTTTTTAAAGGTGGTGTGTAGATTTTGTTAGATGCTATCTTAAGTGATTCAGTGGTGTGGGATTCAGAAAATCCATCTGATAACACATACTTTGGGGTTATTAAACTCTACCACTTTTGCACTTATGTACATGACAATTTTATTATTGTAAATATTTGGTATATTTGATAAAAAGATTTAATATTTTTCATATTTGTTCTCTTGAATGGTATGTGTATCCCATTTTGATTATGTTTTAAATTCTCTTGCATACACACTGAGTTCTATAAGATTATTTAGAGTTTTCTACGCCAGCATATATCATGTGTTGGAAGCTAAGTGAAGCAAAATTGAATTACTGAAACATTCTTTTCTTGATTATAAATACCTAACTTTAATATAAATGAATTTCCATTTAAGTAATTTCACTTTTGCTGGGTTGTGATGGCACACACCTTTAATCCCAGCACTTGGGAGGCAGAGGCAAATGGATCTCTGTGACTTCAAAGCCAGCTTAGTCTACTGAGTGAGTTCAAGGACAGCCAGGGATACATAGAGAAACCCTGTCTCAAAAACAAGAGAAAGAGGAAGAGATTCTTTTGAAATGCAAAGTGTTCTCTCTCCTGACTGACTGAGTTCAGACAGCGCTAATGCTCTGCATTCTCACAGCCTCCCAAGGCACTATGCAATTTTTCCTTTCTCTTTCTGAACTTTCTCTGTTCATACTTAAAGTAGTTTATTACTTGATTACTTAAAGTCGTTAGTTAATTACATATTTTAGTTATAGAAAACAAATCATGACCGTAAATTTCTTTACTCTGTTTTTTTTTTTTCTTGGAGATAATTTTATGAGATGCATTTTCTATATTTGTGGCAGAAATTTGACTCAGGTTAGTTTTCAAAGTTTTCTGTATTAGACCCAGTTTTTTTAAGTCAGTATACAGCATAGATAATTAATGTACAATCTAGGAATACCTTATTACTATGCATATAAATATATGTAATTACAGTAATACAAGTTTCTGAATTTTGATAATAAAACTATTCTAACTTTTCTTTCTCAGAATATCATAAGGACAATAAGATAAGCCAAGATGAAACATTAAAAGTCCCATGTATTAAAGCTCCTCATTGCTTTGTGTGCTCTGACGTCATGGTGATGTGCACATGCTTCTGAACTGTGTGAGGGCGTTCAGCCTCGAGCTTTGTTATATGCAGTGTACTGAAATGTGCATTTATCTCAAAGAAGCGCTCGCCCCGTCATGTGGTCCGTATCTGTGTAACGAGAGATACATAGATGTGTGTGGCTATTCTATATTTGTTAGCAAGCGGAATGCTCATTACTAATGTAAGCCAGGAGTTAAAGGTTGTGTAACATCCCAGCAGCCAGTACTCAGAGCCGGGGACTCATCTGGGGTGGTTTTCGTGTGTTGTAGTACTGCCAGATCTGTCGGAAGGGGGACAGTGAGGAGCTGCTTCTCCTCTGTGACGGCTGTGACAAAGGCTGCCACACCTACTGCCACAGGCCCAAGATCACCACCATTCCCGAGGGGGACTGGTTTTGTCCAGCTTGCATTGCTAAGGTAAGAATGATGGGAAAGTGAGTTTTTTAAATTACCCCCAGAGTTTTGTGACTTGTTTTGTTTAAAGATATAAATCACATTTTATAACGTTCACCTTCTTTAACCGTTTATTAACTTTTAATGCATTAACAAAATTAATGTTCAGTGTCACCAACTACTCAATTCTAGAACATTTTCATAATACTGAAAGCCTTTCTATAGATGTACAATTTGCCTTCTTTTCTTACCTAAAATGCTTTGAATGTTCATGTTCTAGACTACTTCAGCACCTCCTTTCATAGTCAGATAATACTTTTTTATGTGGATTTACTCCGTTTAGTTTATTTGGTCATCAGTTGATAAGCATCTGAGTTGTTTCCCCCTTTCAAATTCTTAGTGTTTGTGTACCAGTTTTTACAAGAACTGTATCTTGGATACACAGCTTGGAGGAGAATGGCTAGGTCAAATGACAATGAACAACTGTATTTTCCGTCATTTTTTTTGACATGGGGTTTAGGCTTTGTTTGCTTATGGTTTTTCGAGGTAAGGTTTCTCTGTGTAGCCCCGGCTGTCCTGGGCTTTGTAGACTAGGATGACCTTGAACTCACAGAGATCCGTCTGTTTCTGCCTCCTGAACCCTGCGGTTACAGGTGTGCACCACCTCACTCGGCTTTTCAGTCATTTTTCAATCATATATATGGTAGAAACTTGTAAAGCAGATTCAGAGACTAATATAAATACATGTTTATATATTAATATAGTAAATCCGGAAGAAATGACTTGGGTGTGGTGACACACACCAATAATCACTTGAGCCATTGACAGGATGATGATGAACTCAGGGGCCAGCTTAAGCTACACAAATAGATCCTGTCTCAATAAAGGAAGGATTAAGGATTTAGCCAAACTGTACAGTGCTTTTGTATCATTTTCAAGGCCCTGGGTTTAGTCCTTAGCGCCACAATAAAGTCAAACAGGAAGGAACAAAGTTCCTTAGCACCACAATAAAGTCAAAAAGGAAGGAACAAAGTTAGTTTCAGAATTAAACTGTAAGCAGTTTGCCTCGTGTGTGGATGACGGTGTGCTGAAGGTGTGGCTCTGCGATTCCTTCCAGCTGCATACCTTCCCTATGATGCTCGCCTCCTGTTGATGAGCTCAGTTCTGACCTTGCCATCCCCAGGCTACTCCTTCTGTCACTCCAGTGTCCTCTGTTCCATGCAGGACCTTCAGTTATAATCACTGTCTCCCTCCCTTAGGACTGGACCTCAGTCACCCATTGTTGGAGTGATGGCATCTGGTGTTAGAGCCCTCGCTTCTCTCCATGTGTAAAACCATCATGTGGTCCTGCCAACCTTCTGCTTACCCAGAGCCTTTACCTCAGTATCTCTCTGTGGCTGGGAACAATACCCAGTCCCTTAAGTTCAAATCACTAGTAAGGCCATTAGGCATGCGTGGTGCTGCCCCTCCAGTCCAGCCCTCCATCCTCATTCTCCCATGCTCTCATTCCACTGAGGAAACGGAAGCGTCAGAGAGAACTACCCTGGGCCTTGCACCGCGACCACAGTCTGTCTGTGTCTGGGCTCAATGCCTTCCCTTCCCCGCTGTGATGTGTGGCCAATGCTCACAGCACTTGTTTCTCTTGGACCTCCTCAGGGGCATTCCCTGGGCGGTTCTGCTTCTCTTCAGCCCAGGCTCTCCAGGTTCCCTCAGCAACCCACCATTGTGCCAGCATTTCTCCAGTCTTTAGACATCTAAGCGGAAGCCCCCTTCTCTCCTACATCTCCCTTAGTCAACTTCCCCTTCTCTTTCAGAAAACTCTCAAAAAAAGGATCTCTTCTGGTTTCTTCCCAGTTTCTCTTTTTTAAAATACTTTAAAAAATATTTTGAAATTAAAATAAAATTTAATCATTTTCCTCTTCCCTTTTCTCCCTCCAATCCCTATCCCTTGCTTTCTCTCAAATTCATATCTTCCTTTTAAAAATTATATATATATACATATATATATATATATATATATATACACACACACACATACATACATAAATATATATATGTTTTCCTAAATACATGGTAGGCTGGAGAAATGGCTCAACAGTTAAGAGTACTTGTTACTCTTTTTTAAATTAAGTAATTTTTTTGTTAATTACAGTTTTTTCACTTTGTATCCCAGCTGCAGCCCCTCCCTCGGCCCCTCCCAAGCCTACCCTCCCTCCCTCCTTTTCCCCTGTGGCCCTCTATTTGTTACTCCTACAGAGGACCTGGGTTCAGTTCCAGCACCCACAGCCAATCCTAATTCCAGTTGCTAGAGATAAGACACTGTCTTCTGAATTCCATGGGCACCCCCCCCCACGGCTCACATATGTGTGTGTGTGTGTCCAAATGTGACATTTATACATATAAGTTAAAATATAGATACGCACATACATACACACACAACCAGTACAATGTTACTTGCACATATTTGATGTCAGGGCTGAACACTTGGTGTTGGCTAACTACCCGAGGCACTCATCCATGGGAAAGGCTATTTCTCCCACTTCCAGCATTCCTCAGTTACCTGTTGTTCTTTGTCTGGGGGTGGGGGCCCATGAGCATTCCATCTCATGTACCTCTTGGTAGTGGTCTTACTCACACAAGCAGCCATGTTGTTGATGAGTATAACTCATGTTCATGAGTATAGCTTCCCCATCATTTCTGGGAATCCACTTTCACTGCAGACTTGCTTTTCCTCTGTCTTCTTTCTGCTGCTTCTTCCGCAATCCACCTGAGCCTCAGATACCGGAGTTATATTGTGGTTGAAGCTGTGCTAATACACAGAAGCCTGAGCAGATACACAGCTTCTCTTATTTTAGAGAGAACAGAACCACATAGAAACTTTAACCCAGCGTTCCTTAATTAATAAATAGAGCAACAAGTTTTGTGTAAGATATCTCATAATTTATTCTACTCATCATTCTCCTTAAAAGAGAATTATCCAGTCTTTGTCTGAGCTTTGAACCACAGCTTGATAAGTTTCATTCTTTATGTGGAAAATAATTTTTAGTTTGTTTGAGCACTTTAAAAATTGAATTTTCTACTTGGTGCTTCTTGGGCTTGTTTTACTGTTTGCTCTAACCTCTTTACTTCGTCTTCAGCATGGCTTTGTTTCTAGACACATTTGTTCCTACTTGGACTATGGTCTGAGAAGGCACCCTGTGCACCTCACTTGGCTAGCAGCCTAGACTGTAGGAATATACTGGCCATAAGTTCCAACTGCAAGAGGTGGATCTGCGTCTCCCGGCTTTTTAAGATAGCTTTTTCGTTCTTTATGAGGTGTTACTCTTATACTACAGGAGGGAAGAAAATCCCCAGATCTCCGTAAAAGGACAGTTACCAATTATCTAGAACTGTTAGTATTTCTTGTTGATCCTGTCAAACGTTTGTGATTTAAAATAATAGAATGTCTATAAACACTTACTTTCTTACACCCCATTTCTTTTCTTTTCTTTTTTTTTAATTAAAGGCAAGTGGTCAGACTATAAAAATAAAAAAAATTCATGTCAGAGGAAAAAAGACAAATGAATCCAAGAAAAGCAAGAAAGGAAATGTTGCCGGGGATACTGAAGATGAAGACTCTGCTTCCACGAGCAGCTCACTGAAAAGAGGAAGCAAAGATCTCAAGAAAAGGAAAATGGAGGAAAACACTTCTATCAGCTTGTCAAAAGTAGAAAGTGTTTCTTCTGTTAAGAAACCCAAAAGAGATGACTCCAAGGACCTGACTCTTTGCAGGTATTTCTCTCCTTCAGTTTTTATGTGCTTTGTATCTTATTTGGCAGTACCAAGGTTTGGGTACCGATTTCAAACATTATTTTCTTTAGTATGATCCTGACTGAAATGGAAACTCACGAGGATGCCTGGCCTTTTCTACTTCCTGTAAACTTGAAACTTGTACCTGGCTATAAGAAAGTTATTAAGAAGCCTATGGATTTTTCTACAATTAGAGAAAAACTAAATAATGGACAGTAAGTAAACCATTTCTGTTCAGCAAATAGTGAGTATTGATAATGAAGTTTTAACATGGTGATATAGCAGGAAGTGTTTGTTGTAAAAGCATGATTCCTAGAGTGCATGAGAAGTGTTTCTGCTGTCCTGACGATGGTAAGACTTTGGATGAGGGTAGGGGTGTGTGTAAGCGGTGTGATTGGCCAGAGGATTGTAGTCCTCCCACAGAACTGTAAGAAGTTGGATAGGAAATAGGATGTGGGAAACATAGAGCAGTTGGAAAACTTTTTTTTTTGTTTTGTTTATGTTACTGTTTTTGCTTCCAGATGAGGTTTCCCTTTGTAGCCCAGGCTGGCCTCAAACTTGCATTTGCTCCTTTGTCTGCCAGCCAAGTGCTGGGATTGCAGTTATGTGGTTCCATGTGTGTCCTGGAAGAGGTCCTGGCTTTATGACCAGAGAGCACTTTGCTTTGCTCCTGAACACCTTTAATCCAGCTCGGCCCAGAGCATAATGGGTGTTTGCAAATGCTGCCATCGAGAGGATGTGCCCAGGCGCAGCTGCCCGGTCCCGTCAGCTCTCCTCTGCTATTTCTTAGCTCCAGTTCTCTGTGTTTAAGGCCCCTGCAGAGAACGCAGTCTGTAACGATGTGTTTCCTTTCAGGTACCCCACCTTTGAGACCTTTGCTCTAGATGTCAGGCTTGTTTTTGACAACTGTGAAACATTTAATGAAGATGACTCCGACATAGGCAGAGCTGGCCACAGTATGCGAAAATACTTTGAAAAAAAGTGGACAGATACCTTCAAAGTGAGCTGAAGTTGAAATCTCCTTTCCCTCTTTTTCCTTTTAAACAAGGACAAACATGACCAGCAATGTGAACTGCATTTACACGGATGTGCAAGGCACATGCATATTAACTTTTTTCCTTAAAGTGTGTGTATGTACATATATATATATATATACATATATATGTGTGTATATATGTATGTATACATATATATGTGTATATATACACACATTCATATATATATATATATATATTTAAAAAAAAGGATGGGAAGAATGATACCATTTTTAGAGGCTTCACTCCTACAACCAAGCCCGTTGGTCACGGGTTTGTGTGATTTATCAGCTAATTTAGGTAGAACAGGGAAGCACACCCAAAGAATTTTTAAAGGAAGGGTGTTGTAGTGCAATAGCAATTAAACCCTATCACACCGCACTGAACCGCCAACACCAGAGCTCTAAAGTGGGGAATGGCTGTCCTTTCCCTCTCAATAAATATCTATTTTTCATTTTTTTACTTTGTAGTTTATTTTTTAGTGAATGTATTTAATTTTATGAATTATTTATGATTAAACCACATCCAGAATCTTCGTTTTCTGTGAAAAGGAAGAGTAGAAAATTGCTTTAAATCTTGAAAATACAACAAGGAATGTTTTAAAATATAAAACAAAGCCAAGTTAAACTGTTTACACTGATGTGCTCTGACAGCACCAAAAATAAACTTTACTGTAGAGTTACAAGTACATTTATATAAATATATATATATATATATATATATATATATATATGTTGCGCATCACTTGTGTAGTTAAATTGTATTTCAAGCCAGTGGAAAATTGACGTGTATATATTGTTCATTATTGTTTATATTGAGTCTTGTTTTAATATGTATTATGTGTATATATTGTTTGAAGACATCATTGTTTATGCCTTAGAAGGACTGTAGCATTTTCTCTGAATCTGAAGGTAATTACAGCTTACGGCTTGTACAGTAGTCCTCTACCAACACTGTGGCGTCTCCCTAAGCTTGGTAGTGCCTGCCTTTGAAACAGGGTGTAGGGGATAGTAGTTTTCCATTTTTCTATTTTGTTATATAATTTTAAGCCACCAGGGCCTAAATTAAAGTATAATCATTTGTATCCATGTGGAATAAAATCGTGACAATTTCCTACACACACAGTATTTTTTCATAGAGACACTTCCTTCCCATCTGCCTTGCCTCAGAAATAAATTTAAAAGACATTTGTAACCACTGTGTTTTATCTACTGTGTGTTGTGGCCTGTTGGAGGCAAATAGATCAGAGTTTTTTTGTACCTATGTAAAAGTACTTGAAGTTTTATTTAAAATAAAATGTTGTGGAAAAGGTAGCATTCTTGTTTTTAAGGGGTGTTATTTTTCACTACTGTTCACTGTGCAGGGATACAATAACAAAGTTACGGATTGGGGAGGGTGGCTTGGGTTGCTTGGTAGCGGTGGTGTTTGCTTTGTTTAACTTTTCTTAATGAGCTCAAACAGGCGACCTGTTCAGAAGGCATTTAGCTCCCTCCTGCTTGTTGCAGCAGTGTGTGCAGTGCCTCAGAGAGCTGCAGGCGGCGGGCACAGGCTGCCGAGAGTCAGGTCTCTTGAGTTTTATGAGATATGAATTCCTCTGGACCTCATTTGGTTTCACATTTCCAATACAAAAGCATTAGCATGTGAGACATCTGTTTATAGATACATAATCCAGTTGTCATAAAGTTAATCATGCAAATTAAGCCATGAGATTCATAGTTGTGAGTTTTGGTGGGCCAAAGCTGAATATTGGAAAGGCACCAGTAAACAAGATAGGCAGCGCTGGGAGGGGGTTCGGCGGCAAAGCGTTTGCTGCTTACGCATAAGGACCTGGGTTCAGGTCCCCAGCCCCCAAGCGGAGGCAGCAAGCACAGTGGGGCTTCTGCAGCCCTAGCTGCAAGGGATGCTAGAAGGATTGCAGGGGCGTGCCGAACCTTGGGCCCCCCCAGCAAGTCCATGGAATTCTATGTTAATAAGGACGCACATGGTTCCCTATACTTTCACCTTTTGTATTTTTCTTTATTTTTTAAAATTAATTGTATCATTTCTCCTCTTCCTCCTCCCTTCTTCTCCATGTCTAACCCCCCATTTCAAATTGTTATCCTCATTCTCCATTGTTTTTACATACTCATATAAGTGAATAAACAAATACACCTTGCCAGATAAACTTAGTGTTGCTTACATATGTATATATTTTTATGGGTGACCAATGAGGTGGCTCATCTCTGAGAAAGAATAATTTTCTCTCTCTGTGCAGATGTTAATTTTAGTTGCTCTTCATCTAGAGCCCCATGACATTTCCCCCATCTGTGTTGGGACATCCACTGTTAAAATTGTCTAGGTCTTGTTTAGACAGCCATATTGCGGAAATTTCATAGGGCTAGCTCCTCTGTTACAGCTGGAAGGCACTTTCTCACAGCAGACTTCTTGGTCCACTGGGTTCCTAAAGCCTTGAGTGCTGGAGTGTGTGTTAATCATTTTGGGCTGGCCTACCCCCACCCCCAATAAATCTCTGTATTTTCATTAGTTGGGGCTCTCAGTAATGTTCTTCTGCTGCTGAGAAAAGTGTCTACACTCACTATGCTGGGACAGAGCACAGGGTGTCCCATCTAGACTTCCTGGAGGATGGCTGCATGGGAAACTGGGTAAGATCCTGGTGTTTGTTATTAAATCATTCACCTCTAAGTAGTTCAAGGAAAAGTGAAGAAAAATGCAATATAGGTAAGTGTATAAGGAATTACTTATGTCCTTATGAATATAGAATTCCATGAATGACTAGACTTGTGTTACAAGTTTCTTTGAGACTGGTTCCTAGAGAGAATCCCCGAGTTGTGGGGAGTGTGCATGGTCCCCACAGCCTTGCCACACTGCTCTGTGCACGAGGAACACTCCAGTGTGCACTCCTTCCAGCCATGGGGGAATGTTAGCCTTGCCTTCAAAGTGATGCTTACTGTCTGGATAATTTTCACTAATAAACTATTACAGGTTTTTGAATGTTGAAACCAGCAGCTTGTTCTCTAACGGGTTTTGTCCCATGTAGTAAGCAAAAGTAGTCGTAGCTGGTTTTAGAACTATAGAAACTGCCTCTGATGTCCGTTTTTGGCCAGTCATATTCAGAAGCTTGTTTTGGTAACATGTGGCTGGGTAATGGCTGAGGCTGGGTGATGAGGCTGGCATTGCCAAGGACATGTGCAAGGGTGCACAGGCTCCTTGTGAGCACTGAGAGGTTACAATCTTAAAGTAGTACCCGGAAGTGTTGCAGGTGACAGCTGGCTAAATCAGGCTATAGGAGCTCCTTTGGGAGTCCCCTAAACATGTTAGTATTTAGTATTTCTCTTAAGGATTTAAACCTGGGGGAGCTGGTGATAGAACTGATAGCTGCTGCCCTTTTGAGAGTCTGTTTATCATGTAGTATGTTCTCCTCACGGGATGCCGAAAGAAAAGCATGCAGCTTGAGTGAGGAATACAACAGGTGCTGAGCTCTGGCCTCCGTACGTGCACATGCAGGGGAACACAGCTGTGGCCATGTGCTTGCAAAAAGCATCTCTCAGACATGTTCACATTAATTGTCCTGATTATTCCAGATCTCTCAAGCCATTATCCACCAAAATCTTCCAAGAACTATGTGAGCCTTGACAGCATTGTGGGATGATATCAAGATGGTGACATTGTAAGAGATGTACACATTTAGAATGAAAAAAAATCGAAAAAGAATGAAGGCAGACTTTCCTCCCTGTACCCGAGGAAAGAGCTGGCATTCACAGTAGGCTGGTGGGCTGTAAACAGTGCAGTTGGGCCAAAGGAAATGTTTTCATCAGGCTACCGGCAGCATAAGACCAATTTATGAACAGCAATGAAGAAAGCTGGCCTTCTGTTTACCCAGGCTAGCTTGAAGACATGTCTGTGCTTAATGAGGGTATTCTGAAGAGAGCACAATAATGAGCTAACTGTCCAGATAGGCATGCAAATTGTAAGTGTGCCAGGGACATGGTCATGTATGCCTAGAAAAGCACCATTAGGCTGGCTAAGACAGGAAGATTAAAAGTTCAAGCTCAAATAATTACATACTGAAAACTTGCAGAGCGTATTTTCTTTGTGCCTTTGTTCAGAATTACCACATCCACTGAAGTTCCACAGAGAAAGAGTTAGTATGTATACAAGCATTGGGCCAAGCATTTTCAGCTAGCTCCAAGTGAATACTGCTATTCCTGAGCAGTGGAACCACCATGGAGGACAGGTGGCTGCTTAGTGAAACCAGATAGGCTCTGTGGACTCCCCTACTTTCTTCTAGGTGGTTATTCTTCTGAAAATTAATTTATCAGGGCTTAAACGTCTGTGAGACTCCTGATTGCTACCTCATGAACAAAACCGTCGGCTAGATGCTGACGGGAGGGATTCTTTTCCAGTGACTAGGGAAGCATGCCCAGCTTTCCAGTGTCGTGATACCTGGGAAGAGGATGAGTCCCCTGAAAGATGATCTGTGCGTCCAGGGCAACAGAAGGAGGCTGTGATGAACCGGAGACTCCAACAGGGGCAGGTGAGCCCGCCCTTCGCCCTCAGGTCGCCAACCATGATGAAAGCCGAGATGGCACTCCCTGCTGCCTGACGTGGAGCATGGCTCGCTCTGCCCTTCCGACTGTCGTTTGGTTCCTGGTGCTGTTAGCAAGGAACTGAACTGCCTCAGTTTTCTTGATGATTACATTTTCTGATTCTGCCTCTTTAAGGTCCTGTGCAATTATGGATCTTTCCGGACTCAGCAGGAGTCATGTGTTCACTGACAAGCTCTTAGTGTGCTAAGAGCTCTTGCTAGATTATGCGATTTAACTGTCTTGTTTCTGGAGGGGCGATCGGATACACATTCTTCTCATTCTAGAGAGAGTGCTGCCTCTTATCTACATTGCTCCTCAAGGGAGTGTGTCATACATATTTTTAGACCTATCATTCAGGTAGCATTTGATCTATTAAAGACACCAGGCCCTCCCATCAAGGGGGTGCGCAGCCTTTGAGTACATCCTGAGAGCAGTGTCAAAATTGGGTTTCTATATATCATTTTGATTCAGCTTCACTGAGAAATATTTGGCTCTTCAAAACATTTGCTTAGAAAAGTCTGGCATTATTATGATTACTATTACTATTGTTGTTATTGGAGACACGGTCTCACTCAGTTACCTAAGGTGCCCTGCTAAAACTCGAGGCAGTCCCCAGGGCTGGGATTGTAGATGTGAACTTCTATATCTGCTAAAGAGTGTAGCTTTTATGTTTCATGAATTCTGTTGTAACAATTTATAATCATATTTTGGAGCTTAACAATGTGAATTGAGTACATCTGCTTCCAGGGACACCTTGAAGAGGGTCATGTCTATAGTTAACGATTATAATAAGAGGTTCCCAGTGAATTCAGTACTTGAAAATGAATAGGTTAATACAAAGTAGGACTTTAAGAATGTTCCCCAGGTTGCTTTCCTCTGCTCTCTAATGCCGACTGCATTCCTCTCGGAGGAGAGAAGTACCATCTGGTATAGTCACTAATTCTGCGAAACCGTAGACCCCATCTTTCATTACCCTGTGTGCATGGTGAGCTTGTATTTCCTAGCTCCGGTCTAAGAGTTTTGAATGCAAGCATCTTGCATTGGTATTTACGGTAGGTATTTTATTAGTTATGTTCACACAAACTTGCACTGCTGCTGAAGGCTCTAATTTCTCTAGCACAGCAATTATTGGTCTTCATATGACTTCTGCTCTTTTATTCTGATCAACTACAATCAGTGCAGTTCCTACTATAGCTCATAATGGACATACAGCATGAGCAAAAAACCGCTTTTTGTTGTTTTAAGTGACCGCGATATTAGGTCCTATTGGATCTGCATCATACCTTAGGGTACCCTAACATGCTGGATCTGCATCATACCTTAGGGTACCCTAACATGCTGGTTCGCAAGCCACTGGATTAGAAAGAAAAAAAAAAGTTTGGTAGAGATTCACAGCTTGTCTAGATTCCATCACTTAGCTTGAGGTGGTAGCTCACACCTATGGTCTCATGATTGCCTTGAGTCTGAGGATACACAGCAAGAGCTTGTCTTCAAGCAAGCAAGCAAGCCCCTAAACCTGTCATTGGAGAATGGCCCTAAAGAGAAATAGACTTTACAATAGAGGCACTTGAGTGGAAGATGAGGGTTTTTTTGAGCAGTAGGTGACAGGGCAGAAATCAAAGAACTGCAGTATGTTTTGTCCTAGGCTCAGAAGAGAAATGTAATGGTTAAAAGACACAGAGATGCCAAGAAAAGGTAGAGGGAATTAGCTTTGACTCAAGGAACTTTGGGGCCATTGTAAGTTTCTGTGACTATAGCTAATAAAACACCCACATTATTATCAAACCTAACTGGGAGATCCTGCTGTCCCCAGAATATCGTCAAGAAAGAGGTCAACATTGTGTAGAGGAGCTAGCAGGAAGAGCAAAGCAAAACAAATGAAAGGCATCACAACTAGAAAGAAAGTTAAAAATCTCTGTTTCAGATGATGATCTTATAATACAGAAAGTACTAAGGGATCCACAAAAGAAGCTATTATAAGTGAAAAAAAAAGTCACGATGAAGACTCGGCTTTGGTTCTGTGTCCTCGTGTGTGTGTGTGTGTGTGTGTATGCACGAGCGTGCATGTGTGTGAGCTGTGGCACACGTTGAGGAGTCAGAGGACAACCTTCTGTGTCACTCCTCCCCTCTGGCCTTGTTTGGTACAGGGGCCCTTGCTGCTTGCTGCTGTGTGTGGCAGGCTGTCCGGCTCTCGGGCTTTGGAGTTCTCCTGTCTCCGTTTCCCATCTTGCCGTAGGAAGGTAAGGATTATAGGTGCATGCCACCACATCCAGCATGCAGGCTCTGAGGATCGAAACTCAAGTCCTTAGGCCTATACAGCAGGCGCTTTGGCCACTGAACCATCTCCGCCACCCTCTCTATTCTAACAATAATAAAATCTGTGAGTAAAATTAAAATAATCCCATGGAAAGTTGCATCAAGAAGGATAAAATATTAAAAATAAATGTTAAAAACAGCCAGACCTGGTAGCACAGACCTATAATCTCTATTGCTTGGGAGGCTGAGGCAGGAGGATTGCCAGTTCAATTTAAGTCTTGGCAACTTAGTGAGACCTAATCAGAAGTAGAAAGAGCATGAGCTTAGAGTCCTTGCCTAGCATTCATGGGGCATCCCTAAGCTTAATTCCTAGGAGAGACAGGGCAAAGGAGGAATGAAGAAGAGAGACAGGAAGGACAGGAGGGCTGAAGAGGGTTGGGGACAAGAGTAGATGACATGTACCATCAGAACTATAAAGCATTAGCCAGGTGGTGCTGGTGCACACCTTAATCCCAGCACTCAGGAGGCAGAGGCAAGCAGATCTCTGTGAGTTTCAGGCCAGCCTGGTCGACAAAGAGAGTTCCAAGATAACCAGAGCTACACAGTGAGACCCTTTCTCCAAAACCCAAAAAGACTATCTTAGTTGATGGGAAAAAATACACAGATTGGAAGATTTTGATGTTATAATGATGATGAATCCTGAAGTTTATTTAACACAATCCCTATCAAAACATCAGATGGCATTTTTGAAGAAATTGACAAAATGTTCTTATACTTCACATGAAGTGTAAGAGATGAAGAACAGCCAAATCTGGAGAGGAGAGTACTCTAATGACAGTTGGAAGGTCACAGGATAATTTTGAAAATAGAGTCAAGAACAACTTAATGGGTGAAAAATGAACAAGGCAGGTGAATTTGGCTTTCTGAGTGTGCTTCTGAACTAAGGCAGACAGCAGCAACTGTCAGCCTCCTGCACTACCAGTGGATTTGTAGAACAGCACAGCTGTTTTGGGAAACACTCTGAAGGTTCGTTGCAATGGGAAATTTAACACTTAATGATGACTTTGTAGAATAGTGGCTTTGTAGAACAGCACAGCCGTTTTGGAAAGCGGTTTGAGAGGTTGTTGCAATGTTAAACTTAACACTTAATGGATGACCCAGAAATATTGCTCCTAGGTGTGTTTTGAAGAAATTTAAAAATGCGTCCACTCCAAAGGTTGTGCTCATAGCAGCATAATAGTCAAAAATGTGAAGCAACTCAAATGCTACCAGCTAATACATGGATAAAAATGCTGTGCATTTATACTGTGGAATATTATTTAGTAATAAAAGGAATATATCCATACGATAATATGTAAGAGCACTGAAAATATAATTCTGGGTAAAAAAGCCAGTCATAAAAGCCACCTTCTATGATTCTCTTTACATATAATGACCAGAGTAAAGATGCTCTAAGAATGGCATGTGGGTCAGTGATCTGACAAGATTAGAATAGCCGAGGGACTACTTATTACCTTCTAGGGAAGTAGATTGTAAATAACAGTTGCACAAATGTGAATATATTAAAGAAAATTAAATTTTATACCTTAAATTGGTGAGTTTATGGTAAATTGCATGGTCTTCAAATTACATGATCAGTTAAAAATATCAGGAAGTCAGGTGGATGGTGGGGTGCATACCTTTAATCACCGGGCAGAGGCTGATCCATGAGTTTGAGGCCAGCCTGGTCTGCAGATGAGTTCTAGGACAGCGAGGGCTACACAGAGAAACCGTCTTGAAATACCTTAATTAAGATAAACTTAAAAATTAAGTGATAGGAAAGACAGATCAGAGAGGACCCCACAAAGTCATCCGCTCCTGGCCTGTGTGGTATGAACAGAAAGCTCCCACTTTTGTGAGAGGGCAAGAGACGGAAGGGGTGCACAAGACATTTAAGCAATGTCAGTGTGTTCTTTCATTAACCCTAGAACCATTAGCTTCACAGCCATCCCAGGAGTAGGACCCCACAGACCTACATGTGTGAGGGAAACAAACACCCATGTTGTTTTCTTTGGAAGAGTGTTGGACTGAAAACATTCCTTTGGAGTGTTAGATTGGTGGATTGAGTCTTAATATCTTCCTGTGATTGTTTACACAGTATAACTACTTGGTAAGGCTCCAAGAACAGTTTTTGATTTTAAGTAACTGATTGAGTTTCAGTTACCCCATTTTAAGCAAAGAGAAACTGTAAACACACAGGGTTGCTTGAATGAAAAGGATACTCAGTCTTCACTTGAGGACTGTCTGGGGAGTATCAGGAAGTGTGGCCTTGCTGGAGGAAGCATGTCATTGGGGCCTGGCTTTGAGGATTCAAAAAAGTGGTACCATTTTGAGTTTGCTCTCTCCAGCCTCCTGCTTGTGGCTCTAAGATGTGGGCGTCAGCTGTTCATGCCACCCCGCCCTTTCTCCACCATCATGGAGGCTTAGGCCTCTGAAGCCACAAGCCCAATTAAACACTTCATTTATAAGCTGCCTCAGTCATGGTGTTTTGTCACCACAGCAGAAAAGGAACTAAGACAGCATGCTTCTCCAGCAGTCCAGAACTCTGGGCCATAAATAATCTACCATGATGACAGGACCCCGCACATGGGCGTGTGTCTTGAGGATGCTACTGAGAAGCGGCAGGTCTTCTGGGTCTCCTTACTTGAACTCAGGCTGAATGGACAGATGGGGCCTTCATCCCTCTCGTCTGGACTTCCTCAGAGCGAGGTGAGTAACCCAGAGTCATCTTGCTCCCTTCCCACAACTTTTACCATCTGGTTTCAAGGACATAGGTGCTGCTTCTGAGGATTTTTCTGTCCATCTCTCTAACTGGGAGGCGCAGAGAACCTAAGTTTTTTCTTTATAAATTATTCCTATTTGACAAGATATCTCCAAATTTGGAAGATTCCTTTCCATGTGGTCTGGACCTCCTCAGAGCTAGGTGAGTAACCCCAGAGCTGTCTTGCCTTTCACAGCTTAACAATGGAACTTACACAGTCCTATGACTTGAGGGAGTCAGAGCATCCTGGCCAAGACCAGGAGAAGCGCTTATTATGGCTTGAAAATCTCCCAGATTCCAATGTTTTAGGCAAGAGACTAGAGAGGTTTGCCTCTCCCACGGCCTTGGCGTAAATGGACTGTGAACAGCTGGTGCTTGTGGGCAGGGTCTGTTAGTTATTTGTCCAATTGCTGTGATGAAGCAGGGCCAAACAACGTAGGGAAGCGAGGCTCCACTCTGCCTCACAGTTCAGGAGCTGAAGACCACCGTGGCTGGGAACATGAGCAGCATGGCTTGGGGATGACTGGTCGCATTGCATCTAAGTCACAAAACAGGTCAACACTGCTGCTTCGTGCCCAATACATTCCAAGGGATGGCGTCACCCACAGGATCCATCATCTTTCCACCTCTGTTAACCTAATCTAGAGAATTTCTCATACTGAGCTTAGAGGTTCGTGGTCATGGTGATTCTAGATCTGGGTATGTTGACGAGATTAACCACAATATCGGTTTCTTTCATAGATTTTACTAAAGATGACGACAGCCAATCAAATGAATGGAGACATGTTGCACCCTTGTGAGGGCCTCAAAGGAATGAAGAAACGACAGACTCACATTCACAAAAGCTGGGATCAAAAGTTGGCTCTCTCATACAAGTTGGCTCTCCTCATGGAAAAGGCCACGCTCAGCATGTTAATACATACAATTGAACAGCCGAGCATGGTATTGCATGGCTTTAATCCCTATACTGGGGAGATAGAGGCAGGCGAATCTCCGTGAGTTTGAGGCCAGCCTGCTTTATAAAGTGAGTCCAGGGTAGCCGGGGCTGTCCCTGTATCTTAAAAACCAAACCAAACCAACCCAACCCATACCGGTGAACAGGGAGGCTGTGTTCTTATACACAGTTGAATTAAGGTGGCTTGGTTTACAGTATACAGTGAACAGGGAGACAGGCTTAGCTAGTCAGTAGGAGCAGTCTCTGTAGGGCAGCAGTCTTTGGCAGTAACTATCCAGGAGGACAAAGCCACAAGTGGGCACCTTCTGCGCACACCATCACCATTAGAACCTGAGACAGGAGGGATGGCTTTTCCATTCCCATGGGTCTGAGGCATCGGGCTCCTTAATACCATTATGCCCATATCAAACAATACACAGTCACTCGGAGCTTCACTCACTACAGCGCTATTAAAAGATAACACTCAAGTCTGGCAAGACTGTGGAGAGATAGGCACCACTAGGCCTATCAATGAGAGTGCAAACCACTCCATGCCTCCTCTGAAAAACCACTGGGTCCTTGGTATGTAGTGTACTTCTGAAGGATCGCATTCAGCAGCATGGAAATGTTCAGCAAGTTATGCTATAGTTCCATGTGTACCATGAAACAACAACAACGAATCTTCCTGGTAAATTCCCAGCGCGGAAGCCCATAGGGAGACTGACGGCTTAACCCGCAGCGCGCCTGCGCGAGCGGGGGCGGACCCTTGCGCGCCACGCCCCACGCCGCGGCCACGCCCACCTCCTTTTGCTAACACGTGATCCAGTGAGCCCGACGGTGCGCATCGAGCAGCCCAGCCTGGAGGTCAAGCCTACACGCTCCCGCTGTGCAGCTTTCGTACCCAGAGCCCCGCGGTGTGCGCGCGGGTCGAGCGTGACCTCGGCCGCGGCGAGCCGTGCCGGGAGGAGCCGCCCGGAGGCGGGACGCTCAGCCCGCTGTGAGGGAAGTGAGTGCGGGCTGCGCGCCGGGTTGGGTCGGGTCGGGTCGGGGGCGGGACCGGCCACCCGGCGGGCAGTGGTCGCGCACACCCACCAGCCTGCCCGCTCGCCCGTCCTCCTGGGCATCGGGAGCCTGAGCCCGCTGCCAGAGTCCCCCGCTGCACTTGCACCCTGGGGATTTGGACTGGCTCCAGCAGCGCCAGCTGAGCTCGTTTCCCGAGAGCCTGACGGAGTGTTGGTGCTTGTTTTTTCAGGGCTTTGTGGGGCGGGTAGGGCGGGTGGGATGGGGGCTGCTGAACTTACTTGTAGAGATTTCCGGAAACTAGATGAAGACGGGACGTTATCCATTTTGTAAGTCAAGGTCACATTTGTCCCTTAAGGGTGGAATCAGTCGCTATTGCTGTCGGTTTGTTGGTTTTCTGAGACTAGTTAGGCTAGCCTTGCCTTGTTGAGCCGAGGGTGGTCTTGAACACCTGATCCTCCGCCTGCCTACCTACTAGCGCTAGTATTATAGGCTAGTGCCATGATGCCTGGCATTATTATTTTTTAATTATTCAGTTGTTCCACTGACAGATTTTTGTTTCCGAAGCTTTGTTTTCTAAGTCACTTCACGCTAGATTTCATACATAGAATAAACGTTCAACGAAGTTTTATTTGCGCACATTAGGTACCTGGCATCGCGATAAGCAATGTGGACGAGGTGCCCACTTCTGTGTGGTCACTGGCGGTGGAGCTGCACATGGGCGCTGCCACTCTAGAAATCAGTATGAAGGCTTCTCAGAAAACTAACATATGGCCTAGGTGTACAACCTCTCATACACCCAAAAGTCTAAGCCCTACCACAGAGATGCATGCATATCTATGTGTAGTGCTGCGGATTACAAGAAAGGGAACCATCCTAGATGTCTGTCACCAGATAAATGGATTTTAAAAGTTGGCGCATACGCACAGTAGCCTTTTACTTTGCCGTGAAGGAAAATGAAATCATGGTACTTGTAAGAAAATGGAGGGGACTAGAAATGACCCCGTCAAGTGAAATAAGCCAGACTCAGACAAATGCTGGGTTTCTCCCATGTAGCTCCTGAACTGTTAATTATTAGTTAAATTTGTTCTTTGGCAATTTTATACATGTCCATAATGCATTTTACCAGGACCTTTTATATGGCCATAGATTTAGAAGAATTCATTTGAACCTGGTGGGTTCAGCCCTGAATACCTTGACCACACTGTCTCCCCCCCCAAGAATCTGCCATTGGCCAGTAGTTCAGAAGTAAGGCGTGGGGCCTCATGACCACCTCCCTGGTCCTTGACAGGGCCAGTCTTCTGCAGGCCCAGTACAATTAACCACAGCTGCAGTGAGTTTCTGGGTGCCTGTCTAAAGGGTTGAATATCAACAATGCACTTCCCTCTGTCTGCTGCCTCCTGAATTTGTTTGTTTGTTTCCCATCCTACAATTGTTCCCTAAACCTTAGAAGGGATGGTACAAACATCTTGCTTAGAGCTGGTTCCACAGCTTTACTTGAGTAGCCATGAGACTCTGCTTCACCACTCCTTTTTGCAAAGAGGTTTCTCTAGGGTGGAGAGCAGCGTTTGTCTATGATTATGAGCATATATAAAAGCAGTTTGACACCTTTTTTATTAAGCTAAACAACAGTAGTAAGTTTTCCTCAAGGTCCTGTGACCTCTCTAGGTTGGGTTATAGGCAGGTTTTTCAGGGCAGGGCATGGATTTCCTCCTGTGGAGCTATCCACAAATTCAGAGAAAGATTGGTTGTCTCTTTACCAGTTGTGCCATTATTACACTGGTGGGTACAGCTTGCCTGGCAGGTTGTGATTATAGTTCATAGTGTGTCAGCTAGTTAAGCCTTGCCTTTCCCCCCCAATAGCCTTCATAACACCACCCGGCACTAAAAGCTAGTCAGCAGGTGGGGAGCTTTACAGGTCAGTTGCAGCTTGATTTCTTTCTTAGAGTCAAGAGTGTGAAACCTTGAGCAATAGAGCCTTACCATCTGGTTCTGGTGGACAACCAAGAAATGTCAAGAGCCTGTGCGTTTGGGAGTGGGAGTGGGGTTGTCTCTGGGGCTTCTCTGACCAACAATTCCTATGAAAGTGTGGTGGGTTCATGTATTTGAATGTGCCCTCCCCAGTTAGTGGGGCTGTTTGGTAAGGATTAGGGGGTGACCTTGTTGGAGATGCGTCACTGGGGAGGAGCTTTGAGGTTTTAAATGTCATTTCCAGGTAGCTCTCTGCCTGCTTTATGCCTTTGGGTCAGATGCCTGCTAGTCTGCTGTCATATTCCCCTCCCTACCATGATGGTCATGGACTCTAAGCCTCTGGAACTGCCAGCCCAATCAAGTCTTCCTTTTACAAGTTTTCTTGGTCATGGTATCTTCATAAGGATAGAAAAGTCACTAAGACAGGAGGTGCCCCACCAGGCACTGAGATTTTCCCTTGGTGACTCACTGGGTAATATCAGCTAGTCATACCTTTACAGCTTTTCTGCTTTTCAGTTGGATTTCCATGTAGCTTTTGGTACGCACCCCCCTTTGTTTTGGTTAGCACCCCACTTCTCTCATCTCCCCCACCCTCCCAGCTTAAAATGTTCTGCCCCAGTATTCCACCACCTCCCTTAAAGTCTCTCTCTTCCCCCAATGTCCCTTTTCCAGTTTCCTAGCTTCCACAGTTGTTAACACCTGTTTAGGTTAAACACCTAAAACTGAAGTGTTGATTCAAGATTCTAGATCTTGGTTCTTTTTTTTTTCTTTTAAGATTTATTAATTTATTATGTATACAGTGTTCTGCCTGCATGTACACCTGCACACCGGAAGAGGGCACCAGATCTCATTCTAGACGGTTGTGAGCTACCATGTGGTTGCTAGGAATTGAAACTCAGGACCTTTGGAAGAACAGTCAGTGTTCTTAACCTCTGAGCCATCTCTCGAGCCCCCTGAATCTTAATTCTTTTATTTGTTCAAGGGTGGGGATCTGTGGATCATGAAATTAGAAAGGAGACTGTGAGAAGAGGAAAAAAGCTCAGGAGATGGGAAGATCATAACAAAACACACGTGACATGAGGCTGGAGAGATGGTTCTGTGGTTAAGAGCACTGGCCGCTCATCCAGAGAACCTGGGTTTGATTCCCAGCACCTACATGACAGCTTACAACTGTCTATAACTCCAGTTCCAGCGCCTTCTTTGAGTCTCTGCAGACAGTGCACGCATTTATTGCACAAACATGCATGCAGATAAGACACTTCTACAACATATATACACATATATATGCTATAGACACATATACATACAATACACACACATATATAAAATGTATATATTACATATTTTATACATGACATGAAGGCAGAAGGGATTATTTTCCAGAGGGAAGGGGGTCCAGGGATCAGGGAAGAAGTTGGGAAATTCAGCAAGACAAATTGAGTGAAAATGTCAGGATGAAACCCTGTAACTTGTGTTAGTGTTAAAATTTTAATCTAAAAATTGCCTCAGAATAAGCAGCAGGAACACCAAAGATCTGTAAAACGGAATCAATAAACATTACTATCGAGAGGAATTTGGATTTTAAGTCTTTAAATTTTGATTTTGGATTGTTGTGTGCTCTGGCCACGTCTGTTGTGTTGGCGTATTGTTTTCCTCACCTCAAATCTTTTGTGTCCCTCTGCAAACCATGACAAGACAGCTTTCAGTACAGCCACATATTGAATGAGACCTGGTGGGGTCCCCCCCACACACACCAATAAATCACCTCGCAAAGCAGATGGCCTTGGCTCTCCTGTGGAGCTAGCAGCCGGAAGTGGTAAAGTTTTTGAGTTGAGATGCATAGGTGGGGCCAATTTGTAGGCTCCAAAGGTGAAGCAGGTTGTGTTGGGATGCCGGGGTGGCTGTGATGGGCAGAGGAGGACCTCTTGTGGGGTTGGTTGGTTTGTTTCATCGTCTCCTCCAGAGTTTCCCAGGTAGTAAGTTACCCTTGAAGACGAGGCGGGTCTTGAAGACGTAGGCGCTTTCGTTGGGTAGATTGTTCTACGCGGACTCGAGTTTCCCCGGTTCCGAGGATGGCGTGTAACTTGGGCCGGTTTCCAAACCCGCAGGCCGTTTGACTTCGGGCGAGGAACATGGTGAGGCTGGTTCACACCTTGGCGGACCACGGCGACGACGTCAGCTGCTGCGCCTTCTCGCCCTCCCTGCTGGCGACCTGCTCCCTGGACAAAAGCGTCCGCCTGTACGCGCTGGGCGGCTTCGCCGAGCTGCCGCACTCCCCGCTGAAGCGGCACACCTACGCCGTCCACTGCTGCTGCTTCTCGCCCTCGGGCCACGTCTTGGCGTCCTGCTCCACCGACGGCACCACGGTGCTGTGGAACCCGCACAGCGGGCACGCCCTGGCCGCGTTGGAGCAGCCTGGAGGCAGCCCCGTGCGCGTGTGCTGCTTTTCCCCGGACTCGGCCTACCTGGCGGCCGGGGCCGCCGACGGCTCTGTGGTCTTGTGGAACGCACAGTCGTACAAATTCTACAGGTATGGCTGTTCAAACCCTGCCCGGCCGGAATCCTGTTACCGTTCGGTTTTCCTTCTGCTTGCGGTAAAGTAGACCTAGCGTTGACCGTTTCAGTTGGTGTTGTCACGTACACTAGAAGCCATAACTTTATGTGAACAGCCGAAACCACCTAATCGTCTCCCCGCTGGCCGGTGACTGTGGCTCCCTGGTGGTCTCGGAGCTGAAGAAGGTGATGCCTTTAAGTGATGGGGGGCTACAGCCCAGAAAGAAAGCGCGGTCCCCCTTAGAGAAATGGATGCCCGGCTGAGGGCTGAGGAGGCTTTCTCCCCGGCAGGTGTGAGCCCCACCTCTGTGGCCCAGCTTCCTTCCTGCCTGTGCCTAATAGCGCACTAATTGCCAGCCCTTATCAGTTTGTTTTCTTGCCTGAGGAGCAGCGTTGCCAGGGCAGTGCCTGTGGCCTCTCTTCCCGAGAGAATCATGATTCACCACATTTCTTTCTTTCTCTCTCTCTTTTTTTTTTTTAAATGAAGGATTTGTTTGAAGATGGGGCACAGGCCTTACTATTATCTGAGGGACTTTGATACAGAAATTGAATGTGTGTTTTATTATAACAGCATGTCTTTTCAGTAAAAAAAAAAAAAAAAAAAGAAAGAAAGAAACCCCATTCTGTACGTTTTAAATATGACCATTGCTTATTCTTGGTTGTTTTTTCTTTTTCAAATTTGGGGGTTTTAATGTGTTCACATCGACTTCCTGTGGGGATAGGAGCATTGTGTAGCTCTGCTCCCTGTGATCCGGGCTCGGGGTATCAGCTGATGTGTTTAAGTCCTCCCTGCGCCCTGAAAAGGTGTGTCAGTGCAGAGCGTGGCTGCTTTTCTGTGTGGGCGTCCGACAGCTGCTCCGTCCTGTCACGCCAGCTGTCCTGTCGGAAGGGCCTGGAGCAGAAAGCAGGACCCCGAACTCACCTCCTCCTCGTTGGCTTTTGTTTCAGGTGTGGTAGTGTCAAGGATGGCTCCTTGGTGGCCTGCGCGTTTTCTCCTGGCGGGGGCCTCTTGGTCACCGGCTCCTCGGGTGGAGATCTGACCCTGTGGGATGATAGAATGAGGTGTCTGCACAGTGAGAAGGCGCACGACCTCGGGATCACCTGCTGCAGCTTCTCCTCGCAGCCGCTTCCTGGTTGGTTAGCTCGCTCTCTCGAGTGCTGGCTCCCTGCCTGTCATGACTTTATCCCGTCGTTAGACTGAGGGCCTCTCCATTTCTTATGGAATCATCCTTTCTGTCTCTTTTGATCAAAATGAATCGTGAATATTGTTTTTTTTTTAAAGCCTGTACAGGAAAATCAGCTTGTTACAATAGATTCAGATTCTTTGACTATGGAATTGGCATAGACCCCACTGTCTTTATTATTATTAAGATTGAGATAGAAATGGGAAATTTACAAATTGGGAAAGGATTGGGGAGATGAAGTTGATGAACAGCTTTCTGTGCGAGCTGGGGCCAAGTGTCTGGATCTCCAGCCCCGTGGTGTGTGTGTGTGTGTGTGTGTGTGTGTGTGTGTGTGTGTGTACCATGTAATCCCAGCACTGGGGAAGCAGAGTCAGGAGGCTCACCAGGTCAGCAGGGTCCATGTGACTGACAGTTTTCCTCACAAACTGAGAAAAGCAGTTGAGGCAACTTCCTGATACTGACCTCTGGCTCCTATATGCATGTGCACACACACACCTATACACACACCAAGTTGGAAATAGAGGTAACGTTTTGCCTTCACTAATTTAATCTTCAAAAAAAGCCCATTAAGCTGTTTGACAGCATAACTAATTTTTTTTTTAAAGATGAGACAAGAGCTCCTGGTGAAACTTGGTTTTAAGTGGACGCATTGGGTTGGACAGCTAGCCTGGGTCATTTTTCTTGCCCATGTTAGAGGAGAACCCCTGCCTCTGCCCTCTCTAGTCTTGTCATCAGATTAGAGCTGTCCATGGCAACAAAGGAACCATACAAGTAAATGCCTGATCTTGGCCGATGGTGTGTGAACAAAACATTTTCCCTTATAGGAAGCCTCTAAAATCCAGTATGTGTGTCATAGGGCTCAGAACCCACATGTGGCTATCTATGTATGATGCTTTTGGCAGCCCGAGCACAGAAAGAAGACAGAATGGCTGTGGCATTCCCCTTATTCCAGGGTCCTCAGTGATTCAAGTGTGGTGAAGGTCAAATTTCAGATTCCAAAGCACAGTATGTAAGTGCCTTCCTAGCATGCCATACCTAACAGTAACTGAAAATCAGTCCAGGCTTTATATACTCTTCTGCCACACAGCCTTACTGACTGTATTGAATTTGTTTTTCAAGGAATTTCCCTCTGGGCCCTTCACCCAGAAGACACAAGACCTTGAATGTTGAGGATTGCTTGATTAACTGAAATCTTTTCTTTTTTAACCTTTTCACATTATATATCAGTCTAATAGGTTTTTCTTTCATTAGTTCATTCTTCTATTCTCTTTTAATTGGGTTTTATTAAACCCAATTTAGTTAAGCATTTTAGTCTTTCAGTGATTGTTTTGTGCTATTTTATTCCCAGGATGGCTTAAAACAGACAGGAACCATTTCACTCCTCTTTGTGGTACCTTCTCCACGTCTTTGAGACACACTTACTGGAAAAAAAAATATTGCAAAGAGACACACTAACTAGGCAAGGAAGTTTCGCTTTTGCAAAAGGGTATGTAGTAACATAAGCCAGGAGAGCAGGCACACCGGGGTGAGCTGATCACTTAGCCTATAGCAAGGCATGCTTGCATTGGTTGTGTGTGTGTGTGTGTGTGTGTGTGTGAGAGAGAGAGAGAGAGAGAGAGAGAGTCTCACCTCTGAAGGGGAAGAGTGCCAAGTTTTAGGAGTATCTGGCATCCAGAGACGGGGCAGACAGTCACACAAGAGGGTGGGCTAGCTATCATTGATAGGAAGCATTATTTTCACACATTAAATCATGGAGGAATGCCCTTGCCCTAGGTAGTTGACTGTTAGGGCAGAGAAGGAAGGTTGCATTGCAGTTTTCCAGGTAAACAGAATGGTCCTTCTGAATTTAGGCTTCTGTTTAGCTAATAACAATCCCCTTTACCCAGAGTCCTGGTTAGGATGTGGTCGCCAGCACTGCCATTTGGGGGCCTGCATTGGACATAAAAATAATCTTCGAGGAAAATTATTGGCAGCTGATGAGTAAGGACAGGGTCTCTAAACCAGGCCAAGGTTGAAAGGCAGGTCATGCTTGTGTCCCTACCTTCCCATTACAGCATGGGCAGAGTTTACATTTGTCCCAGCCTTTATATGCACTAGCCTTACGTGTAAATTTCCTTAGTCAACATATTCATTAACAGTGATTGTTAGAGCCGGACCTGGTGGCACACATCTTTAATCCCAGAATTTGGGAGGCAGAGGCAGGTGGGGATCTCTCTGAGTTTGAGATTAGCCTGGTCTACAGAGCGAGTCCAGGACAGCCAAGGCTCCACAGAAAAACCCTGTCCGGGAAAAAAAAAAAGTGACTATTACAGGAATTTGTAAAAACATTGGGGGTTGTGTGGCTTTCGTAAACAGCTCTACTGCTGGAAAACCTTCTCAGTCACTAACTGAATCAAAGTTAAAACCAAGAATATGAGAAGTTCTTCATGTTTAAGATCTCTGAGGTTATACTGTCTCGTGGATTTGAAAAACCTGACATTTCTTGTGTTTTTACAAGGTCTATGTGCATTCAGGAAGATGCTCTGTAGGAAAAATTTACTGTCTATACCAAGTATCTAACTCAGATACTATATGCCGAGAATCTATAAGGCCAGAGTGAACTCCTAAGATATGGGTACCAGGTTTAACTATGCATTATTTCATGTGTGTGTCAAGCCGCCTGTGACACGTGTAAAATGGCATCTGTGCAGTTAGCACCCGTGGAAGAGCTTGGACTGATGGTGTCGATATCTGTTATCTCCATCTATTCAGGGACTTAGTCTAGTAGATACATAGTGAAATTCTAAATTCTCTAACAAAACATTATCTAGCCACTTCTGGGGTACCAGCTTGAGTTGATTAATTTTCCTAAACTGTAATATTTTCCACCAGATCAGCTGGATTGATGCAATTTTACATTTATGTAATTCAAGTTTTCCTCTTGATCAAATCAAACTGAAAATAAATTCTCGCTAATATTCCATGTGTATTACAGCAAGCTTTTAAGAACTTGGTACTTCAGAAGACAATCATGTTGGGTGTGATTAGCCATTTTACATTCTTAAAATAGCTGATGTTTCTAAATATTTTTTTGCATTAATGACAGCCTCATAACCTCTAAAATTCAATTGGAAGATGTTCTACTTTCATGGCAGAATATTGGTTTTTATAGCTTTGAGCTATAACCTGAAGGGACTTCTTTAGAACAGCAATTTCAGACTAAGTCATAATCGTATATAATGCCTGTTTTAAGGAAACTCTAACCGTTTTAGTTAGTAGTGTCAGCTAACAAATATTCCTGGTTTAAATGAGTCACAAGAACAGATCTCAGTATAATCAAAACCTTTTGATTAAAAAGGTTTTACCAGTTCTTTGTATTTGTTTGTGTTTACCTAATTTGTTTTTTTTAGGTGGAGAACAAGGCCTTCAGTTTTACCGATTTGCATCATGTGGTCAAGACTGCGAAATCAAACTCTGGTTTGTTTCTTTCACACATGTCTTAGGTATGTCTTAACTGTCTAAAATTATTTGTGACCTACATAAGATTTTTATCTTTCTTATTTTAAAACTTAAGATACTCTGGATATTTTAAATGACAGGAAAAATCTGCTTTAAGAAACTTTTATTGAGTTGGGCGTTGTGGCAAACACTTAAAATCCTAGAATTTAGGAGATGGAGGCAGGAAGTAATTAAATACACAGCTTCAGCTACAGAGCATGGGTCAGGCCAGCCTGGGCTATGCTAGATACTGTCTCAAAAATCGAAAGCAAAGAGAGACTTTGGTTGGCTGCAATGCAGGCACGCACTGTGAAAGCTTGTTGGCCACCTCTGGTTCTGACCACGCCCAGCCTTTTCCACATCCTTCCCTGCACACTGCCGGATACCTCCCTGCATTTGCTTAGCTTTGCCTCTTCAGTGGTTTTCACACTGATGTGTACGGCATCTTTGCATTTATTTGTTGTGGCCGCTGTTTATTGAGTCCAGTTGCCCCAGGTGGCCATTCAGTCAGGATGTGTGTCATGGTCTACTTTGGGCTATGGTATTCCTTTATAGTGTCTCTGATGACTACTTTTCTCCCGTGCCCTCTTCCTGAACTCCTGTCAGTTGGAACTCTTGAATTGATTTTCTATTCTTGGCCACAGACATGTTTCTCTCAATCTGCTGAATCTGTATCTTTTTTTTTTTTTTTTTATACTTTGAGAGGAAATCCTTGAATTGAATTGTTTTAAGGTTACTTATTGGTGCTGGAGAGATTGCTCAGTGGTGAAGTGTGCTTACTGCTCTCACAGAGGACCTAAATTTGGTTTCTTTTTCTTTTTCTTGTTTTGGCTTTTGTGTAGTCTTGGCTGTCCTGTCATGGAGATCCGCCTGCCTCTGCCACAGAGTGCTGGGGTTAGATACCACAGTGTCCGGCTGAGTTTGGTTTCTAACACTGATATTGTATAGTTGACAGTACCTCTGTGGACACCTGCACACAAAGGCACATAGCCCACAGACACTCATGTGTATGTAATCAAAAATAAGATAAAATGTGTTTTAAAGTCATCTCTCATTATGGGGGTATGCATAGTGGTGTAGAGTCCCGTGGAAAACTTTGTTGAGTTGGTTTCTTCTACCTTCACGTGGTTCTAGGAACTGAACTCACTCAGCAGGCTTCTGTGGCAAGCTCCTTTACACACTGGCCTTTTCTTTCCTTTTTATAGGGTTTTGGCTTTTGGTTTTTTTGTTTTGCTTTTAATTTTGTTGGTTTTGGGAGAAGGGGTGTTGGTTTGGTTTTTTTGTTGTTGTTTTTGTTTGTTTGGTTGGTTGGTTTTTCAAGACAGAGTTTCTCTGTGTAGCCCTGACTGTTCCAGAATTTTGGAGACCAGGCTAGCCCCGAACTCACAGAGACCCGTCCGCCTCTGCCTCCAGAGTGCGGGGATTAAGGGCATGCACCAGCACAGCCTAGCTATGGTTGTACTTTCTAAGAGTGCTGTAGATGTTGTGGATTTGTAGGGTGTGTAAATTACCATTGATTTATGTACAGAAAGACAAGATGTATGGCTAATGTCAGATTTTACAAAACATAAGCACGTAATTTTTTTAAAAGGCTTTTACGTAGTTAGCATATTTTTATTTTATCAGGCACTTAAATTGTGCACACTTTCAAAAATGTTAGTAATTACAAAATTGCTCCAGCCTAGTCTTTGCAGACTATATCATTCAAAATAATCTGAGCCAGGCGTGGTGGTGCATGCTTATAATCCCAGCACTCTGGGAGGCAGAGGCTGGAAGATCTCTGTGAGTTCGAGGCCAGCCTCGTCAACAAAGTGAGTTCAGGACA
>CM053752.1:82324461-82401407 GCA_028658305.1 Pachyuromys duprasi
GCAGGCAGGCCCTCTGCGTGAAGCTTCATCCCTGGCCTGCCTCTCCCTGAGTAATTGTCACTGTTGTCTTTCAGGGCACCCAGACTGTACTTCACACGCTGACTCAACACACCAGGTCTGAAGTTAATTTCGCTTTGTTTCAATCTGATGAAAAAGCGAGCCAGGCGCTGTGTAACGGCTGTGCTCATTAACTAGGTATGTCACAACCTGCGTCTTTGCGCCCAGCACCCTCCTGCTTGCCACTGGGTCAATGGACAAGACGGTGAACGTTTGGCAGTTTGACCTGGAAGCGCCTTGCCAAGGTCAGTAAGATGAGCCCATCCTTGCTCGTTATGTGGCATCCTCACACCCAGGGCATGGGTCTTGCTCCCTGCAAGCTGCAGCCCCAGCCCAAGCACTGAGCATCCTTAGCCCATCTCAGCACTAATCAAAAACCTGGGTACGTCTTTCTTCTGTGCGGTCCTGGGGATTGAACCTGAGGCCTTGTGCCTGCTAGGCACATGTTCTGCCCCTGAGCTGCACCCCCAAGCCCAGTCCTTTGACCTGCTATTCATAATGGCTTTTTTCAAAACACCATACAGACCCACATTTAATAAACCTTCAAACTAATTTTCGGGGATGCTGTGTTAGAGCCATCTACAGTGAGGTCTTGGCAAAGGCTTGCATGTGGTACATGTCTGTGTATCACGGCGCCATTGTTTTACATTTTCACGTTCGGTGCTAAGTTTTTCAGGTGAAGGTAGCCTGAAGACAGAATAGGAACCACAGCTTTATCGTGTTGGCTTTCTTAAAGTTGTAGGCCCTGAAGTAACGCAGGCCTACAACTTTACCAAAAGGTTTTCTGTTTATCACTGTCAGAAATAACTACATGGTATTGCAGATAGAGCAAATGGCGCTTCCCCTCACTGGTGGGAATATTACAAAGTGAAGAAAAAGTGGACTAGAGTGCAGGTCAGCGGGAGAGTGTGTGGCTGGCACGCACAAGTCCCACAAAACAAACTGTCTTTCCGCAGTGAAGAAGTTCTGAAGAATAGTGTTTCCTGTCGCATTTGATGGCGGCTGCAGGGTCCACGGCACTTCTTAAAAGGAAGCTAAAGCAGTAAAGCATGCTCAAAGCGGCCGTCTGGAGAATCGCTTGCTCTGCAGCTCACGTGGCCTGTGTGTTTTAAAGCAGGAAGCGAGAGCGACCCGCTCAAGCGCGTAATTGAAGACTGGTCAGAGGAGGACGTCTCGGCATGGCTTCGCGCTCAAGGCTTGGAAGAGCTCATCGGCATTTTCCAGAGGAACAACATCGACGGAAAAGAACTGCTGCACCTCACCAAGGAAGGTCTGGCCGGTGACTTGAGGATCGGTAAGAATGTGGGGACCGGCGCTCCCGGGGTCGGGTCAGGTCCTTCTGGTTCCCTCCTAAGCGTCTCGCACAGCGCTGGTCCTTCAGGTTGGTCTTTCTCAGGAGAGCACATCTGCCTACTCAGAGAGAAGGAAGCACTTCTTCAAGCATTCGGCCCAGTTTGTAAGTTTAGAAACTTGCACATTTAAAAAATATAGTTCAGATCCTTAAAATTTGTTCTCAAAAAAAACAAAACAAAACTATTCCTGTCTGTGTCTGTATGTTGGAGCCCATGTATAGGTGTGCGTGCATATCGGGGCGGGCAGAGGGCCCAGTCTGTTGCTGCTCAGGAGCCAGCCACCTGGTTTGCTTGCTTGCTTGTTTGTTTTGTGACAGGCTGTCATTAGCCTGGAACTCAGCAGTTGGGGTGAGGCTGGTCACCCTAGCAAGCCCCAGCCACTCATCATTGTACCCCCAGTGCTAAGATTATAAGTATGGGCTGCCATGCTTGGCTCTTTCACATGGGTTCTGTTGACCTCAGGTTCTCATGTTTGGGTGACAGCTAACTGACACCTCACCAGTCAGAATGACTCTTTTAAAAGTGCTGGGATTCAGACCCAGGACAAGCAGCCGAGGTACCTTTCAACCAAACCTGGCTTCCAGGTTCTCCCAGTATCCCTCAGTCCCTACCTGTTACAGGGCATGGCTCCAATATCCTGTCCTCCGCTGTGAACTTCCAGCCCAGGGGTGGGGCTCCCCTCTCCCAGAAGCTCCCTCTTTCCAGCTTTTGGAACTCGTATTTGTTTACAAACCTATTTATTATTGACTTTTTATGACTAGTACTCAGTGTACGTGGCCTTTTGTGCTTAGCCTTTCTCCTTTGTCATCAGTTCATGGAATTGGGGATAGTTCCATGTTTTAGATGTAATGAATACGACTTCTATGAACATGAAGGGGTTTTGGTTTTGGTTTTTGAGACAGGGTTTCTCTGTGTAGCTTTGACTGTCTTGGGCTCACTCTGTGGACCAGGCTGGCCTCAGACTCACAGAGGTAACCCTGCCTCTGCCTCTGCCTCCCAGAATGCTAGGATTATAGGTGTACACCACCATGCCTGGCAAACATGAAGTTTTGAGTATTTTTCTTCCGTTTTCTTGTTTATCTACTCAAGAATTGGTGGGAGCAAGGAAGATTCTGGGCATGACATGGAGGAGGGGCAGGCTGTTTACCAAAGCCACCTGCCAGCCCACAGTCCCCCAGCGTTGGTCGGGTCCAGTTTCTCCATGGCCTCTCCAGCACTTGTTTGCTTTTGTGCAAAGCACCACCCAGGAGTTGCAGTCTCTCTTTTAGGCTTGGATTTACATTTCCTTGTGACTTAGGCTGCTGCCTTATGGCAACATGCCATAAACTGGGTACTTTATAAATAACAGAGATTGATGTCTTCATTCTGCCAAGTCCAAGGTGAAGGCAGGTTTGGGGTCTAGTCAGGAACAATTTCTGATTTATGGACATTCCTACCGTACCTTCACCTAGTGGCATGGATGGGCTCATTCTCTGGGGCCTCTCCTGTAAGGGTTGTGATATTGTTCATCCCCAAAGCCCCACTTGGTAACACCACTGTTATTTGTATCTACATTTCATACTTGGTGTTGGCCTAAGACTGGGAAGCAATGGTGATAGGTTTCAACATATGAATATTCTGCTTTACAGTTTGGAAAACTGGCAAATTCAATAATGTAGAAAATATGTTCACTGGAACATCTGGTTCTCCACATGGCTCTGAGGCATCATGTCAGGATCTACTATGTAGCTGACACCCCCCCCCCCAACCCAACCTCACCCCCACCTCTACAAGACTAAGGTCACAGGCATGCACAGCTGTATGCATGGCTGCATACCCAGACATTCTGAAGTATGTTGAAATGTTTTATTTTTCTTCAGGGTAGAAGTTAACTTTTCCTCAAAAGTTGTTTTAAGCTACAAAGAATTTTCTTTAGTCTTGAATTTTAAGAGAAACACACTTTCTTTAAGGCAGTAAATTGGGCTGAAACAGAAAGTTGGGGTTGAAAACAAATAGAAAAGGCAATCTTATGACATATATGCCGAGGTTTGCTTTTTACACGGAGAAATGTTTGTCACTGTAGCTTGACTCACAGTTTCTAATGCCAGTGTAAAATCCGGATTTGCTTAACATTCAGCATATGGAAGGAGCCATGCACTGTGAAGGATGTTGGACCGTAGTAAGCCACAGTAGCATGTCCATCACATTTGACGCAAAAACTATTGCTGAGAGGTTGAAAACCATCAAGCCTGAAGTTAACAGGCTTTTTTTTTTTTCCTTAAAAGCAGGATAAAGGGCTTTTAAATAGTTGAGTTTCTCAATCTAGTGTTTTAACTAAAGGTAAGCCATTGACTGGTTTGCCAATGAAAACCCTTGTAAGATCCTGTCTCAAAAAAACAACAAAAAGAAACCCAGTTCCTCAAGGGCATGATCAAAGCGCCACTGTGGGTGTGCTCTGTGGTTCTGCACCTCATCTGCTGTGTCTAGCGCAGAGCCATGATTTTCCCTAAGAAATAGCTCCTTGTGTCATATATTTGCATATTTGACGTAGAGATGTTTTAAGGCGTGTGTGAGTCTGTACATTTGTGAACACTATTGTCACGTTGTTATATATAAAGTATGCATGATAAAGAGCAAGGAAATCAGTCTTGGGACAGTATTAGGAAAGACATGAGTCCAGTCAGTAGGCCTGTGTGTGCACACTGGCCTCGGTCACAGCCGGGTTCTGGGATGCTGCACAGTGCTGTGGAGCTTGGCAGGGAGACGCTGGTAGAAACTTTCGGTCAGGATTCCTATACTGAAATGGTTAGTCATACATTCATAAATAAGGATGAGAGGGTTTTTTTTTTTAAAGCAGGGTTTTCACTTTTTGATCTTTCCTTTCTGAAAACTCATAAAAAGCCCACGAGACTTTTTTTTTTTAATCAGTTTCTAGGTTGCCAGGGTTTGCATGTATATGCCTCAGCACCCATGTGCCAGGCTTAAGTGCGAGCCTGAGATACCGCAGGGAGATGGCAGACTCTACAAGCTGAGACTTGGTGGGATCAAGTTGGGTGACTGTGGTCTCTCCCTGAGGACGGCACTGGTCCTCATGTCCCTTCCCTCTCTCCTGCTTCCCAGACATCAGAAGGCAAACAGCTTCATTTCTGAGTGTTCCCCCTGCAGTCTTCTGCCTCATGACAGGCCGAAGGGCAGTGGGCCAGCACATCCACAGACTTCAAACCCAACCAAGATCAATTCTTCCACCTTTTGGTTGGCTTGAATAGTGTCCGGTAGCAGAAAGCTGATTGTGTAACACATGGCTGAAAAATAACGTCTCTTTTCTAGCTTTATGCAGTACCTGTATTTACATTATTAAGTTTGGAGAGTTGAGTTCACTTCCTAGTAGTATTCCATTTTATAGATTTTTCACTTGCTGCCTAAATGTAACAAACATTCTTTCAGAATCTCTAGGGCTGCGCAGCAAAGTGCTGAGGAGTATTGACGAGCTCAGGACCAAGATGGATCCCTTTTCTTCTGGAATCCCTGATGAGTTCATCTGTCCAATAACTAGAGAACTTATGAAGGACCCCGTCATAGCTTCAGGTATGTGTGGTGGCTGCCAGGCACAGCGTGTGCTCTGCTGCAGGGCCGCAGGGCACTTCGCATCGCTGCTTTAAGTTGGGCTATATTCACATTTTCAGCTTTGTTTCTCATAAGAGGTATTTTTAAAAAAAGACAAAAAACACCAGATCTAAAGTAAAAAAATTGCACACTGTATTTTCTGATAGACACAGTAAGTTTGGAATTGAGACAAAATGAAGTTTTAAAATTTCACTTGAATTTGTGACTTCTGTGTGTGTGTGTGTATGTGTACGTGTGGGTAGGCGCGCAGAAGTGCATCCAGAGAAGAACATTGGGTATCTCTATCACTGTCTGCTGTCCTCCCTTAAGACACATTCCCTCACCGGAAGCTTGAGACCTGCCGACTAGGTTCGGCCGGCCTGTGAGCTCCCAGGGTCCGCCCGTCTCTAACTCCAGCGCTGGAGTTACAGGCATGCAGGGGTCCTGTGTGGTGCTGGTAGTTTGAGCATGCGTCCCCGTGCTTGCACAGGGAGCTCTCCTACCTGCTGGGTCATCTCCCCAGCCCTCGAGACATAAGATGACGGCTTAGTTCTCTTACTTCTGTTGCGACTATCATGCATTTAAATGATTCAGAAACAAGAATTTAAAGATTTTGAAGTCCAAATATATATCAGCAGGATACAGACATGCTCAGCAGAATGCTTTTAATTGATTTATCTTGTTTTATGTCAGTAATTCTTTTTATTGCTGAGTGGTGTTCCACTATAGTAGCTATGCCACAATACAGTTATCCATTAGCTTGCAATGGGCTATCATGCCATCCATGCACAGATCTTTGGGCGGGACTCAGGGTAGAATATTTAGGAGTGGAATTTCTGTGTTGGTTACCAAGGGCATGTTAAAACCACCAAAATGTTTCTCAACATGGATGCACCGTTATAACAAATTCCAGCTTCTGCCCACATTTGCAAACGCATGGTAGTGATAGATAACAGGTATAAAGCATCTCATACTTTTAATACTCTCCCTGCAATGAAGCATCTTTTCATATGCTTCTTACCTATTATGCTTCTCATAATATACCCTCTGGCCCTTTTGTCATTTTGTATTGAGTTAACAGTTTGTTATTTTAAGTGTGTCTTTTGTAAGACAACGTATTGTCTTACAAAGACAATACAAAGATGTGTATGGCATCTTTGAAAAAAAATGATTTTGATGGAGTCCACAGCTGTAGAGGAATTTCAATTCAGAACATGGCTGTTCTGGCAAGACATCACATACAAAGACCTTCTAGGTCTGTGTGATCCAGCTGGAATACAAAAATGCCTTTAATCCAGGAGACAGAGGCAAGCAGATCTGAGTTCAAGGCCAGCCTGGTATAGAGCAAGTTTCGGGTAAAGAAAAGCTTAGTTCCAGGCTTTTAATCCCAAACAATGCAGGTAAAGTTAGTTTGTAGAAGGAAGCACCCATGTTTGAAAGTGATGTCTGATTGAGTGACAGAAAAGGTAATCAGAAAGAGTTGACAAAATAGGATATGCCCAACTATTGCAAGATTGAGAGAGAAAGGGAAGCTACTTAAGAGGCAAGGCAGAAGAGAGGAGAGGCAGTTTTACCGGGACAGAAATAGATGGGATACAGAAAGAGAACTCAAGTGATGACTAAATGAGCCAGAGAAGGAAAAGGAGCCAGGAGATTAGAGCAGATTGCTTGAGTTAGTTTGAGGTCAAGCAGAGCAATTCAGAGGCTGAGAGAAAAGCCAGATTGAGTTAGTTGGGAGAGGAGTTTGAGCCAGAATAGCTGAGTTGAACCAGCCAGTCCAGAGCTCACAAAGAACAAGAAAGCGTGAGCTTATTCAGGAGTATATCTCAGAGGTGGAAAATGTTCTAGGCCTAGGTTAGATTGCATGGAGGTTCGAAGCTTCCAGGACTAGGCCTAGGTTAGCAAAAGGAGGTAGTTAGCCTCAGAGACAGGAGTTGACCCAGGTGAATAAAAGTTCCTGTACCATTTTTCATGCCGATTCATCATTTTTTAATCCTAGGAATGTTCTATCACAGGTCTGACCGCTTTGCTTGTTGTCTGGAGCCCGCACACTGGGGAATCCTACTCCAGTTGAGTTCAAGTTCAATGAATTGATTCCTGTGTGTTGCTTTAAGGCATCGCTACGGCATGTGTTTCTTCTGTCTTGCTCAGGGCACACTCACTTCTTGAGTGGCATTTCTGTAGGAGAATGTCAGTGTTATTGGTCCTTTCTACCTTTCCTCTTAAACCTCCCAAGACCTCCTTCAGGGCTGGTCTGTGAACGCTTTGTTACCTGCTGCGGAGACTGCTCGAAGCTTCAGTTATGAAGGCATTTCTGAAAGTCTCTTGGCATGCAGACACTGGAGCCAGGCTGCCTAGCTTTACATCTCAGTTCTGCTATCTACAGCTGTGTGACCTTGAAAGTCTCAGCTGGAATGGAGACAGTCTTGTTACGAGGTTGAATATAAGCCATGGTTCCTTTATAGTGAAGTACTGGTAACTGTGTATCGGGTAATAAACAGTTTTTGTGGTACTTCGTGGACTCATCGTTTAGAAAAATGCAAGAGGTTGAGATCTGTCAGTTGTGTTCAGTGTTAAGCCTGTAGGTCAGCTATCCCTCCTGAAAGAAACCTTCATCCAAGGCATAGTGTAGCAAGAAAGCTTTGGCTGCACTTAGTCTGCTTTCTCTCTAGAAGTTAAAGTCCAGGGATGGCAAAAGATGAAATAGGCTGTCTGGCTTGGCCAGCCCCATTTCCTATGCTTGACCTCTAGAACCTACATGGTGAAAGGCGGGGTCCGAGCCTACAAGTTGTCCCCTGCCTCCACGTGCACTCTGCGCGCCCACACACAAAACAAATAAAAGTGATAGAAACGAGGTGGGAACCTGCCTGTTTAAGCACCCAGGAGCTTTGGTGGGAGTGCTGGGGAAGCACACACGAAAGGCCAGAGGCCAGCTGCCGGCCGCGGTCCCCGCCGCCTTTCACCTTGCTTGACACAGGCCCTTTGTTCCTCGACCCTGCCGCGCCAGCTTCTGTGGCATCGGGTGTCCCTACCTGTCTCGGCATTGGAGCAGGGCCATGCCCTGCCACACCTGGCTTTCTTTACCGGGGTTCTTGTGACAGACTCACAGCTGAAGGGCACACAGGCCTGTAACGTTCGGGAGGCAGGAGGATGGCGAGTTCCACCATTTCCACCAGTTGCGGGCGTTACAGACTTAGCATGGAGAGAAGTGAGCTTTTCAGCCTGGGTGAGAACACAAGTGCAGCAGTGAAAGCCCTGGAGCAGAGACTCCCAAGATCCCACTCACCCAGACTGGCCCCTCCTGAGAGCTGGCCTTATAGGTTTGCGTCCCCATGCCCACCTTAGACTCCAGGCTTCACGAGTGCGAAAGCAACAGGTTAGCACGGACATGGCGTAAAAATGGTGACTTTTTTCCCTCCATACCACATCTGTCTTCTTTAACTCCATTGCTGTCTGGTACATTGAAGGGATTTGCTGAGTTACTCCTAAAGCTCCTTCTTCCCCCATCTTCACCAGGACTTACCTCTACACCCCTCTACGCACTCTTTTCTACCATAGTGTCTGATTTTCAACAGGGTTCTGGTCTCTGGTCGCTCTATGGTCGTGTTTGGAAGGAGCGAGGTAAGTAGAGAGTGGCACTGTTCGGGGGACCGGTACTTCACACGGCGCACACCAAGCTTGGCACGCCTTCAGGGCTGCGGCTGGTGTGTCACGCAAGGCAAGAAGACCGTTCCACTCCCAGCAGACACTGGGTTTGTCTGCGCAGTTCATCTTCCTAATCCTGGTTGCCATCTTTACCTGAAGCTATGTGCTTTTTTCAGATGGCTATTCCTATGAGAGAGAAGCGATGGAGAATTGGATCCACAAAAAGAAACGTACAAGCCCCATGACAAACTTGGTTCTTCCTTCGCTGGTCCTGACACCAAACAGGACTCTGAAGATGGCCATCAATCGATGGCTAGAGATGCATGAGAAATGAATGTGCTCACACGGCAGCGGATGCACTTTTCAGTGATGTCCTTCACTTGACTCAAAATGCCAAGCAGGCATTAAAAAAACAAACAGAAGAAAAAGACAGTTGTTAAATCCAGTTACTTTTAAAAACTGGCAGTTAAGACTTGGGCGGTGGTGCACACCTTCAATCCCAGCACTTCGGAGGCAGAGGCAGGTGGATCTCTGAGTTTGAGGCCAGCCTGGTCCATAAAGCAAGTTCCAGGGGAGCCAAGGCCACACAGAGAAACCTGTCTCAAAACAAAACCAAACCAAAAATAGTCAATTATTATCCTTAAGACACAGAATTATACATCTAATGTCATTGCTGTTTCTATAAAAGTGAAAATATTTTTGCACTAGTGGGAAATGTGGAGAAATGGAAGTTCACCATGACTTTAAATGACAGTGCCTAAATGTGTTCTTATTAGGTATAGGACACATCCTATAGCATCTGTACCTGGATAGTCTAGATTTTCATGGATGTTTCCATCTTGGATGACAGCCATTCAGTAATTTCCAGCAACTTTTATAATAGATTTTTGACAATGTAATTGTAAATTGTTCAGTAAATTGAAAAAAAAAATCACTCAAGGCATGTTGAGTAGCAATTTTGTTACATTCTAAGTTTGTATAGTATAAGGATTTTTTTTTCCTCCATTCAACCTCGGAGTAAGCTAGGTCAGATAGTCACTATCTGTGCTGAAATATAGCAGATGGCAAACTAGCTTCCTTTTAAAACTTGGAATTCTGAAGTTCTCACATGTTGGGACTGCGCCTGCCCAGGCTGGGGCTAGCCTGGCACCTGCTACACCACCGTCTGCATGGACCCCACAGGAAGTGAGGTTCCCAAGGGCTGTCTGCACTGACCTCTCAGATGCCAGAGAGGAGCCATGGCGGGAGGCTTGCTGCAACAAGCCTGCCCAGGCTGGGAGCAGAGCACGGACTGCGTCCTTGGCCTTCATCCTCTCGGGCCCCGGAAGTGTCCAAGAACATTAAGAAATAAGGCCATACTCTGGGAATCCCGGGTATGGATCTGGCCAGTGTCCAGGGACTGGCCAATATTTAATAAAAGCTTTTATTAGACTTTACTCATGGTTATACTGATGAATCTCTAAACAGCCTCAGACTCATACCAGTACTGGCACCAGAGAGCACTTTCAAGATGCAGCACCAAATTATATTAGTCAGGGTTTATAAAGGCAACATTGACAAGGCACCTACTTCTGCATGTGTGCAGCCAGGGGCCAGAAGTTTGTTTGCAGAAGGGAAAACACGCAGTTTATACATGACTGGGCAATTACAGGAGCACCCTCCAGCATTTGGAGAACGTACCTGCCCTTGGGCGAGCGGGGCTTCCACGTCAGCAGCGTTGTTTGCTCTATAGTTCTCTTAAGCCCAGTAATTCTAAACTTTAAACAAAATGTTCACCATTGGTCTCTCTCTGTAAGGTAGCTTTGCCTTCATTGCAAATGTTTTTGTTCATTTCTGGTTCTGTTTTCTTGAAACAGATTTTTGCTCTTTTGCTGAGATTGGTCCTGCATTAGCCATGGGGCTCAGGTTGGGTGGAATTTGCAATCCTCCTGCATCTGTCTCCTGAATGCTAGAATTAATGAATGTCTGGCTGGACTAACCAAACTTCCATTTTTTTTATGGCTCACTGTAGATTAATATTTCTGGTCTCATAAGATAAATTTTTACGGTTTCATTTTACCTGGGTGTGGTTGCACAGGCCTCTGTGTCCCTGCAGAGGTGAGTGAATCTCTGTGAGCTGGAGGGCAGCCTGGTCTACACAGTGAGGTCCAGGCCAGGCAGGGTTACATAGGGACCACTTTTTCAAAAACAGAACAGAAAAGCGATTGTGTTTTATTTCGTGTGTGAGTGTCTTGTGTCTTGGTGTGTCCTGGTGTGTTAGAAAGAAGAAATGGCCTCCCCGTGGAGCTGGAGCCTCGGTTGCTTTGGGATGCATGTGAGGGGAATTGCGGAACCTAGTGAGACCTGGAGGCCGCTTTTAGAACAGGGTGTGTTTGACGCCAGAGGTTTTGTAGACTTTCTGACACAGGTGAGTCATGGTGGGACCTACCTGCCGTTCCTGCATTTGGGAGGGCCACAGGAGGAGGACCCGAGTTCAAGGTCATCGTCAGCTACAAAGCCTGCTAAAGGCTAGCCTAGTACACCTGATGGCCTGTCTCTAAAACTAAACACACAAACCAACCAAGCAAGCACACAAAAATAAATGTCAGAGAAGGCAATGGAGAATCACTGCCTGACTTCCTAGAGGGGGTACCACTGAGTACCTGCAAGGAACCTGACGGATGACAGACAACCTAAGGTGACACACACATATCCCTGCTTGTTTTTTTTTTTTAAATGTACATTTGTGTATGTCTGTGTGAGAGTGCCAGATCCCCTAGAACTACAGTTACAAACAGTTGTGAGCTGCCATGTGGGTGCCGGGAATTGAACCCAGGTCCTCTGGAAGAGCAACCAGTATTCTTAACCACTCTGACATCTCTCCAGCTGTAAATTATTTTGGGTTTTGAGGGACAGGGTTTGGCTGTACTGGAACTTGATTTGTAGAGCAGGCTGGCCTGGCACTTGGAGATCCACCTGCCTCTGCCTCCTGAGTGCCGGGATTAAAGGTGGGCACCACCACCACCCGGCAGTGCCTACTTGTCTTATCCAATGCAACGGTTTCAGGCCTTGGTTGTGAGTCAGGCTTGGTCACAGTAGGATGTTAAGGGGATAGTATCACTATTTGGAAGCCGCAGTGTGAGTTATAGGCCAGCTCTGGATATATGTCCATTCTAAAAAGTCAACCTGTTCAGGCCCTGCCTGTAACCTAGCATGTATAGGCTGAGGCAGACAAGCAGGTTCTCATGGATTTGCAACTGGCCTGTGTACCCGAGAATCCCAGGCAGCCTGCACTACAGAGTGAGGCCTTGTCTTGGACAACCTGAATATATGGGTGAATGAAGGTACAAACTAATTAGTGAATGAGTTTCCCAAAGGCCCGGGGGATGGCTCAGCGGGAAAGTGCACTATCATTCATGTAGCACCACAGAAAATAAGAAATTAGAAAACGTCAACGAGGGGCTGGAGAGGAGGCTTAGCAGTTAAGAGTACTGGCTGGCCTTTGAGAGGAGGGGTTTCACAGGGTAGCTTACAACCCTCTGTCACTCCAGTGTCCTCTCCTGGCCTCCACAAGCCCCAGAAACACACAAAGCAAAGGACATAATTCAGACAGACAAACACACCTCAAAAAAAATCTCGTAAATGAAAAGCGCCGTGAACATTTAGTCACAAGATAGTCCCAGTCTTCTGTGCATAAATTAAATGCCACTTAGAAAAAAAAATGTCGGGCAGTGATGGTACAAACCTTTAATCCCAGCACTGGACGTCGGAGGCAAGTGCATCTCTGAGCTGGAGGCCAGTTCCAGGACAGCTAGGGCCACACAGAAACCCTGTCTCAAAACAAAACAAAAACAAGAAAAATCAGGGAGAAACTATGTAAATGTTCCTTTCACTTTCTCCTGTTTTATACTCATACAATAAGTAAGTTCCTTTACAGAAAATTGCCAAATCTAGCTGCCAAAACAGCGTCCTTTCTTTGTAACCACTGCTTTTTGTATTTTTTAAACAGACACTGAACTTTTCTTTTGTTTCATAGACAGGCCCCTCTATTATTACAGAAGATAATATAGTTTATTCCCCGTGATTTACAGTTTTACTGTGGGCAAAACACGTGAAAATGGGTTCTTCAAGTTGCAACCTGTAGGGAAATTGTTTTAATTCCTTTTTTTTTTTTTTTAATTTGGAAGAGAGCCACCATTAAAGGGAGTCTCTTTGTTCTGTTTTATGTAAAGTAGTAGCCTTCCTGGGAGCTGGCCAGCCTTTTACATAAAAGGTCACGGTAACTGAAAGTCCCTGCCAGAAAGGGCAATTTGGACATTACCGTTCAGGTGTGTTGGGTTTCTTAAAAAGCACGATACCCATTAATTTTACAAGTTTAACACTTTTTATACAAACAGAAGATGCCGAACAACCCCCAATGTAACACAAGTAAGCAAAAACGGTCCAAAACTATCTCACAAGAAGGCTCAGACAGTCCCACCCCACCCCCACTGGGTGCTGTGGGCCCAGGGTTGCTTCAGAAGGTGGGAACAGTGTCCTGTGCCCTCTGACTGGGGATCTCTCTTCTCCCCTGGGTAATAAGCATGTCCTGTCTTTTGCCGAGGCTGAATCAGAACCGCAACTTCATGTCATCAGCCCTTACACACTGGCTGCTTGCTGTACAGGACAATGAAGACAAGAACCAAACCATGCGCTGCTCTGTACTGCTTTGGCCCTGCTGGCCCATTCCTCTGTTTCAACCTGGAAATCGTGTTGACTGGAGATGCTTAGGCTTAACCTAAACTAGCACCCAGCTTCAGATTCCAGGTTACCCTTTCCTGGTGCCGGCTACCGAGGGATGGAGGATCAAACTTTTGGAGGGTGTCCCCACTGGTAGGTTCCCTTGTCCCAGTGAGACACCCCCCCCCCCCCACCCTGCACAGCACTAACAGGACTCGGTGAAAACACAAAACCACGCAGTTGGGATGGTACCTGTTGCTAGGGATGCAGGGGACTTGGAGGAGGGAAGTTGGAGGGTATGGTCATATTTCATTGTACCCACGTATGAAATTCTCAAGAACAATTATTTTTAAAAAATACTTGGGAGGGGCTGCAGAGACGGCTCAGTGGTTAAGAGCACAGTCTGCTCTCCCAGAGGTCCTGAGTTCAGTTCCCAACTACCAAGTGGCTCACACCCATCTATAATGGAATTTGATGCTCTTCTGGCCTGCAGGCATACCTGCAAATAGAGTGCTCATGAGTATAAATAAATAAATCTTTTTTTTTTTTAAGTACTTGGGAAATCACACAGGTTCTCTACTACTCAATGAAGAACTACAGGCAATGAATGGTGCCGAGAGAGGAGGAATCAGCCGTTTCCAGGGACAAGTGTGGACAGGCTACCAGCCCTAACCTCACGGACATGCAAGTAACCCTAATGACTCGGCAGGTTAGGTGTGTGTGTGAGACAAAGGGCCATGAATTTGAGGGGGATTGGGGAGAGGTGAGACGGGAGGATGGACGACAGAGAGCTGTGGAGAGAATGTGAATACAGCACACTCACGGGAAAGGCTTAAAAATTTAAATTAAAAAAATACATAAATATGAGATACTTTAAGATTTTTATCATGATACAGCAAAAACAATCTCTCACTGCTTTGAAACATGTCTGTGGGCAGAGGACAAACACTTTCGGCGGAGAGATCCCCAAATGTGCAGGAAGCAGCCGAGGTCCTAACGGAGCACAGGTCCAGTGCCACGCGGCATCTGTACACGGAGCCCATGAGCACACACATGGTCCTTTCCTACCTAAGCCAAAGTCACTGAGTATGACACTAGGGTACTTTGGAATTTCTAGAAGCTTCCCTTATTCTCAAATTAAAATGAAACGTGTGGTTGTTGGTAAATTAAAAGCACCTTTTCAGGGTAATGTCACGAGGCAGGTAGCTGTGGCAGCGTCGTCACTGTCTCCTTGGCCCCTGGTTAATGAATGCCAGCCCACTTGTAGTAATGGTTTTTATTCCATATGGAAAAGTACAGTAGTTGTGCAGAAACGAAACTACATAACAGAAGAGTAAGACTTTCACAAATATTAAAGGAAACAATAAATAAGCCATAGTAATTAGAACAGAGCTCCAGAAAGCTTATAAAAATGGCCTGGCTTCTTGTACAAAGCACACCACACACATAGGAACAGACACTGACCGACACTGCAAGGTTCCTAGTCGTACAAAACCTTAGCGATGCTCTTACAGGAACATCGTGGCTCCTCGTTTTTTTTAAAAACATTCTGCAAATATAGAACTTCCTTCTTCCCCATTCTAGAAAATACATTTCGTATCTCAACATATAAAATACTGCCCCCACCTCTCTCAAACCAGCATCTGTGCATCTTCCGCGTTCATATAAAAATACCTTCAACCTGTTCACTCCTGTACCTTATCTTTGCAGATGAATAATACGTCAGCTTGGGTTGAAGTAGCACCTCAGGTGTCCATACAAGTGAGATAAAGTGCCGTTACGGGTACACTGTTAGCATGCCGTGATAACGCGTCATTCCGTGCGCTTACCAGCATGGAGGAAGCCTACAAAGAACATGCAGAGAGGTGGCGGGGTTCTGTTGCCTTTAGATTAACCTCTTGAGTTATATTTACAGGTCTCAATGAAACTGGGCTATCTGTATATACAATGTGAGGCTATGAAATAGTGACTGCATTAGAAAAACAAAGCCACCACTCAGACTCCCTAGAGGCCATCGGAGGCTTGTTTCAGGGACTCCCGTCACTGTCCAGAGCACTTTTGGAACCAGTTAGAGCTAATTTGTAGCAGCCACTATGATTGCTTGTCCTCATACTTTTGCACAAATCTGACCTGGACGCCAATCAAAATTCTAGAGAGCCTGTTCCCACCTATCAGCAACACCGTGAGGCATAAACATAGTTCCAAAGGGGGGGGGGGGGAGTACAAAAATACTCTGCAAAATGGCCGTAACATGGAGTTAGGGGTGCAACTCCCTTTGAGTAACTGCCATGACGGGCATGACACTTGGGTGTGCTCATATTTCACCTACAGAAAAAAAAAATGTTTACAGTCACATTTCTATCCAGCTAGAAATCACTCAGGTTGCAATTTTTATACATATGCAAGATCTGGGGTTTGACTAAAGGAATCTGTGGCTTAAAAATCCCCTATCTTTTCCAGAATACACATCCAGATATTATCAGGAGTTAAAATCTTTTATGAATGGATTTTTTTCTTCTCTAAGTATGTGTTGTGCTTTTTACACATAACAAACCAAATAATCTCCTAAGTGAATGACATCAGTTGGTGGCTTCTTGGCAGTCCCTACACTGACAGATATAAGCTGACAAGAGTTTTTAATGCTGTTTAGTATTTGTTTGTGGGTGATTTCTAGCTACTCACTATAGTTTTATCCTACACTTTTAATATGTCAACAGCATCAGATCCACCCAAGAGGTGGAAAATATGGCTAAGATGTAATTTTTATTATTAAAAGAAAAAAAAAAAAAACAGTATCTGCTACCCCAAGCCAACAGACATCACTCCAGGTCTACACAGACATTGCTTAAGGCTCACACGTTTGACTCTATGAAGGATCGCTTTGGTTTCGCTGAAGTCAGGTGGCTCCTGTGGGCTTCCGTACTGCCGTGAGGCACCTGCTTCGAGATGCTTTCCGGGTACAGATGAGGAACACCCTTAGTTATCCTGCTGTCTGGGCAGAGGGCTGCAATTTGGCACTTGTTCTCCTCCAGCTCCTTCGCCTGCGCCCCGTTGTGGACGCCCGTGCTCAGCGAGGAGACCGAACAAGGCTTGGCCTGGCCACAGTATCCTCCGGGCTTGAGGGTGGGCTTCTCGGAGCTCGGCTGCAGGCTGGTGGCAGCGGCCGTGTTCGTCAGGAGCCCCTCTGCCACCTGGCAGTGCCAGGGGCGACTGGGAGGATTGCCCTGCTGCTGGAACCTGGCCGTCTTGTCCATGATGCCCATGAACGGGGTGTTGCGGGGCCTGTGTTCGGCGGTGCTACCCTGCACCTGGTTTGTACCTTTGTCTTTGAGTCGGGACTCTGGTCCTTGGACCTTGAATCCGTCTGAAAAACTACTGCTTGAAGTCAAACTGCTGGTTGAACTTGACATCTTTATGCTGCCGCACGGAGAGCCGGAAGAGCCCGAGCTAGCGAGGGAGGCCGGGTGGCGCGCGTCGCCTCCGCTCACAGGGCCGCCCTGGCTGGGAGGGGCCACGTCCACGGCCACGGAGGCGTGAGCCAGGAGCCTCTCGGCGGCCTTGATTTTGCTCGGCAGAGGGTAGGCCGGGCCGCTCTCACTGCGCTGCAGCTGGAGGCTCTGGCCGGGGCCTAGCCGGTCCCCAAAGTGGCCGCAGCCAGTTCCGGCAGTGAAGGGACCCGGCCCCTCTAAGTGCTGGCTTCTGCTCGCGGCAGGGGCTGCGGGTCCTCTGCCAGGCATCGGACTTGGGGGCGGGTTCTGAGAAGGGACTTGGGTTTTTGTGCTACTGTTTCTTATGCTAGATTGCCCGGAGCCCAGATGTTGGCTGGTCTTCACTATCTGTGCCTGTCTGGTAGGCTGCATCACCAAGCCTGGCTGAGCCACAGTCTCTCTCAGGGACTTGCTGACTCCTGCCCTACTCTGTGGTGACGCTGGCCTGCCTTTGGCCTGTAATCCCTCCTGAAGGTTTCGGATATACGGGGAAGGGGCAGATGGAGGCGGCTGGGATCTGGGAGTCGGGGAAACAGACTCTTCCTGGGAAGAGGTTTCTTCCTCTTCCGCCTCTTCAATGGGGAAGTGGTCCTTTAAACTGGAGGCCACTGCGTCCTCTTCATTATCTGAGTCATTGGACGGAGCAGGCAGGGGGCCCTGCTGTTTTTGCTGCTGGTTCCTCTGGAGTTGCTTGCACTCTTCTTCCACACGGGCCAAAAGCCTCTTAATTTCCTGATTGGTGGGACAGAGTTTCATGGCCTCCTGCAAGTCAGCCAGAGCTGCCAGGAACTGCCTTCATAGAAAAGCACAGGATTAGATTAGAAGCTACATATGAGCATGCTCAGAATGTAACCTCCCTGAAGTTAGCTGTCCTCAAAGGGAAAGGGGTGAGGCCCAAGCACTTCCTGAGCCCAGAGCTGCTGGGCCAAGTACAGTGCTGTGCTCCAACCAGGCTTTGGACTTCCGGGACCCTGACCTATCTGTAAGGACCCCCGGGGCAGAGGGTACTAGAATCCTACTCATGTTATCTTCTTTGGCCCTCATCATGTCCCCTTCTAACCCTGAGGTCAGACATGACCCTCTTCTGCCCCCGTGTCACGTCTATTTGTTATTCTCACGGAAACAAGTACTCCGCAGGTGTTCTGTGTTGAGGTACAGTGGGAAGATACCAGAATGTCAAGAAAATGAATGTTAGCCACTAACCCTAACACCTGCAACCGTTCATCTCAGAAGCTACTGGTTTGTGCTGAAAGGGGTGAGCAGTGTCTGAGTAATAGCCCTGATGAAGAAAACACCCTCAAACTCATACCAGAAAAAAAAAAGGCCCCAGGAGTCACATCGGTGACCCTAATAGTTAGTACCTGCTGTTCCTTTTTGCTCTTGCCCGGGCATAAAAGGCTTCATAGGATTTGGGTTTCAATTCCAGAGCTTTTGAAGCAAATTCTTCTGCCAAGCCAAAGTCCTGGTGTCAACAGGTAAGCACACAGTCAGAAGCATTACCGAGAAAAGGGGCTGTCTCCTAGGAGCTCCACTGTAGGGATTAAAGAGTGCCAGGCTCTGGGGCCCTGGGGGCAGGGCAGGCATTGCCTCCCATGCTCCGTGCCCACCCCGAGCTCACCCACACCTGCTTGTTTGAAGTTGGATAATCAGAGCCTATGACTATTCCTAAGAATCCAGCACAGAAGCATCAATTGTGACCCAGGAGAGAGCAGTGTAGCAGCAGAGAAGGCAAAGTCGGCAGGAGAGGGTCCAGGCCGAGACGGGTGAGTTACACTCGGGGTGCGGCGGGGGTTTAACACATCAGTAGGAGGAACTACAAACCGTCTGCTGGTAACACACTGCAAGTTGACCACTACTGGTTAAAAACCGGGACTATGTACTAGACAACCCTCAGGGCCACAAGGCAGGGACATTTCTGCTGGCCTCTTCCTGAGAAAAAGCCCCAGAGAGCTGACAACACCCGCAGCATCACAGCTGCGGTGGGAGAGGAGCGCAGCCTGCACCCGACGCCCTCACTGAAGAAAGGAAGGCACTTCACCCTGAGCGCTTCCCATCAGCACTCTGGGAGGTGAGCCTCGGCTGTGCCCTTTGAGAGGTCCCCGAGGGCAGCAGGTCCCAACAGCGCCCCAGTGGTCAGTAGACTGGGCCGAGGGGCTAGCCTCCACCGACTGCTCAAGAGAGGGGATAACAACTCCGGGCTTACATTTGTTTTCCTCCGGCACCGAGACAGGTTGAGATAGAGGGAGACCCTCAGGTCATTGAACGGTCTCATGTCTTCTCCAAATCCTTCCCGAGGGAACTTCCTTAAGGCATACTGGTACCTCTGCGCTGCCTCCTTCATCTTCCCCTTCTAGGATCCAAGAGTAATAGAAAGTTAGTCTTTCCCTGGGGCTCTAAGATGAACCACTATGCTGAAGACCCTCTTGTAAAGTCACTGCAGCCCGTGAAAAGGGCCCGGATGTCTTAGGAACTGGGACACTGACCAGCCTTTACATGCTCAGGCTCTATCGTCTTCACACACAGTCGCATGAGAGGAACACGATGGCTTAAGAAGAAGGTGTTTGCCAACTGCAAAATCCCCAGTTTCCCATCTTTGTGCATCAAATCATCCCCTCACATATAATTTCAGTGTTATTTCTAGAACCATGTTTCACTGAACTGTATTTTAATTTCAAGTATAATAAATAGAAACCACACGAAAAAGTGCTGTAGTTTCTAAGGTGCGTTGTGGATAAGCCTGCAGCTTGCTGTAGAATAATAATTTTTCTTCCAGAAGCACTGAGGAATTGGTTTTAGAATGAGAGCCACAGTACAGCACTCTCAAGGCTGAGGAAATCCATTTGCTCAGTCAGCCTTGGCACACAGCGGGGGCCGAAGCCTGTTGGAAACGGCTTGATATATTTCTGACATAATTACCTAGCGGAATCCATATTAAAACCACTTCAAAGCCACAACAATATACACCCTGAACTCAATTTCCAACCAACTCCAAGCCAGGGACCCTGCTGGGTCATGCTATATGCCTAGTTATTTGTTACCACCAAAAAAAAAAACAAAAACCCACAAACAAAAAAACCTCAACAACTAAGGAAATAATTGAACAATATAGCAAATAATGCTGCCTAGTAGTGAAAAGATTAGTCACAATCTTGCTTCCCCATACTCTTAATTTACCTAATTACAGGTGTGAAAAGAGTCGTAATGTATGTAAATGGCCTACACATCTACCTAACCCAGGCGGTGGCACACACAGGTCACGGGCATATATTTACAGTTTTCTGGGGCGCACGCCCTGGCTTGTGTGCACCTAAACCGTGACTACCTCTGGACCAGCAGCGGACTGGTCCATACAGACTGCAAAGCTGGACGCATACGCTACTGGCTACCCACCATGGATCTAAACTGAAGGCTCATTTGGAAATTTTTAAGGTCACATTCATGAAGCTGGAAGTCTTATTTCCATTCCTGAGGAAAACTGGGAAAATTAACTATCTTTTGAGTAGCTGAGAATCTACTACTTGACTTCATTAAATAAAAATATCAGTAAAATACTTTTTTGAAAATCCCAAAATTTATAGAATCAAGAACCAAAAAGTGAAAGCCGGGGGGGTTGACAACACCTAATGGTTCTTCTAATTTTCTTTTTAAATATTTACTTTGTATACATGTGTAGGCACACACATGCCACAGAGCACCTGTGGAAGTCAGAAGACAACTCAGAAGATTCAAGTCCTTCCTACCAGCGGGGCCTAGAGTCAGGCTGTCAGGCTTAGCTGCCAGCAACTCTAACCACTGCCCCATCCTCAAACATTCTTCTCTTTTGGAAATGCTTTTTGGTGTCTTTTGCCAAGTGCCTCATGAGTAGGTCCAGTGCCACACTTGGACCTCTGAAAGGTGAGAAGGGACCTTCGTGTGGGATATGCCAGCTGGCCTACCATATCCTGCATGGAGTAGCTTCAGACAGGAAGTCACAACCACCACCTAGAGTTTTACTAACAACTGTTCTCAAACACAAAGAGAAGTCCTTTCCCACTAAGATTCCGCTGTTTGGAGATTAGCAGGCTCCTAGGCAAGAGGTCAGGTTGGAACGGTTTTGGAACTTCCACTCTTGCACATCCAATACTGCACCAAGAGGCGGGCCCGACCCAATAACAGCACAGAGAGTCACGAAGCCACTTACCTTGTACAACACATTTCCTTCCTCCATCAATTTCTGTAAAAGTATAATCAAAATGTCAGGTTTGGAAGTGGCCATCGCCCAAGCAGCATTTCCTGCAAAACAAACACGTTGTCAGGGTGCTTCCTCGGCCCGGGGGAGGCAGCTCTCTGCTGCGGCCCCACCCTTGACAACACAGGTTGAGAGAACTCACGGAAAGGCCAGTGTGGGCCTTGTCCTGCTCCTGGCAGCGGAACTCCGGCTATTTTATGGCACGCCAGAGCCCGATGAGGGATCAGTGATTCACCGATGAGGAGTCGGTGATGCCCACAGAAGACACCCTTATTATCCTAACAGGGGAAACTGCGTTCCCTCCCCTGAGAGTCAAGAAAATGTATTAGACCCTCAAAGGCTGCCCCTCGCGCAGGTGGGTGTGGCTGTTGTCCTCCAGGCTCCTGCACTCTGACCTTAGGCCACTCTGAGGTCCTAGCTTGGGTCTCCTGTCCCATCCCTGTCTAGCTTCTCCTTAAGTCTACACTGGCTACAGCCTTCACTCTGTCCCTTCAGCTGGTCTTGGGACGCTGCTATCACACTGCCACTTACTGTGAATGACCTTGGGAGGCCACTGAGCTCCTGTGTTTTGTTTTTGTTTCTCAAGCATAAAGATCAGCATCGCCACTACTACAGGCAAGTTAAAAATGGGGAACTGCTTAGTACTGGGACAAACTGTTTCCATGTAGGCCCCCCACTCAGACCCGCCCGTGGTCAAAGGGCCTGGTAGCAAACGGACACAGGGGCCCTTTGGTAGTTTCTGCATCTGTGCTGAACTTATGGGATGCTCTTCTAGACACGTACGTGGGTTAACACCCACTCCCCGCTGTGTGAATCCCATAGAAATTGTGTGTACTGGGGTCACAACTTTCTCACAAGCTGTCATTGATAACTTTAGAACAGCAGCTGCTCTCAGAACCAGCAAGGCCTTTCTGAGCTACGGAAGCCCAGCCATCTGCAATTAAAGCAGAGCCTAATGTAGTGGTTTGGAGGAGACTGGCCTTCATAGGCTCATATATTTGACTGGTGGGACTGTTTGGGAAGGATTAGGAGGTGTGGCCTTACTGGAGGATGTGCGGGGTTTGAGGCTTCAAAAGCTCATGCCATTCCCAGTTATTTCTCGGCTTCTGAATCCATGCCTGCCTGCTGCCGTGCCAGGACAGTCACGGACTCTAGCCCTCTGAGCCGTGACTCCCCAATGCACTCTCTTCTGTAAGTTGCCATGCTCTCGTCACAGCACTAAAACTCCAGAGGCGAATACTGCCTGGTGTGAGTGTCCAGACTGCCCCTCCTCTTTAGCCTCTGCCCTCTACCTGCCTGAAAAAGAATGTGATGAGCTAGACGCCTGCAAGGTGACTCAGCAGCTGAAGGCCTCCAGGGCTGGTCCCCACTCGGGAGGACTGAGACCCACGTACTGTCTGTCCTCTGACCTCTGTGTGCAGCTTGTGTTCATATACACAAATACAATGTAATTTTTTTAAAAGAGAAAACCCAGTTTTCTAGATGACTGATTAAATGAGACACGAGACAGAAGAGAAGGAACGGGAAGGCAGAGAGAGAGGGGGCCCACTCTGCCAGCCTCAGCAAGCAATCTTCAGGATTTGTTTTTCAGGTGAGGTGCTGGAAGCCAAGCCCCGGCCCTGCTGAATGGAATTGGGTTCACTGACCTAGTTTGGCTCCTTTTCTAAGCAGCGTAACCACTACCGCGGTGTTCCGACAGCCGATGGCTCTGTCCAGGGGCCGCATCCCACTGTGGTCCACGTGTTCAATCACGGCCCCCTTCTCCACCAGATACAGCACCTACAGCAGCAGGGGCGGCACGCACGTGAGGAGCAGCCCCTGGCAGGGACTGTGGAGGAACCAGTTAGCTTTACACCCACTCTAATGCCCCTGGCCATGGGGCTGGGTGCGGGCAAGCAGAAATAAAACCATGTGACACCAGGAAGGCAGCTACAATTGCTACCATCTCTCTGCTACAGTGAAGGCCAGTGTCGAGGGAGGCAAGCCCACGGGTACAGGGTGTGTGCCCAAGGACATGATCTGTGCCTGTCCGCACTTCCACACACAGGACACGCCTTTCCCTCTGCAATTGGCAATTGCTTCTGCAGTGAGCTCCGGCTTACTGCAGACACAGGGATTCACACAGCCTGGGAGGGGCGGCTGCAGGCAGGAGCAGCCTGGAACCAGATGGGCCTTCGCCACTCACTTTAGGCTTAAGACAGACATGAGACTGTCAGGAGTGTAAAGATGGCATGTCTGAGGTCAAGGGGCAGAGGCTGGGTATGATGCAAGAAGCGGCATGTGTGACGTGGGAAGTGCCAAGAAAAAAGAGAACGACTTTGGCCACTCCAAACTTCCTCCTTACTAGAAAATAAACTTATGTCCAGCTTAGATGGTTGTGTGTATGCCACAGGTGTGTTTCCTATCAATCCACTGGGGATTCAAAATGATGTCAGAGGTTCTCAAACTGTGGGTCACAACCTCTTTGGGGATTGAACAGCCTTTTCAGAGTGGTTGCCTAAGACCTTCAGAAAACACAGATATTTACATCATGATTCCTAACTGTAGCAAAACTACAATTATGAAGCAGCAACAAAAATAATTTTATGGTGGCGGGGGGTTACTCTAACATCAAGAACTGTATTAAAGGACCGCAACATTAGTAAGGTTGAGAACCAATGTACTAGAATATCAAAAAAGCTATAACAATCATAAAATCATAAATCAAACCAGCAAGTAGGTAAGGAACTTAAATAGACATTTTTCCAAAGACGAGACACAGCAAGCATGTGAAAAGACAGTTAACTTCATTAGTTGTTAGAGAAATGAAAACCAAAGCTAAAATGAGGCATCCAATCCACACTCAGAGAATTTTAATTATTTTAGAACAGTGTGTGTGTGTGTGTGTGTGTGTGTGTACGTTTGACAACGATGACCTGAAGATATTGGAGCCCTATGATGGAAATACAAACCACATCCATTGTGGAAGGTGGGCAGAGGAGTGATTGTAAGGTGGGCAGGTATCCTTAGGAAGTTAAAAAGCAGAAAAATTGCCAAGTACAGCGATGCACAACTGCCATCAGAATGTTTGGGAGGGAGAGGCAGGAAGGTCAGGAGTGCAAGGCCAACCTTGGCTACAATAAGTAGCTTGAGGTCAGCCGGGGCTGTGGGTGACTCTAGTTTTAGAAAACCGAAAGGACTACCATATGACCTGGCAACTGCATTTCTGATCATACAGCCATAGCCAAGAAGACTGAGAGTAGGGTCTTTTAAGAGGTATTTCTCCTGTGATATTTCTACTGATGGATGGATGGCCAAATAAAACCCCAGCCCAGATCACTGCATCTCCACCGTACGACATGTGTCTCTCTGGCTCGCCCTCTCATCACACACATGGGACTAAGAAAGCAGAGTCCACAGTGCGCTGGTGCCTGCACAGGTGCACAGCCTGACAAGGGCGCGGTGTCTGCCCTGGAAGGCAGCTCAGCTCTCAGTTTACAAATTAAAATTATAGCTGAAAATAACTTAAAACAATTACTGTATTACACATTAACTATTTGTTTAATCAATACTTTTTAAGGGAGAGTGGTTTCTGAATGACACATGGAGGAATTTTACTCATATGTAGCACATGATAAAATAAAACTATGAATGGGATGAACAGGCCCCACTCCATGTCTGCAGTAAACATAGCTGGTGGGGTAATATGTTTAGCCTTTTAACGGAGCATTAAAATCTTGACAAATAGTCTTGGGTTGGCTGGCATGTAACAGGGTTATGGACAACTGAGAAGATCCCACACACCACATGGGCATATGTATATCCAGAGTCCGAAGTCAGATGCAGCTATACACACTGCTGTGAGCCCCTTCCCATGTTGACCCATCCTACACACAGGAGCAGGTGCACACGTCAGAAGCGAGCATCCGACGGTACTCACAGTCTCTGCGTCGCCATAGAAGGCCGCCAGGTCCAGGGGAGTACGGCCATTTTTGTCCGTCTGATCTATCTCAGCTCCTTCTTCTACCAGGTGCTGGACCACTGCCCTGTGGCCCTTCAGACAAGCCCAGCTCAGTGCCGACAGGCCCTCTTTGTCAAGGGAAGAAAGAGCAGCGCCTGAGAGAAGAGACCATTTGTGACTGGTTGGCAGAAATGGAGATGTCCTAAAGAGACACCGTACGTATCTCCAGTCCACTCTCAGATTGTTGAACACTGTGTCCCCAATGGATCCAATAGGAATTCCCCCAAGAAAGAGAAAGCACCAACCTGAGGGAGAACTTGTCTCCCAGAAAGATTTCAGAGTTTTAACAACTTGTTAGGACACCTAGCAGCACAAGACGGATGTCCAGACAGTGAAGGGTCAGTGCGGGTGGGACCACACCCTGACCAGGACTGCTTAGATGTGCATATCCTTGGCCCTCAAGTTAAACTTCGAGTTCCCTTCAGGACTCCAAAGATGAACCTGAGACATCTGGGTCATTGTCCACACTGAGGCCACATTGTGAATCTCCCTTTTTTTTAGTCGGCTTACTGAAGAGGGGAGGCTGGGCCTGACCTGGCACACGGGTTTCCCCAAGTCCAACATAGTCACACAACCTGGGGCTGCTGAGGGTGGACCCCACCCTGTCCGGGTGCCTTCCTATGAGTACGTCAGGCTGAGCAGGTCTGCAGAGCTGATGGCAGAGCAGCCTCACCAAAGCAGAGCGCTTAGCGTCAGGGCTGCATCGTGCCTTGGGAAATGCATGTAGTCTAGTGGGCAGACTAGCTGGGGAGCCGGAAGTTCTAGCAGGTCAGCCTCAGTTCTTCCTGCGAAAGAAGCCAGAGCACGGCGACACGCCATACCTTTCGACAGGAGGAATTCCACGGTGCTCAGGTGTCCTTCACAGGAGGCCACCATGAGAGGTGTCCGGCCCTGCTTGTCACTCAGGTTCACATCACAGCCACGGTCCAAAAGCAGCCTGACGATCTAAGGGAAGCACTGAGAATCAGCCCCGCCGCTGTGCCCGCGGTCAGTCCCTCTACCCGGCCGGTTTCTCCCTCTTTCTCCCAAGGGGTGGGATATGTGAGGCCCGAACAATACAGTGTGTTCGTTTCATCAAAATCTTCTGTGATCTCTTGGTGTGCCCAGTTATTATATGTACAAAAACCACACATGCCAGGTAGAAATAGTAGTGGCGCATGCCAGTCGTGATTAGGATAGCCATGTGGGGGGAGGGCGCATTAACGGCACGGGAAGGGGCCTGTAGGTTCCAAACTGGTCCTGAGGAGAAGCACAGCTCCCTGTGTGTCTGGGGTTCTGCAGCAACAGATTGGACCAAGCGGTTGGCATTTGTAGGCAATCTGAGAGGAGGAGAGAAGGCTCTAGGGCAGGGGAGCAACTAAGGCAGTGTACGCTGGGTTACACGCAGCACCGGGGGGGCTGGGGGGCTGGCGGTGGCTTGTTTTCAGAGAACGACTTTTAGCAAAGCATCTCAAAGTGAATTCTCAGCATCAGCAATGTGCTCCCTACGTCATGCATGCTGCTACAGCTGGGGAGAAAACACAGAAACTCAGGCAGGAGTCCCATGTACTTCTTGCCCTGGAGGAAAGCACTTTATCCACTGGCTCAGCCTAGAGGTGTGGCCTGGGCACGTGAGCTGTTTGTTATATTGCCAGAGGGGCACAAGACAGCTTCCTTTCAAATATGTTGTACAAACATGCTACAAAGATGACAGCGGGCAGGTGCGCCACAGTGAGCCCTCTACCGCTGTAATCTGGCCCTCCTGGAGCGGAGGGAACCGCTGTGTCTCTGGCACGGCTGCCAGTCCTTCTGGCTCACTGCACTTGTCCATCATGCTGGCCCCTGGGAAGCCATCATGGCCACAGAGGGAAAAGCCAGGGATGGGAAAGAGCCTGAGTGGTGAATCCCATCCCCACCCACTGCTCCGGAAGCACCAAGGGGAGCCCTGAGTACCTGCCAGTGCCCCTGGCGGACGGCACAAAACAGAGGGGGCACCCCTCTCCTGTTGGCCCGAGACACGGCGGCTCCATGCTCCAGCAGCAGCTCGCACACCTCCAGCTTTCCTCTCCCGGCAGCGGCAGTCAGGGCTAGGGGAAGGGTGCAGGAGGCTGTAAGCCAGGGCCTCGAGGGCCTTCACGTCACCGCCAGCGTGTGTACCCTCTCCCTCCGAATCTGGGTGGACTCTGTGATAGCTGTGATCACCAGAGCACAGTGCCACCATGCTATTGTCTGGGCCTGGGTCTCTGGGAACGGGCAATGTGCACCATTAAGATTCCAAACTGGTCCCCAGAAGTCAGCTGCCAAGCTGTGAGGAAGACTGAGATCTCTGGGGTGAAACTGACTGGGACAAAAATTGAGGCCACGTGCACTTGACAGCCTCAGTGGACAGCCAGCATTGTCACGCCAGCCACGTGTGAGCTGTCCTACCTAGGTCTCCCGAACCAGTCAAGCTGTGACACCTAGATCTATGAGGCCAGAGACACCTTAGCAGGCCCTACGATGCTCTGTGTAAAGCACAGGTTCACGAAGTTTGGGGTGTGTTTGATTATCTCAACAAGAGATATCAGAACACAGTACACCACAAACAGACTAGTGCTCTACTTGGACCTGGCCTCTTAGCCTTAAGTTCAAGTCCATTCAATGAAGAGGGGCTGGGGAGACAGCTCAGTGGTGAAGGGCACCCGCTCTTACAAGAGCGCTCAGTTCACTTCCCAGAGCCTACATTAAGCTGCTCACAAACCACCTATAACTCCAGCTTCAGAGAATCCACTGCCCTTTCCTGGCCTCCAGGGACCCCCCACATTCCAGTGGTATGCACACACAGAGACATATAAACAAAAATTGAAATCTTTTTCAAATAGAAAGGATTGCTGAGACAGGAAGAGTACCCACCCCATCATTCTTGGGGAATGTAAAACCTCAACAAGCCAGATTCGACATCATAAAAGAAAAAACAAGGTGCCAGGGTCCGTGTCTGTCACTGGGTACTGGGAAAGAGTGCTCACGTGACTGACGGTTCCACCCACATCCCAGCTTTTGCCTATTGTCATAGGGAACTGTGTCCAAGAAAGGACAGTAGCAGGTATCAGTGACAAGCCAGGCCAGAACAGCAGCTTTTCAGCAGGACACGGGGAGCAGCATGGTCCTGAGCCACACAAGACAGAAGCTCCTCGGAAGGGAGGGACCTGCTGCCAGGAGAAAGCGGAGGCTCAAGCATGGCCATGGCGCTGTTCCCATGCCTGCTTACAAGACTGTGCTTTAGCTATCTCCTCAAATGGAGAAACAGAAGAAACCCTTCACAAAAGGGCAAGATGATGCCAACGGTCATAAGAAAAGTGCCTATCCTCCTCAGCAACAGACAAAATTGAGAAACGAATGTGGACGGAGGCGACACCCACTCCTCGTGGGTGGGAGTGGTAGCAGGGGACAGCAGCTGGGAAACAGCACAGTGAAAGTAGCCTGTGTGGCGGCGGTCTCTACTACCCACACGCCCATCAACAGTGGGAAACACCAGTGAACAACGAAGTCACACAGCTGCCTGATGCTTGCTCTGCCTGGAGCCTCCGCAAATCCGATGCCATCAGGGTTGCCTCCTAAGCCTCTGCCCTCTGCTCACAACTGCTCCAGCTTCCCCTAAACGGGCTCTGGTGACTGAGGTTACCCATGAGACAGATAAACACAGATACACACACACACACACACACACACACAGCAGACTAGACAGCTGGGCCTGACCCCTGCTGACATCACCCGAGTTCCGCTCCCAGCCTCAGGAGTAGGGCAGGAACCATGGGAGGGAACAGATCACCAGGTAAAACTCATTTGGGGTGGGGGGTGGGGAAGCTAGCATCTGAAGCATGGGAAGGCGGCGGGAACATGCAGCACCCCCATCCTTCCAGGAAGGTGAGCCAGTTCTCATCGTGTTTCTGGTCCTGACCCCCCGAGGCCTGAATGCGGACCTTACAGCCCAGGCACTGTTGGCTCTGTTTCCCCAGCAGCTGGGAGGGGAGGGTCTGGCCCATCACATCGTTCTTGCTCACTGCGAGCTCCTCCTTACCCAGTGACACACCAGCCTCCTCCTTAGGAAGTAGGTCAGCACATCTCTCTAGGAACATGTGTTCAAGGGATGCTGTTCTGACTGACCTCGAGTTTCTCGATTGTTTTTGCAGCAGACAACACAGAAGAAGCAAGTCAGGGGACCAGAGGAGGCAGTGGATTAGAAGCTGACACCAGCCTTTTTTCAGGCCTGACTGTGAGGACTTGTGGGCTAGCATCTGTCAGCTGTCAAGATGTTCTAAAATCTACAAAGCACAGCACATCCTAACCACATTGCCTCAGCCTTGGTAGAACACTACTCCGGGAAGTAGGCCTGGTCCCGTTCTGCTCTCCAAGGAAGTAGTATATCTGGCCGCCTTCCCTGTGGGAAGGAGTCAGAGCTGATACCAAGGCAGGAACTACAGGCTCTGGTAGAAGGTGCAGAGGGACAGTACAGAACGGCTTAGGGTTCAGAGGACCAGGGGATCCAGAATGGAACAGAGGTGCTCCAGAATGCAGGGGTTTTCGGGATGAGATAGAAATCACTGTTCCGTGTGTTTTCTGTGTTTGACCAAGATAGTTTCCTCATCTGCAGTTAAGGAGTCAATCAAACTGGATCAGACTCATGTAAGCCCTAAGGTTCAGCAGATGTTGAATTTGAATGTTTGATTTCACTGTTCAAATACACTTTCACTACCGAAAACTGAAGAAGAAACACAGTGTGCCCTCCACCGTATCTGTTTTTACTAAATTTTAACACCCAGAGGCCACTGAAGCACACTCATGTGAATGACCAGCATAACATGTCTGGCTGTTTGAACATGAGTGGCCCCCACAGGCTCCTAGATTTCAATGCCTGGCCACCAGAGAATGACACTATTTCAAAGAACTAGGAGGTGTGGCCTTGTTGGAGAAGTGTGTCACAGGGGGTGGGCTTTTAAGTTTCCAAATGCCCACATCAGGCCCAGGGACTCTTCCTGCTGCCTTTGGATCCAGATATAAAACTCTAGGCTACTTCCCAGCACCATATCTGCCCGCCTACAGCCATGCTTCCAGGATGATAATGGACGGACTAAGCCTCTGAAACTGTAAGCCAGCCCCAAATACTGCTTTCCTTATAAAAGTTGCTGTGGTCATGGCATCTCTTCACAGCAGCAGAACACTGACTAAGCCAATGCCAAAGATCAGTCTATAGAATATTTCATTAGTTTATCAAAGAGGTTCTTTGATGGGGTGTGTGTTCTGCAAACAGGCTCCTGCCCCTAATGAGGAGACCATATTCAAACCTCCATATAAGCTTGAATGGTAAATGAGCACCCAAGCCAGTTTTGTGTATTGATGCACTGTGGTAAAGGCAAAGAAACCATCTTCTCCTCACAAAGCCAGTGGCCAAGGTGGTCCAAACCAGATGAAGAGAATCTAAGCCATCTGTGCTGCAGGGGACCTCCAGTATGGTCTGTTCTGTCACAGGATGGTGGTGCTGGTGTTCATGATTGCTGAGAGCTGGCGCTTTGGCACTTTGCATTGTAGAAGATCAGAGGATGTCACACCCAGACTCCCCTTGGGCAGAAAAGCTATCTTGATTATTTTGAGAAACTCAGGTGACTGAAAGCTCTAAACACAAATGAGCTGACATATCTGTGGGAATTCCCCCTTAATAGGCATCTCCTCTGTCCAGGAAGGGCCAGACGTGGATTCACTGGAGAATCTGCTGTGCTAACCTCATATGTGCTGGCCTTGCCCACATTGCCTCTGTGTGTCCCACAGTCTGTGCACAAGGCCAGGTTAGAAGCCTGAATCTGAGCGCTCAGGCACATAGATCACAGGGTAGGATGCTGGTGTGCACTGCCTTTTGTATAGGGGGTCTATCCCTACCCTAGGGGTTACGAAGGATATAAAAATCTTATTATTAAGGATTACATATTTCTGTTTTCTGAAAAAGAGTTATTTTGTATTCTGCTTTCTATTAAAATGCATTTAGTTTCAAGAAAGAATCTTATTTTCTTCTCCTGGAATATTCACTCTCTGAATAGGAGCCCTGCTAGTGGGTCATGTGCCAGCTGCTGCTCTGGAATTTTCCTCCTCCTCCTTCCACGGCTGTACCCATCTAGGAGGAGAAAAGAGTCAAAAGGTATACGAGCACGCGCGCACACACACACACATACACACACACACACACACACACACGTGTATGCACATGGAAACACAGGACTCCATGGAAAGAAGTGAGTCTAACCATGGGTTTGATGGAACTGGAGCGGTCCAAGTACCAAACACTTCATTCTTTCATTTGGTGAAGAAGCTTCATCCCAGCGAGAAATGGGGCCTATAAGTGGGGGTCTCTGTTGCAGCTGCTACTAAAGTCTTGACAGGAACACATCAGACAGCCATGAGCTAAAAATAGGATTTGTGTGTTTCACCAGCAGGCAGAGGAGCCGGAAGCTGGAGCAGCTGACAAGCTGACAAGCGTGGCCTGCCAGGCCTGGCGACAGGCCTGGATTCCATCCTCTTCTTTCCCCACAGCCCGATTTGATTTGCGGTGTGCTTGTTAGGGTAGTCCTTTCGTGGGGGATTAAGAACCTGTCAGCACAGGTCCACTCTGCTCAGGCTCAAACCAGATCAGGTTCTACACAGGAATTCCTAAGGAGACACTGCTGATGACAGACAGCGGGGCAGCGGCTTCCTCTCCTACCCAGAGTATTTTTAGCCCCATCATACAATCTCCCCAGGCGAGGATGCGTCTCAAGTTTCAGCAGCCAAGGGGACTTTGGGATACCATATTCCCATATTCGGAAGCACGGAGAGCTATGGCAAACAAAACTCAGAACAAGCCAAGCCCAGGAATTCCAAGCATCCTGCTGAGAAAACCAATCTCAGCCCCAGATGTAATGAGGGTCAGTGAACTTGGCTTGACCAGACAAAGAAAGGAGTGAGGGTGTGAGAGAGAGGACCAGGCTTGAAGAAAGGGCGTTGCTGCTTTGTGTTCGGCCAATAAAACACAAAACCATATGACAGGGAAGACCTCAGCCCATGTGAACACACAGCACTGAAGCCAGGAACAAACGCCTTTACTCGGCAAACCCTTAACAAGATGTCATCTGTGTGATTAAATTATGGAAAAAAAAAAAGCACACCCTACATCCTGATGATCCTGAATAATTTCACCTCGGCAGTGCTGTCTTCTGAACAGATTCGTTGTGGCAGATGTTCATTTTAAGAAAAACCTGACTGACTCTCAGCCATCCAAGCTTATTGAAAACGTCGCTGAGAAACACTTCTTTGCACCATAAAATGGATCATTTGGCAGAATCTTTTACATATTGCAGTTCTCTGGGCAAAGATTTGATTAAAAAAAAAAAAAGGCAACCCTCAACTGTCAGCTTGCTGGGAACACAGTCACTTCATTATCAGGGCGGTTTATAAAATGTTAGAACAGGCCTGTCACTCAAGCACACAAGGTCCAGGTGGCTCAACCTGATGGTGAGATCCAGGGATGCTCATTATTCGCTTCTTAGACCTGACCTGGAGACATGGAGGGAAGGTGACCCAGACTTCTACTCCATGGAGGCCTGGGCACATGGCACCCATCTAACAGGGCTACGCCTCGGGACAGAAGTGGCCGGGTTCCGCCCAGAAATAGCCAACAGTGAAGCAAGACTGATGTGCTTCCGCCCCCTGGGGAGCACGTGCACACACGCGTGGACACACCGCAACTCAACTCCACTTACAGCTCACCTTAGGAACAGCAGCAAACCAGGCTCTCTGGCAGCTTTGGCAATGGGAGCCAACTGTTTACAATGGCCAAACTGCTTCGTAAGTGTTCACCAACAAAAACAGCACAGACTCGAGACTTGGCACATCACACCAACTATCTCAGTCAGTCCTACCTAGTGGGATGCGCTGGGGCACTCCCCTTCATAAATTAGAGGCAGCTAACCTCCTTTATCCTCAAAGCCCAGGACTAAGGGGCTCCGGGGACACCAGTCAGTATATGCAGCTTGCTGGAGAGCAGGTGAGGGCCCAGGAGAGGGGGATATTAGAGACGCAAGAGGAAGGAGGGAGCAGGAGCCATGCCCGCCCTACACTCAGCAGCTGGCAGACACTCGCCAACACACACACAAAACCCACGAGTGCATAGAGCTGTGAATCCAACCAGCAGAACAGGACTACCAAAACCATGTCACTGGTTCCTTGCCCTGTCCCTATCCACCAAGAACTTCTACCAAATAATTTCACAAAATGAACATCCTATGCATTAAAGCCATAAGGCTTTTTTTTTTCTCACCCTTGTCACTTGGTCAATAACCACACAGTGAGCCCTAGATTAGACCAACCCCGTCCACTCTAGTCAGCAGACACATGCAGGTATGCAACAGATAGCACAAGTGGCCAACACCTCTAACCCTGCTCCCCCGGACAGCACTAGGCCAGGCAGCCACATGGAAGCAAGAAACACAGGAATTCCAGCTCCCTCGAAGCCCACGGTGCATGGACCATAGCCTCTCCTCAAAAACCAGCTCAACAGTCCCTGGAGAAGGAGCTGCAAAACCAGGCAGATGAGATCTATCTGAGGGAAGCCTTTGCTCCTGGAGAACAGGCTAAAAAACAAGGGCTCTGCTTCCATCAATTCCAAGAGGGGGCTAAACAGCCAGAAGCAGGGTGCAGACCCCCACTGGACAGGAGCCTGGAGTGTGGGAACTTGCTCTGCCGATTCCAGCAGCACAGCATTAGGTCACTGGTTAAGCGTCCCTGGTCAATTCAGCGTGGGCTGATTCACATGCAACACTGCCATGGAAACAGTAAGTCAATTCACTCGGGGCTCCATGGGAGCCAGGGCTGAGTCATCGTGGCCATGGAACACCAAGACAGATAACCTGAGCATCGGATGAGCTCCTGCTGAGAAACTGTGCGACCATTGTTGTCTGACGGTCTGTGGGTGTCACCGAGCGGCAGCCTCAAGGGTGGTGTGGTTGGTGTCTGCTAACAGGTGACACTATTCTCTACTGAAGGTGAGGAGGAGGAAGAAGCGGAGGAGAAGAAAAGGAAGGCAGTAGCTCAGGGCTATCGCAGCTACAGAACTAACTTTGAATGGTTTGTCTCTAAACACTGGACAGAGCTGTGAAAAGGTAGCTTTTGCTAAATAAAGACCTCTGCTCCCCAAAGCAGCAGGCATTTGGGGGGGTCTTCTAAAGCCTATGGGTTCACTACAGTGCCCAGACTAAACACTGTTTTAGATGAAAGTCTTTAAACTGTGGGCCATGCCTCCTCCCGACTGCTCTACCCAATGAGGTCTCACACTGGCCTCTCTGGCAGAGAGCAGTCATCACACAACCCACCGCTTTCAACCAGAAGGAGCCATGAGGCCCACACTTGGGCCCCGTGAGGCAGGTGCACAGAGCCTGCAAGTCTGTCCTGACAGGACAGCAGGGAAATGCTTTTGTGCAGGAGCTGGTGACCACCTCTGAGCAATCTCACTGCTGTGGGAGCAGACGCTGCACGCAAACAGGGTAGAGCCATTGGATAGAAAACGGTGCACCCTTCAAAGATGGGTGGGTGAGCCTGAAATAGATATGGAAACCACCTTTCTACACCTGCCCAGCCAATATCTTAAAGCCAGGTTGTTCACAGCGGACTTGTAAACAGAGTCAAGGGTTCCAGGAGAAATGAGGAGTGCATTCTCCACCTTCCCTCACCCAACACAGCAGTGACTCTTGGGATCCTGGATGTTCTAGACACAAAGCACTGTGGAGAACACTCTGGAATGAGGACCCAACAAAGACCCAGACTAAGCAACCACTTTCAGGGCTGAGAACTCCTACAGCAATGAGGACTAGACAGCTCATGAAGTGCAGGATGTACTAAGCCAGGGTCCTGCTTACTCCCTCTCACCCCCACCCACCATCTCTCTCATTCCTACATTTGGAGTCAGGTAAAAGACCCCAATAGCCAAATCCAAAACACAGATCTCAGCTTCTGGATGGCACACATGCAGTGAACCCCAATATCTGCTGATGTTCTCTCATCTAAAGTACGCCTTGCAAATTTTTGGGCTGCTTCCCCTCAACAGGCACAGCTGTGGGAGGCAGGAAGGTTTGGGCGGACATCAGTCATCAGGGATACAGGAAACACGCCAGCCAGGGAGCCATGGTCTTACTGATACACAATTCCTGGAGAGCTTCGGTGGCTCTCTAAGCCTGACAGGCAGCTGGCCTTGCCTTTTCTTCCTCTAGATGTTAAATTTTTAAATTCTCTTGGCTTCTGGGCATGGTGGTGCACAGCTGTAATCCGAAACTTAGAAAGGTGGGGTGGTAAGACTGGCCAAAGCTGGAGGCTAGCCTGGTCTTCAAACTGAATTCTGGGCCAGCCAAGACCACCTCAGGCAACAAGAACAACAGGTTGGTCCCCTTTGTCAATGGCCTATCACCCACCTCTCCAACTTCAAAGATCTGGGCCTGCTTGCACTTTGAGCCCAGAGTTCCAACCAGAACTGCAGCCAACTCACCAACCACTGGGACCTGGGACAAGAACCATGCTGGGCCTGACTCCTATTTAAGAGACTCCCAGAGTCAGTATTCTGCTCCCCAGGCCTGCTCACTAGACAAAGTTCCAGCACAGGGGAGGGAGGCACCAAGTCCTACCCCTGGCCAAGAAGACATTTGCAACTGACAGCTACTAAAAGAGGGGAAAGGAGTCTTCTTCAACAGATTGACACTGGGTCTACCAACCGCACTCCAGGTGCAGGCCTCTGGCCGCCCACACAATGGGATTTCACAGGGGAAGGGAGTGCTTTTGTTTTGCTTCTGTTTCTTGAGAGAAAGAAAGCATGAAGTTGGCAGAAGGGGAGGGGAAAGAGAATACAATTAAGATGATGCACGAAATTCTCAAAAAAATAAACATAAGAAAGAAAAACCCCCAAGTCAAAACCTGATTAAATTCACCCAAGTCCCTACTGATAACAACAGAACTGTTTTCTGGGTCACAACGTCTGAACATGGGTATAAGGCCTCATAGGGGAAGGGCTGAACAACTCTGTGTCTTCTCCCAGAGTTGAGCCTTCACGTGCAGTTGCGAGGAGATGAATCCTGTCCACGGCCTCAGTGCTTGGAAGCTGGTAAGCCTCTGACAGCAACACAGCTCTAGCCAACACCGAGGCCATGGGCAGGTGAGAGCCTGAAGCACAGGACTCAGCCCCGCTGAGCCTAGCCTTCTCAGTCTCAGGAACTGTGGGATAATAAATGTGTACCTTGTTGTTGTTTTTTAAGTGAGAAGTCTTTAGTATCTCAAGCATCTCTTTAGACATCAACCAACTGTCAGAATCTCAATGGGGAGGAGACAGACATTTAGGTCTGATCAACACCATCTGGAGCCCTACATGCTCTCTGCAACTCATGCCATACCCTGCTCCTCCTTTGGTCCATAGCAAGCCACAGGAAGCCAGCGGATGGTGGCTTCTGAAAACAGGCATGTGGCTCTGAAGGGCAGCCTGCTCTCCCACCAGGAAAACGCCGAGGCTCCTCCCAGGTGTGAGTGAGCTAATAAACTCTCCACACCACCATCTGCTCTGCTAGGAAACACTGTAGAGGCAGTGTGAAAAAAATCTGCACAAAACACACGGCAGTCACGTGCATCGCACACAAAGCCAGGAAACCTATCCTGCCTCTTGATTATATGTGCCGGATGGAAAATTCCAGAGCAGCGGCCATCTTCATGAATCTGACAATTAATCTTCCATCCCACAAAGTCAGGCAGACCCCTCCCCCGACCAACAGAAAGGAGCTTTAGACTGCACCGAGTGTTTTAGCTTGGGCTGGGAGACCTGAGTTCTGTCCTCATTCCACAAGGCAGAGCAAGTCATACTTCCCCTTCTGAGCATCCTTTGATTCACGAGGCCCAGCACCCTTGGCAGGTATCAAGGCAGGATCAGGTGGAGTTGGGACATGTGGGAACCAGAAGCATTTCCGTCACATGTTTCTCAAGTGCATGGTAATTGCTGGTCTAACTCAAAATGAGCACCCCCTCATTGCTTCCTGGGAAGTCTTACTACTCACTTGGCAAGTCTGAAAGGCTTTAAGCTTCAAGGGCCTTGTGACAAAGTAAAAACAGGACGACACACATCAGCAGCCATCCTTAAGACAATCAGGCCAATGGTGGGGGCTGAGACATCGCGAAGCGGTCCCTGACTACAAACGATGGGAACGTAATTACCTGTTTCTCCCCACAGCGTGTCGGTGCCATTGACTTCGATCTCGTGTTCCTCCGCCATTCCCAGCAAGCACTGGACTACCTGTCAGACGTGGCAAGGTGATTTAATGAGCGCTCAGAGCAATGGGTGCTTATTACAGCCCATATATCAAAGGAGAGAGTGTTGTGGTTTTTTTTTTTTTTTAACCATTATTATCTTGTGCTGCGCAAGCGGAGAGAACAGAATGAAAACCATTCTCAAGCATGATTCGCATGCTATTCACACTTTCACTTGGAGAATTAAAAAAAAATACAACAATCTCAGTGAATTTCAACAACTCCGTTCAGGTACTCGGAATTCTAATGAATTCCAACATGACCCAAATATGCCAACGTAATCAACAACGGACCCAGCGGATCACATAAAGTGAAGCTCTGCATAAATCACCATTAGGCCATTCTTCACCAGGAAAGGAAACAAGGTGATATAGATTTCTTTTACAATGAAAAAAAAACCTCTCTTAGTATTGTCCAGTGGTATTTCTACTGACAACACTGTTCCTCTCCCTTCTGGGAATCTTCCCATCAGAGAGCAGAGCAGGTCCCAAGCTAGGAGCAGGAAAGCTCGCTCTTAGGGAGGTGAAGTATCTGTGCCCTGGGCCAGAGCTGGTGTCATCCTGAGTGACAGGAGAATTGGACAAAGCCATTTTCCAGGCTCCCGATCTGTACTGTCTGCAGTGCGCTGGCTGGGTCTACTCCTAGCCCGTGTAAGCTCCGAGTGTTCATAGATGGCAGGAGGAAATCACAGACCTTGCAATGGAATGATTATGTGGAACTGTCCGGGTATACAGTATGTCATACAGTCTGTCACATACCCGGTACAACCATGACATTCCTAAGAACTGGACAGAGGGAATCTGGGTCAGAGGAGGGAGAAGCAGGGATGGCAAGTGAGGCCAAGCACACTGGAGGTGAAGGACGCAGGCCTGAGGTAGGAAGGCAGCGGCTTCTAGAAGCTAGCAAAGAAGAGGTTCTCTCTCTTGGCGCCTTCAGAGAGAAGGCTGGCCTGTCACCTCAGTTTTAGATTGCAGACCCCCAGAGCGTTAGGGTTAAGTGTGCGCTGTGTTTTAGTGGCGGAGAGCATGGCCCTTCACTGTGATGGTGTCAGGAAACTGATGTCCTCTTCGGGACCCTGAGTAAGAAGTCTTACTTTTCTGCTTGAAATGTTAGTGGTTGGTCTGAGGTAGTGTCTGCTCAGTGTTCTCCAGGCCTGCACCTGAATGGTGAACATGAGTTAAGAAAAGAATGTGCATTGTGTGTGGGTGTGCATCACAGACCTCCCACGGATGACTTCTCAGATACTGGAGCCGCTCATTCAGTTGAAGGAGGAGACAGAGCATGGTCCCCATGCCTGTGGTCCCAGCACTTGGGAGGCAGAGGCAGGAAGGTCTAGAGTCACAGAGACTAGGCTACCTGAGGTTTTGTATAAAATAGGAGAACATCTACATTTTCAGATATGTGTATTTAACACTGTAATTTATGCACACAAACATCAGTCACCAGCATTGCACGCTTGTATGTGTATCTGCCATCATGTGAGAGTGTCAAATGCCAGCCAACCGGCTTGGCATTCAAATTCCAGTCATTTCGGGGAAAGAACATCACCAAACTCTGGCACCTCCAATGGCTTGAAGATAACAAAGAGTAAGAAACACACAGCAAGATGGGAGTAAATGCTGTTATAATCACAGCCGAGGCAGAGAAACAGGGCAGCTATGACAATGAAACCTTCAAACCTAGAGTAGTGTCATCTACCAAACGCCATGCTGAATCTCTCCTTCGGTGTTGGAACTTTGAATAATGAGTGTTCTCACAGGCTCTCCAAAGCACCCAAGCTCCATTTTTAAAAACCCTTCAAACAGTCCAGAGTGATTTTAGAACTAAGTTTCTATGGGATTGTTTCTTAAAGGCTATAAAGACAAAAGGAACCAAAGGGGCTGGGAGGAAAGAGAGCCAGTTTGAGGGTAAGAGCAGCGGAGGAGGGGAAGGGCAGACAAGACAAACAGCGAGCAGCCGTCAGAGCCTGTGGTGGGAGGCTCACCACCCGACTCCTGGCAAGGACACAGCATCACCAAAAGCCCTTTACTGGTCAGGGTCAATGGCTCCTTCCCCAAATCCCCATTTCCTTTTGTTACCTGTGTCTGTCACCTTAGAAGGTTGGGATCAAACAACTGAAGCACTGGGACAGGGCATCTCCTATCAGGAAGGAACCCCATAGCCCCACTCACCGAGCAGTGGCCCATGCTGGCGGCTGCTGTCAGCGCCTGCTGCAGAGCCTGGCTCTTCCTTAGTGTGCCAGGCTGGGGAGGACTGGCTGACCACTCACAACTCAGCAGGTACTGGAGAATGTCACTGTGGCCCCTCAGTGCACTGTGGACGAGGGCACACTGACCCTTCTTATCCAAGTGGTCCACCTGGGAGGCAGAAACAGGGCAAGAGCAAAGGTGAACATCCCCTCTACGCTGAGAACATGGGTGCCCTGCAGGCTATGTACAAATTCATGCCGCTGTAGAAGAACAAGGGCTCACAATCCAGCTTGCTTTCTGGACAGCACTGAACCCACGGCTTCTTTCACTGTAGAGAGAAAGCTAATCCAGGCCTCGAGTTCCCTCTGTAGAACTAGCAACCACAAGACGGCCTCCTCACAAGCAACACATCTCTCAGCAAACTACACAGAGCTCAGAGACCGAACCCTCAGTCAAAGGCCTATGCTTCCCAATGGGGTACTGAGATGAAGTGTTTGTAAGCTGCTCTGAGAGGTTGAGATTTGGGGTGGTGGCAGGTTTTGCTCCTGAACCAGGGAGCCAAAGAAAGGAAGAGACCTAGAGAACACAGGCAGGCTAACATGCAGGGGGTGACCTGGAACATACTGGCTTATAAATGACCACCACAAAGCCGGGAGATGCCAGCTACTCAGCAGAATGTGTGAGCACCGCACACCTCCTGAAGACATCCCCTGCATTTCTCATCTAAATGTTGGTGTCCTCGGACTGAAGAGGAGCTCAGAGCTCAGCTCTGACTTGTTTGTAAGATTAGGGACATCCAAGTCTATGACCTGGACTCTGCAAGAGTCCCCAACAGGGCAGCTAGACTCTTCCTGAAAGCTCTTAATGTGAAAGAAGAGGAACCGCTGGCCTCAGAAGATGGCTAAGAGAAAGCTGGTATCCAGAAGTTACAATATGAGCCACACGGCAGTAAGAGATGCGCCCCAAACATTGGTGCTGAGGTTCAGAGGTCCAAAATGCTGGACTTTCAGCAACAACAACAGAAACCATTTCTGTACCTACTATAAGCCTAACTTAACTAAATCCATCCTAAACTTAACTTACCCACTGTTACTCAACAGGCTCATTTGCCTGTGAAATGGGTACATGCTGACACTAAGCTAAGGAGGGCGTATGCTGAGCCTGGCAGTTCCATCCTGATGCGTCAGGTAGCAGGCAGCTATCTCACGGTAACAGCAAAAGGCTGGCGTGAGGCTCACAGCAGTGTCATGGGATTCCAACTGCGGGCCTCAAAGGCCCAGGGTTCTGGGTGGGGAAAAGGAAAGGTGATTGGAGGTGGTTCCCACAGCTCAAGCTCAGGACTTCTGAGAACCAGAGGACTGGCGGGACTGTTCTAAAAGAATCATGAAACGAAACAGGACAAGGAGGAGGATTCGGGGTGGGTTGGGGTAAACATTTAAAATCTTTCCAATAGGGCTGGCAAGATGGCTCAAACAGGGAAAGGCAATTGCTTCCACATCTGATTACTGTAGGAGAGAACGAACTCCCTCCAGCACTGTTTTCTAAACCCCGTAAGTGCAGCATAGCATATACCTGCATGCACACATGCACACACACATAAAACGTACGGAAAAAAAACTTCGGAAAAATCTTCCAAACAATTCAGGATGGTGCTGCCCATGTGGCTAATAGCCTGGAATCTGTCTTGTGCAACATCAAGCCTACATGGTAAGCTTACTACATGGCTACCTGAGGCTCCCACTCAGACACCCGGATCTCCTACAATGATTCTGTAATGTCGCAAATCACTGCACCCATCTGAAACCCATGAAGCCTGGCCCAGGGGCAAACAACCCCAGGAACGTCAGGAAGACATGTCCCTGCCCCTCAGACACCCTGTTGCCGCCCTCTGTGGCAGGGGGCAGCTGCTTACTCTCGCGCCTTTCTTGGTCAGCAGACACACCAGCTTCATGTGGCCCGCAGCAGCCGCATAGCAGAGCGCATTCATGCCATTCTCTGACAGCCCATCTAGGCAGGCGCCGAACTCCAGAAGCAGGGTGACAACTTCCTCGTGGCCAAGGTGAGACTGGACGCACAGGATCGGGGCATTATTTAACACTTCTGTCCTGTAGTTCACGTTGGCCCCGCCCAAAATCAGGAGCCGGCTCACCTGTTGGGCAACGTCCCCAAGCAAGATTAATATTGCATTCGTGTGTCCGTTCTAACAATGTCTAGGAAGAAAAAAAATTATCTGCAACTTTTTGTCTCTGTTCTAGTAGATCTCACCCTTGAGGTGGACGAGCAGCAGATGCGTGCGCACCCACACAGGCACATGTGCACTGGGAGGAACTGCCCAAGTTCCTCCAAACGATAGAAAACCGAACAAACCTAATTCTGGGGATATATCCAAAATGACTGAAAGCAGAATCTCACAGGAATGTGCACAAGTTCACATCAGCATCATTCACCAAGCCAGAGACATCGAAGGCAACCCTGGAGTCCAGCAGCTGAAGGGTGGACCGAGATGGACATGCCACCAGCGGGAAAACCCAGGCTTAGAAAGGAATTCAACCATGGTGATGCTGCAGCAGAGACTGACAGAACATGACACTGTTGAGGAAGCACCCAGGGTGATCAAAAACAGACATAGGCTGAGTGTGGCTTCCAGACCATGCACAGAGGGAAAATGAGAGGGCTTCATGGCTGAAGGGACTTACCAGATGAAAAGTTTTAGAGAGTCACCAACATTAAATGTGAATATACTTCTCAAACATAAACATTTAAAAATGGTTAAGACGCTAAATATTCTACTATGGATTTTTAGTTCATCACAAGTGAAAATAAAATTAATTTGATGTCCGTAATATGCCCTCCTTCCTCATCCTCTATAGTGAGTGGCACATTTTAAAGAAATACTGATTTTGACTTTATACATATGGATGTTTTGCCTGCATGTGTGTCTGTGCCGCCACATGCATGCCTGGTACCCACAGAGGTCGGAAGAGAGCACCAGATCCCCTATAGTCAGAGTTATGAATGATTCTGAGCCATCACAGAGGTGTTGGGAGTTGAACTCAGGGACTCTGCCAGACAGAACAAGTGCTGTTAGCCTCTGAACCATCTCTTCAGGCCCGTGTGGCACATCTGTAGTGATTCCCAGCTAACACTGATATTACTGTTATTATAGGGCTCCACTTAGAACTCATTCTTCTAACAATGAAATAATAACCAAGGACCGAAGCATCGACAATGAGATAAAGCCAAAAGAAAACACGAATAGTCTCTCTTTCCTTGACAAGGATATGTTCCTACACAAAAGAGAGAGAAAGCCCAGAAATGCTCACAAGCTCACACCATCAGCACAGCACACTGACAGCATGTCCTGCCCTGCTCCCACTGACAGCGGCACACAGCACCTGCCAGAGGCCTTAGACCCCAGGGAACATTTCTGTTCTACACATATTAAAATTAAATCACTGAACAGAGGCAAATTTCTAACTATACTAATCTCCCTCAAATCGCCTGATCATGAGAAAAGAACAATGCTGTTTTCACACCTTTTAAGGTGCCCCGTGCACTTCTTCAGTTGGCCCCATTCAACAGCTCTAACCCGCATCCATCACTCCCCCTGCCAAGGCCTGGCAGATCATCAGGGCTGACCATGAGACGTGAAAACCTCAGAGACCATGTCATCTATTTGACTAGAGATGACCAGAGATCATTAAAAGATACAGAAGGAAAATGGGCATATAAAAATTCTGGGTAATTCAGTGCTAGGAGCGAATGCTTGCTTCACAGACACAGCAAAGGTTATTTCCTATGGGTCTCCACTCCAACAACAGAACCTGAAGTGAAGTCCTCACCCTGCTCTACGCACATTCTACTCAGGCATAGACTCCATCCCTCTCCATCCCTCAACCAGTTCTTATATTCTTAGCTCACTACACTGCACATCAGTTCTGAAAACAGAAGTTCATAGAGAAAAGAGATGCAAGAAAGAGTTCTTCCATACTCATGACGGCAACACACATTGAGTCTTTCTCATCTCTGGGACCAACACTTATCCACACGGAATGGTAAGCCACACACTTGTAATGGGGACACCCTGTCATGTCATCTGGCCACCCGACCATCAGCCCAGCTGTTTATCCCACTAGAAGGATAATCATCAGGGCTGGAGAGACGGCTCAGTGCTCTTCCAGAGGACCTGGGTTCAATTCCCAACACCCACACACCGACATAATGACAAACACCAATAAAAATTAATTTTTTTTAAAAAAAAAGGACAATCACCATCATGTAGCCAGACCCAGGTCAATACCAACCCAGTCTCCCATTGTCAGTGAGCATTTATAGGTGTAGGTGTGTGTGTGTGTGTAACACAGGGGAAAAGGCAGGCATGCAGAAATGTGAAAATCTAACAAGCAAGCTAATGGATTCCTACAATAGTTAAACAGGCTCAGCACTCCCTAAAATACCATTTGACTCAACTACCATTCAAAGATATTTTAAAACTGCAAGTTTAAATAAAAACAAGGACTTAAAAAAATCCCTTCCGAACTACTATGATCAGTATGAAAAAAAGAAAACAAAAACAAAACAAACCCTCATTATGCTGAAGAAATTCTTGGGTGTTTTATAAAGGCCTCAGCAATCAGTTTGGAACAAGAGGTACAGCCATAAATACAGACTCCTAAGGACCGCCGCAGGACCAGCAGGAATAGCGTGTGATGATTTTTCTGGCCCACGACCATGTTCCCTCCCCATCAGCCCCATCTTTTCCTGAGACCCACGAGCCTCAGAAAAAAGACGACAGGGTGAGTGGTCTAAATCAGGTGACTTTCAGAACACTCTTCAGTTTCTCAGTGTTCCGGGCACACCTCGAGGAAATGAGTGATATCTCCCCATCCCGCTCCGCATGGTCTCTTTGGAAACCTTGGTGGAGGGGTTCAGCCCTACAGTGTAGCTCTAACAAGATGCTAGGAGGGCATGTGCTGAGGACAGGGGCTTTGCTACCTGCTTGGGTGAAACATACTGCTTTCGCTGCTGCATTGCTGTGTGCATTTCCACTACATAAACCCCTGGAAGCTCAAAGGTCTCCCTTTTGTTCATTGTTCTTAACCACGGGGCACACTTGAAGTCACCCAGAGCTTCACATTTTCTGGTGCCTGGGTCCCAGTCTGGAGATTCTGACTTTCTGGGCCTGGGGCTCTGGCAGCCCGGCTTCCCCAGAGAATGGGCTTGGCAAGCAGGCAGGGCTAGAAAACATATCAAGTGACAAAATTCCCTGCACACACACTAGGGTGAGCTCAGGATCAGCTGTTCTGCTGCCCTTCTGTGCCCTGAACCTCTACTCCCCAGCCGAAAAAAATGGGAACAAAAGCACCCATTCCCTAGGTGGCTGTAAAGATTGAAAAATAGAATGGCAAAATAACACCTCCTCCCCCCAGGCGGAGAGACTGACTTAGCACTACCCTCAGTATTTCTAAAGTGCGAATTAGATATTAGCATCTACTGTTACCATCATCCTTTTGTGGGGTCTTCAGAGTAAGGTCCCGAGACCTGGACCCACACCGCCTTGCGTGCACCCCTGGACTATGCACAGCACAGAGGAGCAGGATGGAGGGCCTTACCTGATTCAGTTATAATTGCAAAGTTCCCAGGCGCCTGCAGCCCTAGCACAGTCCCAGTTTCCAGAGCCAAGGGGAGCGGCAATGAAACAACTCAGAAGACATGCCAGGCACTTTCCCAAGAGCATTCCCTGCCAGCTTTCTGATCACTGGGAGATTTCAGGAGTCAGGACTCAGGGACAAAGGTAGCTCAGGACACAAGGCTAACTGCTGTCCCCAGGGCAGCAGGGACAGAGCAGGCTGGTAGCAGACACTGTGTGACCCCACAGGAAGGGGTGGAATGACTCATCCTACACATGCCTGCCCATCTGCAGGAGGCTTCACCGAAGCTCTTGGAAGTGGCAAGACCACCTAGCCACTTACGAAAACAAAGAAGGGGGCGGAGCACCGCTGACAAGGTCCTGGAGAAGTGCCAGCCAGCCCAAGCTGAGCGCCAGTGTACTAGCGGGAGTTTACAGAAGAAGGGCCATTGAAGAGTGTGTCCTCCTTGATGGTGATACAGAGTCCAACCTCCCTGAGCCCAGCCAAGGGAAGGCAGGCCACGTCCCTGTCTCCTTTCTGGTCTCCTCTCCTTTCAGCTGAGCAAAACACCAGAAGCCAAGCGCTCCCAGTGTCTACGGGCAGGGACTGGCACAGCCGGATGACAACACTCAGGCAAAACAACCAGCTGGGTAGGAGCCTGGAGGCTTGGGTGGCAAGGATCCCAGTGGGCCACGCAGGTACAGGCTGGCCTACCCTGGCCCCAGTGACTGAGGCCACAGGGCTGGCAATCACCAGCACACTTCCGAAATCACCAAGCCCTCATTTCAGAGCAAGTCATTTTAATTTGCCAAAGTGGCAAACTGCAATTATTTTCAAAATGACATTCATTCCTGTGTGACAACAGTTAATACTCTCTAAAAACAGTTCCTTAATTGCATGCATAATTTTAAATTACTGTAATTTGTTCAATATTCTGTGAAAACCGTTTTCTCCCTCATCAAAGACTTACAAAGACAAAACAGGAAGATAATGGAAGGACTTAAGATTCTAGATTCAAGATGCATAAATCTGGGGATGGTGCAGGAGCAGGTAACACTGGAATTTCATAAAACAAAGTAAAAACGAACAACTTAAAATTGCCAGCATGATATGAGGAAAGCTGACAGCCTGGAGAATGAAGCCTTTTAATCCACTGTCTTGAAAACCCATGCTCAAGAGAGTATGACATTTCCCGTCATTCCTCTCCACACTTAACAGCCTACATAAGCTAACCTCTGTGCCCATGAATTCATTAAAGTAGTGGAAACAGATACTTCCAGCTTACTCCTTTTCTTTTATAATTTATTAATTCTACAGAGAAGCCAAAAGCCATGTTGCTATAGTCAGAAAGACAACCAATGTTACAGTAACCTAAACCCAATTTTTTATAAAACCCAAGTGGAAAAAAATTACGACATAGCTATCTTTATGTGTCGTCTATATTTACTGCCATCCACTTTTTTTTTGGGGGGGGATACATCTGGAAAGCAAGGGTTACCTGGGACAAGGGACAACAAGGTGAACTGCTTCTCCTGCATTACAGAAATGGCTTCTTGCCCACCCACTTAAGAAAACCTGCATTCGAGGCTCAGTCAGGACAAAAGCATTGAAAGCCTGGAGCCTGGAGGACATATGCAGGGGTCCCCGGGAGCACAGTTCTATTGCTGTGTGAAGGTGCCCAGATAAGGGGGTGAGTCAAAGCTGAAGGCCCACAGCAGACAGCAGGGGGCCAATGGGACCCAGGCAGCATTTTTACCATTGCAAATGCTGTCTGTATCCACCCAGGGGCAATACACCTTCTTTCCACACCAAGACCCTACACTGGCCAGCCAGGCTCTGGGTCCCCTGGACTCTGGGTCCCCCGGACTCACCCACTGCTAGGCTCTCTCTGATACCCATGGTCCTCACTCTTCAAACTCAACAGGGACCGGAAGGAGGCAGAATACCACCAACTATCGGGGAAGGCTCCTCAAGTCCAGACTTCTGAGCCAGGGCCAGGGGAAGTGTTAGGGGCCCAGTGAGTCAGCAGGAGCGAGGAGAAGCACCACATATCCGGCAGCCAGCGCTCCCCATGTCTCCATCTCTGTGCATTTCCTGAGGTGAGAGGGATGCCAGCTACCTGAAACCCGAGCCAGGCCTTGCCTCCTCTCTAGGGATGGACACTCTCGGCTTCCCCAGGGTTACTCTGAAGGAGGAGCAGGTACAGTTATCACCTCATAGTGGTTTGCAATGAAGACTCAGTCAGCTGGGAAAGAAGCCCAGAGTTTCTGTAGCAGGGCATGTCAGGGTCTGGGGCTGGACGCTTTTGTGTGGCCTTAACCAGAGACCTGGCCTAAGGTCTGACTTTGATTCTGAGACTGTGTTATACAATCTGCAAATAGGGAAAGAAAGTCCATCTGTTAAAGTACAGCAAGACTAGCACAGGAGAGTCACTGACCACAGAGCAAGAGGTTCTCAGCTCAGTGCACAACCAACCTAACACGCTTTCCACTGCCAGAAATTTATGTTATGTGTCCCCAGAACCTGCAGATAGCTTTCTGTGGCCCATCATTCTGTGTTATCAGTGCTTAATTTCATATGGTCCATGAAGAGTTTGATTGCTATAGTAATTCAGGACACTAAAAATCCAGTTTCCCTGCCAAACTCTCTGACGTTCAGTTTTCTCTGTGAACTTCCTCCTTATCACCTCCTCTCTGAAACGGTCACTATGGGCTAACACAAAGGCTCCATCCACCCATGTCTCCCTGCAGGAGCAAAACCAGACCTCAGTGGGGAAGCCTGCAATGTGAAGGAGGGGAAGCCATCACCAGGAGAACCTTTGCCCTCCCTGGAGCCATGCTGGCTGGCAGAGGAGAAGCAGGCTAGCTCCCTGTGGGGAGGGCTGCTCACCTTCACGTTGGGAGTATAGAGATTCCTGAGAGAGGCCAGCGCAGCAGACAGCCCCTCGGTGCTGTAGCCAATCCACAGGGCCTGCAGATGGCTTGAGGAGACGCCAGTCTTCTTACTGAGGCCCTGGAAGCAAGCAAAGGCAGATGCCTGTGAGCGCCTAGTCCCAGTTGTGCACCAGTTAGAAAGTGAGCCTGTCCAACGCGCTACAGAGGTGCTTTATGCAGACTGTGACATATACAGAAGGACACCTCGGCCTGTCAGCTAGAACAAAGTCAGGAAATCTCAGCCCTGTGAACTATATGCGAGAGAGAGACAGAGAGAGACAGAGAGAGACAGACAGAGAGAGACAGAGAGAGAGGCAGAGAGAGAGGCAGAGAGAGAGACAGAGAGAGAGAGATCCTTCTGCGGAAGGAAACCAGAGGAACAATAAATGATAAAGCTAGAGAATTACTGTCTCCAACTCCTACTGAATGAAGGCAAAAAATCTAGGCAAGGCCAGTAAAGGAGGGTGGCATTAAAAATAAGAGGCAAGCTCAGCACTACGATACTGATGTAGAATGCTTCTACCACTGTAATCTTGGTATTTTGCAAATGGGAAGAGGAAAGAAAAGAACAAAAACAAAAACCTCAAGCCTGATAAAGGCTCTAGACCAGCAGTTCTCAACCTGTGGATCACAAGCCTTTGGGAGTCAAGGGACCCTTTCACAGAGTTTGCCTAAAACCATCAGAAAACACAGCTCAATTTATAACAGTAGCAAATTACAATGAAATAATTTTACGGTTGAGAGTTACCATACCAAAAGGAACTGTATTAAAGGGTCACAGCATTAGAAAGGTTGAGAACCATGGCTCTAGACATACCTACCTAGACAGGAAATCTAGGGGAAAAGGGTACACACCAAATGTCACTTTGAGAAACAAGGAGGGTCTGAGGACCCAGGCAATAGGATGATACAGGCCATCGAATTCAGGTTCTTTTATTAGTAATGAAACAATAGGGAACGGACGCAGGGCTCACAGACACTGCTGTGATGACCAACGGAACTGTCTAAAATCTTCAAACCACAGAGTTCACGCACACCTCACCTTGAAGATGTGTGCCTTCAGGATGTGGTGGCCGAGCTCCATGGTCTGCTGGCGGTTCAGCTTGCTTTCCTGTCGAGAGAACATGAACGCCAGTAGAGCGTGTCCATTCCTAGGATAAGAAATACAAAGGCTCGTGACAAACGGTCCCAGCCCCACCACATCACAGGCCCTCACCTAAGGGCTTCCTGCTGTGCCCCTGATCTGTCATCTGTGGGCCTCAGCATGAGTACAGAGAACACTCAGGCTGCTCACTCTTCAGTCATTTGCAGGACCTTTTCAGGGGTCTCTCTCTCTCCCCTTGATGCCTCCATCTCCAGAACCATCCCTTTCACTCTCTTATCACCTGTATTTTAGTTCTAGCCCGTCACAAAAAAATGCAAACTTCACGGTGCTCAGTCACAGCTATAATCACAGTGCCTAGCAAGGTGCCCAATACCAAGTAAATTCCCCAAGAAGTGCTTATTGGGTGGATGAACATAAGAAAGGATGGGCCATAATCCTCAGTGCCCTCAGCCTCCCCCCCCCACCTCCTGCCCCATCATCCTTAGTAGGGCATAACTGGCAGAAGACAAGCTTGGCCTTCTAGGGGAAAGGGAAGAAAAGCCAGGCGCTGCAGAGCAACATATCCCGAGTAGAGAAGAGTCTAGAAGACAAGATGGAACCCATGCACCTCAAACTCACACAGAACAGCCTACCTCTGCCTCCCAAGTACTGGGTTAAAGCCATGTGTCCCCACATATAGTTTATATCAGGCTACAAAAATCAGTAGTTTTCTATTCACCGGTAATAAACCTGCTAACAAAGAAACTAGGAAAACCAATATCATTCATGGTAAGGAGATGAGAGACCTCTGCAATGAAAATTAAAAGCCACGGAAGAAAGAAACGGAAGATAATAAAAAATGAGACTTCTTACGATCAAAGATTGGCAATATAGCATTGTTTAAATGGCCACATTATTGAAAGGGAGCTACAGAGACAATGCAATCTCTATAAAATACCAATGACATTCCTGACACAATGAGAAAAAGCAATTTTTGAGATTCATATGACATCACAAAAACATGGAAAAGCCAAATACAATCCTGAGTAAACAGAGCAATATTGGAGGCACAGTATCTGATTTTGAATATATACTAGAGTCACAGTAACAAAAACCAGAATGACATCGGGTTAAAAACAGTATGTACGCCGGGCGTGGTGGCACAGGCCTGTAATACTAGCACTCAAGGAGGCAGAGGCAGAGGCGGGAGGATCTTCGAGAGGTGGAGGTCAAAGCACGTCCAGGACAGCAAGGGTTGCAAAGAGAAATCCTGTCTCAACGAAAAAGGAAAAGAAAGAAAGAAACAAACAAACAAAACAAAAATAGACACAAGGACCACTGGAACAGACCGGAGACCCTAGAAGTAAACACATGTGGCTACAGCCATCTGATTTTCCACAGGGTGCCAAAAACATGTGTTTGAGAAAAGGCAGGTTCTTTAATGAATGCTGTTGGGAAAACATCCACATGTTTTTAAAAAAAAAAAAAAGGAAATATATACATATCTCTGGTCCTATACAAAAGTTAAGCCAGGTGATCAGAGTCCAATGTAAGATCTGAAGATTTGAAACTGCTAAGAAAAATACTCCATGACACAGACATAGGCAATTACTTTCTGAATCAGACTCTAACACCTCAGGAAACAGCAGCAAGCAGCAAAGAGCAGAGCAGTGGTAACAGGATTGTGAGAACAGCGTCGGTGTAGCCAAGGAAACCATCCCCAGTGTGAACACACAGCCCACAGCAAGGGATCTAACTTATCGGGAATTCAAACCCCTTCACAAGAAACCCAATTATCAAATGTTCAGATGAACCAAGCAGATACTTCTCAATAGAAGTAAAAATGACCAGTAATACGAAAAAGAAAATGTTCATTTTTAGCCACTAGGGAAAATTTTTAAAATATGCTGAGAGTCTGTCTCATGCGAGGCTATGTTCTAACATCAAGGAAAGCGGGCTGACAATGTGGTTTGCTTGGGACGATGCTTGCCTAGCACACGAGAAAATCCTGGGTTCCATCCGCAGCACAGCAGAAGAAATGACGTGGCGTGCATCTGTGATCCTGGTACTTAGATGGTTAAGTGGATCCGAAATCAAGGTCATTCTTGATATAGGAGTTCAAGGCCTGCTGGCCCAGGATACACAAGGCCTTGTCCCAAACAAAACAATGGCAATAACAAAGCAAAAAATGCTGGCGGAGAAAAGAACCCTTCATACTTCTGAGGAGAATGTAGGTTGTACAAACCACCATATAAAGTAGTATGGGGATGTCGCCAGAAACACAAGCACTCCTGCCAAAGTCAACATACAACGGAGATACTTGCCCATCCGTGTTTACCACCACACCTTTCACCTTTCAGCCTCCGTGAGGTGCTAGCTAACTCATGAATGAAGAAGCACGGTGCACAACATCTATAGCGAAGTCCAGCCCCAGGAAGAAGGAAATCATGTCATTTACAGGAAAGCGGCTGGAACTGGAGCTCATCTGTTAACTGAAGTAAGCCTGACTCAGAAGGACTGTCTATCAAGTTTTCTGTCGTATGTGGAGTCTAGAAAACAGCCTGAATGGTGAGAAGGTCAGCCGGGGTGCGGCGGTGCACGCCTGTAAGCTCGGCACTCGGGGACGTAGTGGCAGGAGATGGATCTCTGTGAGGTCGAGGGCAGACTGGTACAAAGAGAGTCCAGGACAGTCAAGGCTACACAGAGAAACCCTGTCTTGGGAGGTAAAAAATGGCAAGAAGTAAGTTTTCTTAGAGGGACAAAGGGAGATAGTAGGAGGGCTGCATATGATCAGAATATGTTAAATACATGTATGAAAGCATACAATGAAACTATCACTGTGGAATTAGTATATACTAAAACACATAATTTACACAGTTGCAGACGGCTCCACTATGGGTCACAAGCACAGACTTCAGTGGCCGCCCAGGGGTGTCCAGGGCTCCGAGCAAAGCCATGGCTTCCCTGTCTTAAGTTCTATCATTCTTATTTCTGTGCAGCCCCCATGTGACCCTCCTACGACTGGCCTTTCCCCTGGGTTCATGCTCCATGTGCTCCACTTCAGATCCAGAAACTGAGCTGAGCTTCACCCACGTGGTCATGTGGGTTACCGAGTGTTATGATGTCCAGTCTGCTTATGTGAGGAAAGGGCCTCAACGGGTTAGCTGATTTGCCCGAGACCAAAGACCCAAGCTTGAGGGAGAGCCCCACTGGGTACCTGCCTTCAGGAGCTCTCAGTAACTGGAGGAGACATGTATAACCATACTGAAATTTGGCCAGCAAAGAAGAGATGCTTGCAGTGGGAGAAGGCATGAAGCAGCCCCACCCTGAAACAGTCTAACTTCCAGTTCTCCTTCCTCATAGACTCCACAGCCGCAATGGTGTCCCCAACAAGACCCAGTTTCCTGTGTTACTGAACGCAAACCACTCAGCTTCCCCTTTCCTCTCTGTGCCTCATTACATCCAGATAAGGATGCAGGACTAGCTGCCTCCAAATCCTCATTGCCCAGAACCCCTCTTGGTACCTCTAACCCCCTTCCCTTCAATTGTCCTCCACTTCCAGAAGTCCAGAGAGCTTTTCCCTCTCCATGTCAAGCTCCCTCACCAAGCCACACCACACTTTCCCATCACTGATGTTCAATCTTCAACTACCAACTTCTCTAACCCTCAGACAGGACCTGCGGAGAGGTACCCCACAGGCTCAGACTCCTCAAAACCAAAGCCAGCCCTGACCTGGGAAGACCTAGCCCACAGCTCCAACCTTTCTACTCTGTTCTCCTTCTGCCAGCTACACTCGGACCCCTCCCACTCTGCCCACGGGCACTCTATTCCCCAGAACTTTCGACGGTCTCCGGACATGACAGATAAGAGAATTTCGACTTCTCTACCATGTCTTCTGCTGGCTCTCCTCAGACCGCCACAGCATGACAAAAGCTCCAGGCATTGCTGCCAGACTGTGCCGCCTGCTGCTCCGATCCGACAGCTCTCCCTGCCTGAAGTTCTTCCTACTAACAGCCTATATCCTTCCCCAAGTTTTCTGCACCGAGAAACAGCAGAAACTGTTCCAGATCATGAGTCCTCGTGAATGGCTACGAAGCTAATAAATCCAGGACATGGTTCAGGGGGTTCTGGCATCACAGAGAGATTTAAAATTGTAGGTCCCTCCTCCCCCAGGCAGGGTCCCTTCATGTAGCTCCGGCTCTCCTGGAACCTCTCTCTGTAAACGAGGCTGGCCTTGAGCTCACAGAGATTGCCTGCCTCTGCCTCCCGAGTGCTGGGATTACAGGCCGTGCACTGTCACCACCTGGTCTGGATATCTCCTTTCAGGAGTGCTCACGGCAACCTTTGGGGTACCCTTGCAAAGTGGAAAACAGGAATACATGACAAAGAAGAGCAAAGCAGAACGCATGGCAGACACAAAGCTTGGGGTATCAGAACAAGCATGGTAACGGCCTGAGACCCCACAGACCACAGGGATACACCAGAGCCTCGGGGGTAAATTCACATGCTTATAGCCAACTAATTATCAACAAGGGTGTTGTCGACATCCACCAAAGAAAGAACTCTCTTCAATCAAGCAGAGGAGTCAAACTGAACACATCTTTCACCACTTAAAAAAAAAAAAAAAGAAAGAAAGAAAAACTGACTCAAACATAAAGACTTGAAGGTGACATGAAGCTACGGACTAGAAGGAAACACTTCAAGGTGACAGAATGAACAGGGACTGTCCTGAAGAAGACCTCGAGAGCCCTGGAAACAAAAGCAAAAGCCGTATCAGAGAGAAGACAGTGCAGGGGCAGCCCACGCAGCGGGTAACTTTACCAACAGGCTATCCTCAGGTCCTGCTGGCTACTGCCTGCCTGCGGTTAGCGCCACGCTCAGCCCAGCCCTGGGCTGCATTGCCACCACTGTCCAGAACGTAGCCAGGGCCAGCCATGCCCCCAGCCCAGCCACTTCCTCCTCTAACAGCAGCTGTCCGTCCTGTGAGTCTCCTGATGCTGTTCCCTCGACAGGCTCAACAGCAGCTGACTGTCCTCAAAATGATCTCCTCCCCTCCCCTCCCCTCCCCCGAAAACCTGCGTAAATGTGGGTGGGGCCGCAGCACACTTTGTTGCCTCTGCAATCTGCAGTCGGCTCTCAGTAGGCAGCCTGCTGTCCTAAACCAGGTCTGAAGGATGATGAGCCCTGAGTACAGGGTCACCCAAGGAAGAAGCCACAGCACCGAGCGGCTACACCTATCAGCACACGTCGGCTCCCCGGTACTCACTGGCCCAAGAAGCTGACTGGGTGCCCACCACAGTTCTGAGTAGGAGGCGACCGTGTCACTAGAGTAGGAGGCAAACCCTGACTCAAGAAAGCAATGATGCAGGCACAAAGAGGGCTTGAGAATGGCCGAGTCCAGAGGCACCTGGAGCCTACCATTTCTGACCTCTCACCAGCGAGGCTGGCTGGCCGGCTGGCAGGCACGCAAGCAGGCGTGTCCCCAACCTCCCATGGTTGGAGTTCTGTAAGAACTGCCTCCTTCCCTGGCTTTGTCTGTGAGGAGACAGCTGTCTGGATTACAATGCTCCCCTCTGGTGCCACACACCTGTGCTCCCCGGAATAAGGTGCCAAGGCTAGTCAAGAACTGGCAGGGGTTAAGGATCCAAGACAGACCCTGGGGCCATCGGCAAACATTCTCCCTAAAACCAAGATACATTTGTCACGTCTGACCCAGCCATGTCGGTGGGAGGGGTCAGATCAATGAAGAGAACTAGCAGCTAGGAAACACCTCCCTGGTCCCACCCAGCTTCCCTTCCACCCAGACACACTGGAAGTGTCCTGTGGTTGTGGTAAGGAGAGGAGGGAAGCTTTTGTAGAAAGGTGTAGATTCTGTTTTCACCCTCTCCCGACCAAAGTGGGGAAAACAAACAGCAAAACTGCACAGAACTTGGTGCACTAATTCCTCCCGCGGGCGCGTCTCCTGTACCTGGGCTCACACAGGAAGGCCGTGCTCTCTCCGTCCGCTCTCCACACCAGCCACTCTCGGAAAGACGGGTGGCAGAACATCCGTGTTTTGTCTCTCCTCTTAATGAGGAAGCAGGAGAGGGCCTCCATCCTCTGCTGGAAGTCCTCCCAGCCCTGCTCGCCTTGGATGTGGCCGGCATTGATGGCCTGAAATATCTGCTCGTCCGTCATGGGATGCAGGGACGCAAGGGCCACGTTTAAGATGGGGAGGGCTCGGTCGAAGGCGGACTGGGTCATGAACCTCAGGTTGCACTGCAGCAGATAGAGCTCGGACAGCGACACAGGCACCACCTTGTAGCTGGCGCTCTTGATGACCAGGTGTCCCCGCTGGAAGAGGTCCAGGGTGAGCTTGAGGTACAGGTAGGAACCCAGGCTCCGCAGCACCAGATGGCTGCTGACTTTGCTGATGAGGGCAGCGTCGGCCTTGCCGTTCAGGGAGATGTTGCTGAGGATGTCCTGGCTGCTCTGCACCCTGTGCTGGACGTAGGCGTGCAGGTCGCTCTGAATGTCCTTGTTGCCTGGGAAGTCGTCTAAGGAGAGCTTGACAAACGGCAGCGCGCTGACGATCTCCTGGGAGAAAACAGAGACTGCGAGTCACGCCACAGAGCGCCCCTTCTCACTCTAAACCAGGTTCGCTCATTCTCTTTCAAGGAGGATTTTCATGGATTACAGGGACTCGTTGTTTTGTATTAAAACATGTAACAGGATAAGGTACAGATAAAAAGCTTATGTGAAAGAAATCCTGAGGTGAGATAGGATCGGTAAAGGCTTTCCCAAAGCCCTCATTGAGGACTCTGAGCCAAGCGAGCAGAAAGAGAGCCCCGGGCAGACAACAGCGACCGGGCCACAGCAACAAAGGGACAGCGAGACCCTGCAGTAACCCAGTACCCATAATCCCTGAGCAGCTGGTTCTAAGACAGGGGCAAACACAAACCGACATGGGGCATCTGAGAGCACAGCCAGATACTGAGATAAAAGGCGCCCTCTCTGCATCAGATACCAGGGCTGTGTAACCCCACCAGGAAATACGAGACTCCCCGCCCTGCCTGTGGCCCTGGGTGATATACAGCAAAAACCCCTGCCTGTCCCCGTACAGCATGTTCTCATTTTAAAAGAAGTTTAAGCAGATTCGCTTTCTTAAAAAAAAAAAAAATATATATATATATATATATATATTTATATATTTATTTATTTATTTATTTATTTATTTATTTATTTATTTATTTTCTGGGCATGAACCTGTTTTGTCTGTGTACTACATGCATGCCAGTCACCCACGACGAGGGTGCTGGATGCCAGGGGATTAGAGTTATGATGGTTGTGAGCCACCATATGGGTGCCAGGAAGCAAATCTGAGTTTTCTGAAAGATTGTTTTTTTAAAGATTTCTTTATTTACTTTTTATGTAGATGAGTACTCTATCTGCATGTACACCTGCATGCCAGAAGAGGGCATCAGGTCACATTATAGGTGGTGGTATACCACCATGTGGTTGCTGGGAATTGAACACAGCACCTTTGGAAGAGCAGTCAATGCTCTTAACCACTGAGCCATCTCTTCAGCCCTCTGTTGGTTAAATCTTAATTGCATGCTGTCATTGATGTTCCTACTCTCTTATTTCAAAGATAAGGTCCTAAGACCAAAAGCCAGGAGAAGAAAAGAACTTCTCACTAATATTTCTTAAGGGCATGCCTGTTTTAGTATAGTAACTATAGGAGGAGGGTAGTAGCAGACAACCATTTCCATTTTGAATGGAAGCTACCCAAGCCTCAGCCCTCAGTTAGAAGAGGAATACAGTACCCAGTTCAAGTCTTCACCCAGCTGCCAAATTATCCTTACTGAAGGAAACATGACTGAAAACACAGAACTCAAAAGTTCATAAAAAATAAGCATGTTGTCTAAATTTAGGTGTAATCTCAAGTTGTAATGAGGAAAAAAAAATGAGTATGATCACCCAGTTCCACACTATGAAACAAAACATTCTCAGAACAAGCTGCCACAAAACCTGCCAGCTCCAGGAGATCCGTGGACCAGAAACCTCAACCAGCACACAGCACATACGGTAAGTCAGGCTCCTACAGATGACAGGGCTAGCTCATTGCTGATGGGATGCTTAGGTAATCCTTGTCCCTACAGGGCTCTCTGGACTAATGTCTTAACGTCTGTATATATTCAATTCAGTAGCCAAATGGGCTGTAACACCAGGCCAGGAGCAATTTCCACTGTATACTCTGGCATGTGGGGACTTGACAGGGGGGGAAAGGATCTTTGGTCACCTGAAAATTCGCTCTCACAGTCACGATCAGCTTCAGCCAGGTGGGGAATTTAGGAATAATTTTGGTAATAAACGAAGACAGCGTATCTCCATAATCAGGCTTATGAAATTCAGCTTCATTCAAGCCATCTATCAAAATGATATATTCCTCTTCCGGAATTTTCTGCTCTGAAAGATGAAATAATTTTTCCAAATTAAGAAATTATGCATTTCTATAACACGCACCACCCAATGCATTTTAACACACAGCTGAAAGTGTCAGCAAAACTTAAGAAGGTTTACATATGGCAGAAGACATGTTTTCAAAGAAGCATATTTCCTATTAAATTTATAATGAAAAAAAAACAGTGCACTGAGCCAAAAGAAAACCAATTCTTATAAAACTGTTTTCAGAAACATACTGCATTACAGATATTAGCAAATCTCAATCATATATATATATATATATATATATATTACAGTTAGTTCTTCATAGGCCACAGTCACCTCAGTAGTCTGCAGCTAAAATAACTGACACACATAGAGCCTAACACTGGAACAGACATCAGGCCCTTCGCTGGAACTTCTTCAGTGGCCTGACTCTAGGGATGGAGGAGGGCCCAGACCTCCCCACACCACCACCAAGGGCTGTGTGACGCCAGTCACTCAGTGGTGAAAACACTGGTTTACGAACGCCCTGGGTGGAGTCCTTCACACAGCCTAAGCCTTGCTTTTCTGTTTTACAAGGGACAGCTTTCTGCTCAGAGCACAGAGCAAGCATTGCACAGCCATTTTAGGCCCTCTTTCCAGCGTCTTCTGTCCATAGACGCTTTGTAGATAGGTAACTCAAAAAGGAGCTAGGTGAAGAAGGATGGAAACCTTAGGGACCAATCATGCCACTGACACTCCTATCTGGGAAGGGGCAAGGGGGAACAAAAGGGGAAAACGAAATGGGAACTCCTAGAAATGGTTTTAGATTAGATTTCAACTCATCGAAGCAGGGTTGGGGGTGGGGGGAAGGAGAAGAACACGCTGGAAGATTCCCAACGACCCACTGGTTTCCAAGCTGCCAGGGAGTAGAAACGGTCTTCAGTGTGTACCTTACCTACATAAAGTACAGTTCTGTGAGAGACCAGAGTGTGCCTCCTTGAAATGTGGAGGACTGTGGGGGTAAAAACAACAAAGAAATAAGTTCGGGTAGCCCCTGCCGGCTTTTAGCTTCCAGACAGGACAGATGGTCTACCAGGAAAAGGGAAGCAGAGGGCAGGGTCCAGCCACTGGAGACATGCAGAGGTCTGGGTGTCAAAGCTTACTAACTACTAGTAACTAGCATTAATCTTCCCGTGTGTTTACCTTCCCAGTTTCTTGCCTCTGAAAGCCTAAGTGGTTTCCTGTTTTCTGACGGCTTACCACTCCTAGAAGTTGCTGCTCGTTGTGGAAGGTGGGGTTTTAAGGCCCTGCTCTCAGTTACCAGCCACTTCCACGCACTGCAGGTATTAATAAGCTCTCTTGGCTCTGTTCTGCTGTGACTACCGTTGGCTCACTTCATAGACCAAGTATCAAACCTTTGCAGGGCAATATGTGTCTTTCCTACAGCTACAAGGCTTCCTTGGAACTGCTCAGTCATTCATCCACATCCAAGACAGTTCACTGGAAACAACACCTCGGAGGATGGATATGGTGGCACCAGATGTGTACCAAGTCACCAACACCCTTTCCCTGCCACCCCAGGACCAAGCTGGCCACCCTTCTGAGGGCCAACGTGGGCGTCAGCCTGTACTGGGAAGCAGACCCGAGGCTCCTGTGGGTACCGTTTCTTAGGCTCGTCAGCGGCTCCAGCACGCCCCTCTTAAAGGCGGCCACGGGGTCCTGCACACAGGAGCGGAGGCTCAGCATGCTCTGCAGCTGCGGCTCCTTGATCAGAAGGTCTCTGTAAGCAACCAGCTGGTGAGAGCGGCACAGCAGAGCGGCGATGCTATGCACAAACTCGGGCACCAGGCACGTGTACGTGTTGTCCGCCTGGCAGTAATGGTAGGCCACCACCTAGGGAGAAGCAGAGACATCAGCATTGTCCCACCCTCTCCACAGCTCCTTCCACGACCTCAGACAGGAACGGAACTGACTCTTCCTGAGATGTGAGCCCGAGCGTCTATTCCCTAAGATGGAGTCACTGGCTAGCTTAATTGCTATATTTACTCTGTTCTTCACTGGTGTGGTTTGCTAAGCCCTTGGCAGACCATTAATTGCAGCCACAAATCCATCTTAATTAACACAAAACTCAGTACAACTGTACCCTGTATTGAACGTAGATTAGTAAAAGTCATTTACAAAACCTATCGCCTGGCCTGGCTTAGGGCACTTCCAAGCGAGCCGGACACTGTTCCACCCGCATCGCATTTCTGTCCTCAAGATCAGCGGCACCCCCAGGGAACTCCCCTCATCCAAACAGCACAGGATCAAATTGGCGGCTATGATCCCAAGCTGTAAAGTCATGGCTGCCGCTTCCTCCTTGCAGGAGCAGCTCTCGCCCTCTCCCCTCCTCCACACTTCTTCGAGGGATGCCATGGAGGCCTTCAGAACTACTTGCCTACTAACCGGCCGCAAGGGATAAGCTGCCTACACCCTGCAAGGCCGAGGGAGACTGGCAATGGCGGTAGGTTGTTGGATGCCTCGCCAACCTCTGCCTAAACAGAGTGCCGGTGACGGAGCTCTTGGGAGTGAGAGGGATGCTCTACAGAAACGAAAAGCCCTACCACTCCGCAAATGAGGATGAAAGCAAACGCGTGAGTGTGAACTGCGGACAGCACGCTTGCATGCAGTGCTGTGCTTTACAGAGCCGTCTGAGCCTCCCCGCTCGCTTCTCCTCGGCTCTGCAGCTTCTGCAGTAACAGGCCGCAGACCACTGCCTTCTGCGCACCACAGAGGTCGTGGATGCAGAATAAACCGTACTGTCACGATGACAACACAGTTCAAGATCTTGCACGAGATCCTGGGATGATGGTAGACTCTTGGTAAGAGATGGGACCATCTATGGTACAGCTTTTCTTAGGGCAGCACAGAACCACTTCTAGTTTAGATTACGCCTATCACTGGCCCATAGAAAAGTGCTAACTGCCCCTCAACTCCTACACAGGCAGAGATTAGCAGCTACATGAGGGCCTCCCACACCCGTGCAAATCATTACAAGATATCCAGTACCACAGTCTTGCACAATGTCTGACAAAAGCATCTTGGTAACCATAGATCCTTCTGGCACCACAGGTAGATTTTAAAATTTGAGTAAAGTTAATTTAAACCACAGGGCACGATACAGGAAAACACAGCTAAACAGCCCAGCAACCCCTTTGCTTCCGTGCCCCGTGGTTATGTGTGCACATACGTGGTTAAGATAGTCTCTTTACTGTGGGTCACAATTAGAATGCTTGAAAAACCATCACAGTAAGGGTGGCTTTGAGATGGACACCATTCGTCTCTGATCACCACTTCAAGACCAGAGGGCTGCTCTGAATCAGTGGTCAGATGGGGCCTCATTGTACCACAAGCAGCTGCCTTCGGGGCACAGGTGACGGTGGGAGTGGGCTGGGCTGACTGTCGTTCCTTTCAGTTCATCTGGACCACCTCATTGTGCGTCCTCATAAGGAGATACACCTCATCACTGCCGCCTCTGCTGGTTCTCCAGCGTCATCAGATCCCTCCACCGCTGCCCATGGAGACCCAAGCAGTTCAGCAAGGCAAGGCAAGGCACGTTCCTGCTTTCATGCAGGAAGGTGGCCCACAAGGCGGTGTTGGCAATGGGGCAGAAGGAGCCCTTGATCATTATGCGTTTAGAGAGAGAAAGGCAGCCAAGGTTCTTTTACAACCTCCCAAGAAAGAATTGGCAGGGGATGCAGAGAACCACGGCCCCCAGGCAACAGAGTGCAATGAGGGCCGAGGCGGTCTGGACCAAGCTGAAAGCTTCCGCTCAACTGCCACTCATATGGCAAATGACAGGGCGTTGCCCGTGGACGTTCGGTGAACACACGTCATTCCTCCGGCTGCCTCGAGGGACTCTCTGAACTTGGTGCTGACGGACTTGAATCTTCAGGATTAATTTTCACTAAAGCTTTTTTTTTTTAATTCGGAGGACTCAATCATACAACAGCTACACTGCACTCCGGCACCAAGCAGCTGCTTCTGTTCCCTTTTCAAACTCATATTTCAACGCCAGACAGACAAATCTCTACCCGTACAGTGAGAGCCAGTTACCTTGGAAGCGAGGTATTTCACCGCGTCCTCTCTTGGCCTCTGGTTTTCGGCAGTGCCGGGCCCAGCAGGAGTTTTGGCCACACTGAGCACACTTGTGGAAGAACTTGGTGAAAGTAACGGAGTGAAAGCAAGGTCCTGGGCAGGATCTGAGGCTGGAGAGAGAGACACACACAGTATTGTAACATCACCGTGTAGCCTAATGAAGGTGGGACACAGCCCTGAATTCGCCCCAGTCTTGAACAAGGAAGAGCAAACTCATAGTGAGGTCTCAAATGGGCAGACCAAATCCCAGCCCATCTCCTCCGCCGGAGAGCTGCCTCCCTAGGTCACATTTCTTCTGGTTTAAAATAAACAAAAAAAACGAACACCAAAACTGCCAGGCAGTTTGTTATGGTACACGCCTTTAATTCCAGCATCAGGAGGCAGAAACAGGCAAATCTCTTGAGTTGGAGGCCAGAATGCTCTACAGAGCAAGTTCCAGGATGGCCAGGGCAATGAAACCCTGCCTCGAAAACCAAAACCAAAATAAAACAAAAGTTTCACATGACTATTTTTTTTCTTGTCCCTTTTTCAATATATTTTCTTTGTGATAGGTTTCACATGAAATAGTCAGGGAAGCCAGGCCTGGTGGCGCCTGTATCTCAGCCCTCCGGGCAGGGGCTGAGGCAAGAGGATCTTAAGTTCAAAGGTAGCCTGGGGTACAGAGTCCTTGTTCACACACTCGTGCATGCGTAGTATGAGAGATGTTTAGCTATTCTTTCTCCCATCTAAATTAGCCTTTATATTTTTAAAGTAAAGCCAGCAAAGAAGGAAAGGCTGTGGTGAACAGGATACAAAAGAAATCTGCATAGGATAAAAGGAGATAAAAGAACTACACACACACAAAGGCATCAAAGGCTATCAGCCTTGTTCTTCCACCAGTCCAAGCACTTGGTTTTGAGACCCAAACCTCTCCAGGTCACTTGCTCAAAATCCTCTGTAGTAATGTATACCATGCATACAAACCCCTTTGTGGAAAGAGGGAGATGGGGGCTCCAGGTCAGAAGGACACCTGAAGGCTGGAAACAGCCCCAACTGTAGTTAACACACCTATAATGATGGGAAACCCTCTCTCTCCCTCCCCACTTAAAAAAAAAAGCACCAAAAGAAAACAAGCAAAACAAAACTCTATGGCTGGAAGTATGCAGACAGTTCACTTAACCTGTGAACTTAGACCTGATACAGTAGCTAGAATAACAGGGAAAACTGGTAATCCTTGCCTATTGAAAGAGCAGTTCCCTCCCCCTACGTTACACTAACATCATAAGCTGGATGAGTAGCAACCATGGACATACTTTTAAGGGATGAACTGGGGCTGCTGGATGCGATCTGTCTCATGCGGCTTCCATGGCAGCTCAGCGCCACCAGCTTGGAAATGATGGCCGTCTTCCCAAACCCCACGTTCCCCACAACCACCGCTCCCCTGTTCTCGGCCAGTTCTGGGTTCCTCAGGTTTTCCTCTATCTGGTGGAAGAGCCAGTCTCTGCCCACAAACACAGAGTCAGTTGTGATGCTGGGCACTTCAAACAGCAAGGGCTTCAGCAGAATGTCCTGGGGCTTGTAGGGAGCAAACCGAGCTTTAAGGCAAACAAACGGGAACAGGCACTGTTACGGGAAGGCAGTGTAAATTAGGATAAAAAGAAGCGAGGGGTTGAACATGTATCTACGATATTTCATTCATTATTATTGTTGTTGTTATTGTTGTCCAGAGTTTCCTGTTAAAACAACTTGCTGGTCCTTTCACACTTCCAAGGCATTTTTAAACATACAGAGAAAACAGAGCAGAAGCCCCAATCATGCCTTCCACCCCTGCTGAGATAAAATGCAAACACAACTTCGCAGATTCCAGGGCACCATCCTCATCTGGGTACGAGGGACCACACGGCCCTGCGTTAGACAGCCGCAGGACGTTGCTGACATGGGCTGAGGGGCTGAAACAAAGCTGATGCTTCAGGAGTGGGAACTACCTTATCACATCAGTCTTCCATTCCGGAAGTCATTTAGTCACGTGCTTTACACAAGTCACATCACACTTTCAATACAGTTCGGATCCTAGTTATCAGACTTCCAACGTTCTGTCGCCATTGTGCCACGGATGTGAGAATAAATACCTTTAACTTCCTGTGCCCTACCTCCAGCCGCACTGTGCCAGGGCAACCTGATTGACGTGCGGAGAGGAGCATTTCTCTGTCCATCCAAATAACTCAGGTCTTCCAATTTGGTAGAACTTGTCGCTGCAATATGAAAGTAAACCTGAGTTTAAGGCCACACCTAAGCCACTAAGTTACAAACTGCTGAATTACTAAGCAGTTCAGCACCACGTTCGACAAAATTTACCTCAGGATAATTATTTGCGCCAGCTTATGTTTCCAGCAGTACTGTTAACTTGAAAAATGGAAACAATTAAGCACCACTCATTCTTAATGGTATGTTGATCTGGTTGCCAGAATTCACCATCATTCCTTGAAAGAAACCGACTTCACTATAATTTTTTTTTTAATGAAAAAAGAAAAGAAACAAAAACAAAAAAGCCTTGACAAGCAGCATTACATGGCACATGTCAGAACTTACGGCTAACACACAGCATGAGAAGCTCTGTGCTTCCAACCTTCCTAATTAAACACGCAGATTCTGCTGGTACAAATCTACAGCACTTGGAACAGAAAAAGCTAGCGCTTGGCAGTAAACATACAGTTTCTTAATCTTCAAATACATATGTGTGTATGTTTGGATATAAAATATATATGTATATGAAACCAGGCATGATGGTATGTATCTTTAATCCCAGCATGGAGACAGAGGCAGGTGGATCACTATGAGTTCCAGACGAGCCTGGTACACATAGGGAATTTCAGACTAGGCAAGGCTACACATTGAGAGCTTATCTCAAAACAAAACAAAAATCAAAAAAGCAAAATATGTAAGTGTGTATTAAATACTTTAATGTATCATCATGTTGTTTATTTCAGACCAAGACAGTAAGGTTCACAGCATATAAGTACCTGTTAAAAACATTAAGGGTCATTTATGGGTCTGCCCAAGTAGTAATTCCAGAAGTTACATGCCAAGGGCTAAGTCTTCTGAAGTCCTCAGAAGGTCCAGGAGTCAAACTGGACACTCAGTGCTCTGAAAACCCTCTGCTACCTCACAGGCTCTTACCAGTGTCTACTTGGAGCATCTTCTGTCGTGAGCCTTTCATAGCAACCTTCACCTTCCTGTTCTTCTCTCATAGTCCACATCATTCTTCATTCTTTCATTCAACAAACACCAAAGACTGAGGAGAGCCTCAGGCCTGACTCAGAGATGTCCAGTACCCCCTGCCTCTACTCCAAGAACCAACCAAGCAAGTGTTCTACCAGCTGCCCCTCCCAGGCAGCAAGCAACTGTTTCTGCATCTTAGCAGTGCACACCCACTGCCTAAGTACATACTGTGCAGATTTAAGTAAATGGTTGGAGACTATGTACATCTCCCACATTAGAAAGATTCAGCTAAGCTGACAGGTGGGGTACGCCTGTAACCCTAATCCTACGGTGATGGAGACACCCTAGGGAGGATAGGGAATTCAACCAAGGATAGGATACACACACAATTTGAGTTAGCCTGGGCTACAAAGGCCCTGTCTCAAGAAAATAAACAGGAGACGAATGAGAGAGATTTCCTCAGGCAGGAATTTCAGAGGATTTCGACAGGCTGATCCAGTGATAGCTTCACTGTAGCTAACTCTACAGACCTTACACAGAGGGAAACTTCCTGCAGTGGCTACAAGGCCACCCCTTCCCCTCCAGGCTCCCTACAGAAGCACAACTAGAAAGCCAACCAATCCTAGGCTCACGCCTAAGGCCTGGGATTGTAGCTCTTTGCTGGGTGTGTGGTGAATGCAACCACTGTGACTCAAGAAGAAGGCGCCATCACGCCATAGGACATAAGTCACTTGAGAGCCCGGGCTTTGGTCCTAACGAACACAAAGACACATTGAGTTTCAAAAGGCTTCTGTTGCTTCTTTCCCTGATCCCTCAGAGCCTGACATTCACTTTGTAATTCTGTGACAACCAAAAAGACTTAAAAAAAAAAAAAGTGACTATGAAAGACACTGAAATCAAAGAACTGGCGGTAGAAAGGGGAGCCCTAGTGTGACGTGGGTACAGGAGATGGGGAGATTTCAAGTGTCTCTGTTTTCAGATTTCCGGCCACCAGTGTCAGCACTGAAAGTCTAGAGCCGGGCAGCCTGCCTGAGCAGTGCCACCTTCCATGGCTCACTCTTCCCACCACAGCTGAGTGCTGGCACGGGGCACATGGGTGAATCCCAGCACGCGGGCAGCTGAGGCAAGGGATTGTGCAATACCGTTAGACTGGGGCTACCAGGCATGCCCTCTAAGCCACAATGCGATTCTGCCTGCTCCCACAGATTCTCAGACATAGCAACAAGAGCCAGGCTCACATTAGTCTACACAATAAACATCTAAAATGCTGGGCCAAGAAAAAGGAGAAGTTAAACAGTTCCTTACCGTAGAGAACCCACGGCTGAGAGCTCCGTGACTAAGCCATGCGCTTAGGTATGTATGAAACCAGGCATGCACACGCTGAGCTTCCAATCTGAGTGAGGGGGTCTTTTCAACATGCTCTTTCAGAAAGAGTATTCTCCCAAGCTAAAGAAAGAGCAATGCGTGCTGACACCCCAAGTCACGGACTAACCTAGCAAAGGTAAATGCCAGTAAGTCCTGGCATTGTTGGTTAATATTTCAAGAAATATTTCAGTAGCTGTCTTTGTTAGTTTCCTGAAGAATTACACACAGTGGTCTCTGGTCCACTCTGAAAGTATTTCAGAATATTAGACATGTCATCAAAAATAGAAAATCCTACAAGCTGGAGAGATGTCTCAGTGGTCAAGAGCACTGGCTGCTCATCCAAAGATCCAGGTTCAATCCCCCAACACCCATGTGGCAACTCACAACTGTTTTTAACTCCAGTTCTAAGGAATCCCACAGCCCCTTATGGCCTCAATGGATACTAGGCATACACATATGCAGGCAAAATACAAATATACATAAAAAAATATTTTTCAACTTTGTAGAACTGTTGCAGGATAACTGATCCCATTGTGAAACCCAAAACTATGAACTGTAATATCCTGTTTCTATGGTGTGGTTGAGCCCTATCACACACCTTTAATCCAAGAATTTTCTATTTATTGTAAACAGGTAATTATGGTTCGGTTCACCCAGCCCTAGCACACATCTTTAATCCAAGAGCTTTCTGAACACAGGATTTAATAAAGTTAATCCTAGGTCATGAGGTGGAACAAGAAACCAGCTGACAGGGATTAAAGAATAAGAAGGACTTTGAGTTGAGGGATATATAACACAGTATGGAGAAGAAAGGGTGATTAGCTCAAGTACTGGCTTTAGCTTGGGCTTCAGCTTCTCAGCTCCCTGGCCTTTTGGGCTTTGAGCTAGCAAGCCTTTGGCCTTGGGTTTTTTCAACCTTTTGCTCCTGGGCTGTCAACTGCACTAGTGATCCTTTTGGGCTTTTTTCCATCCAGACCTGAGCTGAGAAGGAAGGTTAGCTGGTTACTTCCTCTGCCTCTCTGAGCTAGCAGGTTTTCACCCCCACATCTGGCTCCTGAGTCTTATTGGTTAGGAGTTTCCTTCTTTTAAACAACATAAAACTTATTAGCCAACTTCTAGACTAGCCAAGATACAACTTTAAAGGCCTTGAGTCTTGCTTTTTAGTGAAGGAAAAGAAAATGTACACATCAGTCCTCTTGATATGATGGCCTAAATTCAACTCTAAAAAGCTCTTTTACAGTCTCTAATCCTAGCCAATTTGAGTCATTGATTTAAAAGAAGTTTTGTTTTTTTTTTAATTCCTTGCTCTCTACACTTGTCTTCAGAAGGCTAGATTACAGGACTGGCTGGCGATCTTAGGAACCACCTCAGTCCCTTCACCACAGGCCCAGGCCCCATGTGGACAACTGTCAACAGAGGCCTGGCATCTAACGCTACTCTTTAACCCATAAGCCAGCTTTCCCACCAAGTGGCACTCTGTGTTTTTCATGGGTGGTAACACACACATACAGGATGTTACTACATGGTCCATCACATCTGATTGAGTGTCCCTGTCTGCAGCCTGCCTTGTATCTGCTGGGTACAGTTCACACAACTGAGCATTACTCTTTTCCACAACCATGAAACATGTTGGCATCCCCTCGGCGGATGGTGGCAGCAAGGTAGCCAATGAAGACTCCACACTTGTGACCACTTGGCGACAAAAACACAAGGTAAGAACAGCTGCCTATGTGTCTTCTGACTGTGCATTCGGTTTGCAGCGCAAGAGGGAAATGAGCAAGCTCTTTAGACCACGGAATCTGCTCAAACCCAGACGTGAAATCCAGCCCTTCCTAAGAGGGTCAAGCTCAAGGGCACACACAGAAGATAGCAGGTGAGCACAGCTGAAACCAGACAGTTTTGCCCCTTAATCCAGGCAGTCCCTGCAAAGTTCAGTTCACACCCACTGTCACTTCACAGAGCCAGAGACACACAAAGAGCTTCTGGCAGGGCATGTCACCCCCAACTGAGCACCTTTAACATTGCTGAAATTACTGTATTAATGAGTTTCCTAATTTTAAAAAAGACTGGTTACCCTCCAAGTGACCCCGTCATTGTACCTAGGTAACTACGGCCTAAAGCATCTTGAGTGCCACATAGTATGTTCCAGTAGGAGAAGTGGGGGATGGGAGGATGGGACAACAGGGGAGCTTTTGGAAGAATCATCAATCAATGTGCATAATGCTCTCTAGTACTTCTCCCTGGCAGACGGGCCAAATCCCTCTTCTGGCACAAGGCCATTTTGCTTCCTTTGAAAGTGAATTAGAGTTGTACCTCACAACTTTTCCATTAAGGCCGTTTATTTACCAGCTGCTTCAGAGTTCCATCATAAAAAAAAAAAAAAAAAAGGAAAAGAAACACCCAACAAACAGGCAGAGTGACCTAGACCGACTGAAGAAACAGCATAAATTACAGAAAGATCCTTTGATGTACAAAGAGTGCACGGTAGTGCAGGGGGCCATTTGTAAGCACCATGCTGCTAACAAAGAGTTACCTGAACAAGCACCTCCTCTGAATGCAGACCTTCAAAACGCACAAGGGCGGGGCTCCTCCCTCCACCCTCCATAGTCCTTGTTTGAAGGTGGGCCATTGACCCGCCCAACTATCAACCCATGCTTCCTTGTGTGTGCACGGCTCTGTGTCTAGCTGTTGCATTTTGCTCTCCCACTACTGTACGTGCACTCAGCTGGGAGCTGCATTACAGCTGAATTTTCCAAAAGCATTTGACCTCCCAGCTACGATGGACCCCAACCATGCAAAACAAAGGTTTAAAGCTGAATTAGAAACCCTGTGAGCTGGTGTCAACTAAACAGTGCCTGTATGTCAAGATATAATAAGAAATAATTCTCACACGCACTTAAAAGAAATACCAAGGGCAGAGCTACTGAGCGCTTCCCCCTCGTCTACAAAATGCCAGCATTACAGATGACAGACCTAGCGACATTCGGAGTAAAAGGACCACTCAAAGACCTCGTGTGTTTGCCATGGGTAAACTGAGGCGTATGGAAGCGATCACACCGCTGGTTTTTGTCTGGATGAATTTTCTGGGTAAAGAAAAGGAACCTGGGACCCTAAGGCTTGGGAGAGGCGTGGCCTTACCTGCAACGGAGTTGGGCCGTGGCATTATTAGCGAGCTGGAGCTCTGAGAATAGGGGACCGGACCATCTCCAGCCGAGGACTCTGCCTTGGGCAGCACGCTCTCCGCTGGCCCGGTGGGCTCCTCTTCTGCCACTGGGGAGCAGTTATCTGCCCTTCGGTCATGAAGCACTCCCTTCTGAACCCCTAACCTTAGGCTTCCATCTTTACTCCATTCCAAACTGGAGCCACTCCGGTCATCATTTTCCGATGAACTTGTAATCGTGGCTGAAATGAGAGATCAAAATACTTTGAAAATACTTTGAAGGAGGCTGGGCACAGCGTGGGGCTGGCTAGAGTTAAGACACACGCACACCCCCTCCCCAGGGCCAGTGGAAAGTTTTCTGATCTACACAGATTTTTATCAGAGTATGCTTCATACAATGTATTTTGGTAAATTAAAAGAATGTTGCTTACCAGGGGAAATAAACTGCTAAATCACTCTACAGGAAAGGAAAGGAAAAAAAAAAAAAAACCTGATAGGACGATAATGAAAAAGCTGTCTAAATATCTGAGCTTTAATAGTGAATCTATATAATTTGGAGATAATGAATCTTCCCTTTAAACGAAGTGAATTGCCCCTATCTCATTAAATCCCTCTGAATCTTTAAATGCCCTATCCAAACAAACATTTGCTGAGGAAGAGACATAGGGGACATAAGAGCTACTGCACAAAAGATGCAGGATATAGGAACAAAGATGCAATTTAAAGTCCAAGAATGAACAACCATAACGTCTGTCCAACATGGGCCAGAGAGATCAACTTGCTTTGTTCAGAATTTTCACACCAAGGAATGGAAAACCCGGCGTGACCAGTGCAGAGAAAGAACCGGTATGGGGAGGTCTGTTCTGGTTTAAGAATTAAAGTTTAACTTCTACGAAGGTAAACCAGCACGGGGTGGGGGTAGGGGTAGGGGTGGGGGTTTGGTGAGGCGCAGTAGAGGGGGAAAAAACCAGCCTACAAACATCCTGGCCAAAGCTCAGAGGAATATGGGAAAGCGAAGCCCAATACTCACCCTACATAGCTGCTACAGGCGGATGCTCCTAATTTTCAGACTGCCTGAGCAGTACACAAGCCCCTGCAACCACAGGTCACCCGGCCCCTCCTGCTGCCCCAACTGTTAACCTAAGGCTGGCTGTGTCCTTGAGGACAGAGACATGCCCACTAACGATCTGCTTAGATCCCATCAGCCCAGGCCTCTGAGCGCAAGCCTGGCAAATGGGAGCGAGCCTGCCAGAGTGCACTCAGACCCAGCCTGCCTGGAGGGAGAGGCTTTAGCCACAAATATGGAGAGCACACTCTATCAGCAACTGTGGCCACAGGACAACTGGCCACAATTCAGCCACTGCTCTCGCTGCCGCAGCCTAGATATACTGCTCTCCGCTTTCTCCCTACTCATAAGCCCTTCCTGCGTGAGGGAAGCTTTGTAGTGTACCTACCTCAAGCTGACCTACCTCATTTCTGGATAGTACAGTATCTGGGGGCTCAGTAAGTATTTGCTAAATGAGTGAGTGAGTGAGTGAGTGAGTGAGTGAGTGAGTGAGTGAGTGAGTGAATGCATGAGCAATTAATATTTCAGTTCCACTTTTGGTCAGACACTATACCCTACTGACCTTACTGTTACCTGCTCAGGATCATCAGCCTCACACCTAACCAAAGTGAAAACTAGCGTGGGTGGGAGCTGTTTCAACTTCTGGGAAAACAAGATTATTATTCCAATATCCCCGCATGTTCTAGCAGTGATCAACCATGCCTCCACCTCTCTGGGGCCAAGCCAGCCTTCGCTGTGGTTTGAAATGGACAGTTTCCATGCAGGCATGGCGACACTGGCCGCTGTGGAGTCGCTTTGGCAGTGTTAACAGCAGCAGCTGACATTCTAGAGGTCTGCTGCATGCCAGAGACTGCTAATGCCTTACAGGAATGGTTTAACTTATTAATGAGTTTACTGTTTATTGATGGGAATTCATTATTAATAGTAATTCTGTTAATAAGTTAAAAGCATAAAAAATACAGCCAGTCCCATGAAACAAACTGTTTTAAGTCCAATTTTTGGAATTCCGGGTGCTTCTCCTGAGACAGCTTGTAGTAAGTCACGTTCTCAAGGCCACCCTAACATCTGAAGGGTGGAGATGGGAGGGGGATGCCCAGACTGAGGGTGGGGTGATGTGTTTAAGTTTCCTGTCTTGGCTATTTTATTGGTGGTATCTGTCCTTAAAAAAAAAAAGAGCATCTCAGGGTAATCGATGCTTTTCTGCATTTGCTTTCTCTCAGTACCGTGAGCTCTCGCAATAAATATCTCAGTCCAACCTCGGACCCTAACCAGGAGGACCCGGGACCTACAGCACCCCACTTCCTGTTACAAGTGACAGCACAGCAGATCTGCAGCCTGAGGTCCCAAGAAGCCGCTGGGAACATTGGGAAGAGCCTGGCCAGGACTCCTGGGGGGCAGGACAGGCTGAAGGTTTAATTCTCACAGGGAGGGTCAGGATGTGATGGATGGAAACCCTCAAGTACTAGCAGTGAGAGAAAAAAGTGGATGAAAGAAGGTGGCCCTGAGCCATAGGCAAAAGAATTCTGCAACGAAGGAGACATTTCTGTGGCCTTTTCTTTTGTGATACTGGCTATCATATCCGTGACCTTGCACATCTCTACTGCTGAGCTACACCCTTAGCCCTGAGCTAGCCACTTGAAAGGGAGGCTAGAAAAGGTCAGTGTTCACTAGCAGCGGACTCTAATGAGGAGACAGTGGCAGTGGCCACACCACTTCTAGGAAGCTTGTGACTGAGGGGAAGTCCACTGTCCACACTCTGCAGGGTATTGAGAGTGCAAAGCCAGAGGCACTTGAAGCCCAGCAGGATCGCCCTAGTACACAAAGGCCGGACAGTGGACTCTTGGCTCAACTCAGCTGTAACTAAGCCACTGAAGCAAACCAGTGGGTAGAGGCAGGCCAGTGACTCCATTGCCCTTGCACACAAGAAGCACACCTCACAGGACAGCTCCAGTCCCATGGAGAGGAGAAGCCGGTTCTCATAATAAATGACAGGCTACTGCAAATGATTCTGGCTAACAGGAGCTCAAAGTCCTTTTCAGGTTATTAGTATAGGTACTTTGGAGAACATGTGTACATGCACAGCCGTGTACACACACACACACACACACACACACACACACACACACACACCCCTAAGGCAACATCTTAAATATGAAGGCTTTGAGAGAGAGAGAATCTCTACAGTATATTCTAGAGAGATGGCTCAGCAGTTAAGAGCATTTGCTGTTCTTCAAGAGGACCTGGGCCATATCAGGCAGCTCACAACTGCCAGTAATTCCACCTTCACAGGGTCTGGTGCCTCCTGGCCTGGACACAGGCATGTATATGACATAAACCCAGAGAGAGACACGGAGACATACACATTGAAATATTTCTAAATCTTATTTGACCCAAAGAATGGATACTCTGACATCATCCAAGCACCCACAATTCGACCACGTCAGTCCTGCAGCTGGCAGAGATGCCAGCCTTTGTTGACAAACGCCTGTCTTCATCACCCGCCTTGCCTGGTGCTCCTCGCTACAGACGTGAAAAGCTGCTATGACCTCAGGGACAGTTGCCTGCCTTACTCTGTAGTGACTGCCCATTTAGCCATCTGCGCATTCGCACATACCTTCCAAAACACCTTCCTGAGATACGAAGGCGTACACAGAGAGGACCCTCATGACAAGTGGGAAGAGGCGGCCAGACCAGGAGCCCACCCTACTTCACAGAGGTGGAGACAGATTTGGGAGAGGGCTGGTGGCACACCCAACACCAGCTCCCTTCTCTGTGCAACCAAAGCATTTACAAGGCCTCCCTGGCTTGCCCAGGCTCCGTCCATTTAAAAGGGGCTGCATAAATGGCTTTGGCTACGGGAGGTTTTGCTGTCATGAGGGCACCTTATTAAGAACTGTGACCTGCTCAGTCACCAAACAATTTAGTAGGTGACGGCAGACAGTAAGTGCTCCCTCTTTGCCTCACTTCAGCTTCTATGTGAGAGGTACACTTAAAATTGAATCAGAAAGACCAGGGTATGTGCAGAGCCAGGTCGCTCTCTGGGACCTAAGTCACACTGTGGGTTGAAGAGAGCACTAAGAAAGCCAGACGGGTTACAGTGCCAATCCACGCTTAGCCGGGTGGCCAAGGTTAGGATGCTCACAGCACCGGGATCCTCCTGGAGCTATGGAGGAGAGATGGGTGCAGGGAGGGGGCATACACTCAGGGTGAACGCACCCCTAGAACAACATCTGAAGTTCAAAAGCTTTGGGATCCAACCTGGCTCCTCCTCTTTAGAACTGGCACTATGGATTGATTCCCCCGGCTGGTAGCAACCAGATGCATGCCCACCTTACAGAACAACCTTGAGCAATTGTGTTTCTCTTTTTCCCACTGGGAACTTAACATCACTGTCGGGCCTCTCCTAAGAAAGCAAGTGAGACTGTGTGATCCTGATTGCTAGCTTTCTCTTTTCTCTGCTCTCATCTCCTTTGTCTGACTTGCACCCCCCCACAGAAAACTCCTGGTTCTACGAGTGTGCACTGCTTATCCCCTAAGGGGCAATTAGGTAATGAGAATCCTTAAGAAATAACATGCCTACCATAGTGGTTGACACAGCCAGAATAACCGAGTTCATGGCGTGCTAGGCTCTGCTCTAAGCCCTTGTCATACCTTCACTCACTCACTCACTTCCCGCAACCTCCTTACAGACAAGAAAGCCCCACAACTCGTAAGTGTCACGTAGCTCAGAATGCTGTTCTGACTGTACCACACTAGTTCCAGAAAATCTGGGACATGTACTCCTGAGCACACTGACAAACTATGTACACACAGTACTACTGAACATATACCCAAAATACACACTTTTTAAATGGGGGAGAAACAGAAATTACAGTTTTCTTCAAGCACTGCATAGGTTATCACTCATTCCTCACATTCAAAGAGCTACAGAGAACCCCACCCTTCCCCAGGGTAGGAAACATTTAAATAGGAGGTCAGAGTTAAAGTGCCTCTTAAATTATTAGCACAATAGTTGTCTCCCCTTCCTGTACGACCAAGAAAAATAAAGTAGCACTGAAACATCTGTTCGCTTCCAAACTCAGTTGAATGGATGACAGGAAGAGCTTAAAAGTTAAAGCGCTACAGCAATGAATTAAAGATCAGACCAGAAAGGAGCGAGCCGGCTGCTTATGGGAGGTGGATGAAGGGAAGAAACAGGCTGAAAGAGGACATGCAGCCTTTCCAGTGCCTTCCTTGACCAGACCAAAGGAAGGTCTCCGACCACTTCAGAAGTCACATTTCCAGACAGCAAAGGGACTTTGAGGTTGAGAAAAGAGAAATCAGCTCTACCAAGGCAGCATTGTAGTAGTTCCCTAGGTCCTTGGCCAGACAAAAGGTCTTGGCCGTGTCCACTGAACTCATACCGCACACCAACAGTTGTTCAGGACACCGGGCATGCTCTGGATTGCTGGAGTGACAAAGGCAAAGCCTGTGCAGCTGAACCCTTCCTGCACCATCTCTCTGACCAGGTGGAGCAGTTCGCATCCCCAACCCAGGCCAACCCCGCTACAAAGTAGCAAAAAGGCACATACAACAGTCCCTGGCTCACCTGCTCCCCGCTCCTAATACCTATTAGCTCAGCAAGCAGGTTCCCTGGGTAGGAATGCAAGCTACCTCTCCTGCCAGAGGGAATGCCCGGATGGGGCCCTGGAAACCTCCAGCTCCAGGGACTGCCTGGCTGCTCCTCCGGCACAAGCCCCAGAATGGCAGCTTGGCACTTCCGGCTAGTCCTGCCCCTTTGGGTGTTGTGCTGGGAACCCTGTGCGCTGGATTGTGACAGCCAGATCTCTGTACCAAATCTCCAGCTCAGCCCTCACCCACATTGCGCAAGACACGCTTTGCCACAACATGCAGCAAGGCCAGGGACCCAGCTGCAGTTCCCAGGTACATTCATCAGGCCTTTCAATTGTGGAAATACCTGAAGGAATGGCTGTGGGCAGGGCAGTGTGGGAGGGAGGAGACTGGACCCGCCTCTCTACAGAACCTGGCAAGGTAAGGAGTGTCTCCAGAAAAAGTGTGAAGACCTGAATGTGAGCTTTTTTTTTTTCCCTAGAAGAAGTTACACAGTGCTTTGGTAATGCTCTGAAAAAAAAAAAAATCTATGGATAAACTGCATCTACACCGGAGCCTCTGACACACTCAAGCGATGCCCCAGAGCTCCTGACTCCCTTTGGTTCTTGACAAACAGTGGTTGGCATTATACACTGAGAGAGTGTATAATCTCGGACAGCGGCAGGGCTGTTGATTCCACAGTCCCATAACAAGGCAATTTGGAATACAGATACTGTGCCCTGACTTTTTATTGCCCCAGCACTGAGCAAGCATGTTCCTGGCATAGAGCAGGTGCCTGTATGTGCCTGCCAGCGTGAACAGAACGGCCCGAAGAGCCCAAGAGCCCAAACAGAGTGACTGCAGTCAGTGCAGGTGCTGCTAGCTGGAACCACCAAGGATTTCTTCGCACACTGACTATGTTACCAACTCACAAATGTAAAGAGAAACTTTCCTCCTTTACCCAAGAGATTAAAAAAGGCTCCTATAATTAACGATGATTTTTAAATTGCAGGCAACGTAGCAAAATGAATATTAACCCAGATTTGAAACGTTCTAAATAGTTATTACCAAATCAGTTTCAAGGCATTCTAATTTGGGTGAGAGGGGGCAGTACAGGTGGCAACAGGGCAGGCTCGTGTAGAATCAAAAGGCTGGGATTTACAAGTATAAAATGAAAAGAAAGCGCAACTAAGTTTCCACACCTGATCACCTCCCTGGAAACACAAAGTCACAGGGGTGAGCAGGCTAAGGCTAGCTCCAGAATCACTTTCATGTCACAAGTCTGGGAGGAGGCAGAGAGAGAGTTGAGAGAAGATAAAAGTCAGCCCATGACGACTTCTTATGTTCCAAGCAACTGCTGAGGGAGGCGAATGTTAGAACATCCCATCAGGCAGCAGCAGGGTATGGCCCAAGGGCCCCACCGCTTAGCACGAGCCGTTCCTGCATGAGAATGTTTCCACGAAGGTGTTCCCACTTGTACTCCCCACTTGTAAATGAACAGAGGAGAGGGACAAATATCAGCACCCCAGGAAAGCAGAGAGAGAGAAGCAGCCAAGGAGCTGGCATCTACATTCACTGCCTACAGCCACAGTGCTGGGGATGCAGGTTCCTGTGGCCAGCTGGGGGGTGGAGAAGGGGGGTTCAGGTGGCTGACACACACCATCTCGGAGAGACACACAGAGCTGGGGAACAGGGCCACTGTGAACGGTCCTCCAGCCTTCCCGGAGTTTTCCCAATACAGTATCTCAAGAGCAGCAGCTGTGGGGGTCTGCAAAATACTTAAGCAAGTAAAAAACTGGACAGGCCAGAGTAAACAGTGAAGA
>CM053752.1:82401907-82419448 GCA_028658305.1 Pachyuromys duprasi
AGCTAGGGCCACACAAAGAAACCCTGTCTAGAAAAGAAAAACCAACCAACCAACTAACCAACCAAAACAAAACAACAACAACAACAAAAGAGCGAGAGAGAAGGGAACAGAATAGATGAGGCCTTGAACACCCTCAGCCAGAGTGTCCCGTATACTTCTTCTTGGTACTCTCTACTATTAATAGAGAGGAAAAATTACCTTTAAATGTGGTGGTTTTTTGTTTTTGTTTTTAAATCTTGGGCAAGTAAGGCAGCAGCTCCCTTGCTACACAAACCTGGCAGCCTAGGGTCCCATAAAGACAGAAGGAAGAAGGTGACTCCAGTAGGTTCTTCTGAACACCACATCAATGGCATGATACATATATCCACAGGTGCATCATACACACTCATCATACATATACACACGCACACATACATGTACATACACATACGCATATGCATACGCAGACACATGAAAACACTCATACACATAAACATTCATGTATATATTTATATATATAAAATCTTGGTAGAAGAGCCAGGGTTAGTTTGTGTTTCTTCTCCTCAATGTGTTGTCCTCCGTCTTCCTAAGTGGAAAACATCTATTTTCTTGAAATATATATATTTAAAATACTTATCATCTGGACCTAAAAATTACACAGATCCAATTCAGAATGTGCCTTAAACTAACACTAACATCCAGGTAATGCCAATGGTTTCTGTAGGTAAAGGATAAGGAACTGTTCTTTAAAAAGAACTAAAGACACTCCTAGAGAATGCAGTTAATCCTATCTGCTTAGCCAGTTACTGTCGGGAGGATCTGAGCCTCCTGAAGTAGGTAAAGTGGGGCTGGATGACACAACAGAGATGAAGGGGTGTAAGGGTCCATGAGGCCCTGGTCTCCCAGAGCAAGACTGGAAGGGGGCCCAGCATGTTCTAACGGTCACTGGCCTCTTGCTAACCAGTGGAAACCCAATGCAGACAGGGTACATGTGGCAGCCCTGAGAAAGCTGCCCGGGCATGTGGCAACACAAGCTTCCTCTTCCTGCATCTGCCGGGTGGAGTGATTTAGGTTAAATACAATCAGCATGCTAGAAATCAGCCTAAATCATAAGAGAAATTTTCAATAGGTGGGCACTGTTCGCAATGCCCGCTGGTGCTGAGTGAGCTGTGCTCGGAGCACTGCCTTGAGCCTTCTGCTGCCCGAGCATGCGGCGCAGAGGCAGCCTGTGTCTCCCACAGCCCACTTTCCTGCACAGCCTTTGCTACCCGTCGCTGGCTGACCCGGTTCATAAGGCGTACCCTACTGAAAATGGCAACCTAAAGGAAAGCTGGTTCCTCTCTCCTCCAGGCCCCATATAATTTGGAATATGAATCCTCAGCAACACACTCTATAACACTGCTGCCAGGCCCTCCCAGGTGGGAAATCAGGGTGTTTCACCTTCATTTCTGCCCACTGAGATTGTAATGTACTTTGTTACCCTAAACACCTATGATGCCCAAAGGCTGTGACCACGAACTGCAGTTCACACAGTCTGCAAGTTCTTCAGAATGCTAAAGAAGCACACCCCACCCCGGCAATGAGAGAACCACAGTGGACAGGTGGACAGCATGGACACCTGTCAGCTCAGGAACAGGTACACCCTGCTCCAACTGTGGAGGACGCTCCTCCCCTCCCGCCCCTCCACCCCTGCCTCTTCAGACCTCCGCAGCTCCCGTCAGCCAGGAGAGGAAATTCTTGCTTCTTTCCTTCTCCTCCCTACCACGCCCTGGCAACAGACTTCAGAGCCAGGGGTCACAGAAGGGAGAGAACAGAGGCAGGCCTTCACCAGCACAGTGCTTTCCTCATCTACCTAGGGCCTTGTGCTATGTGGTGCAAGCCAGGTCCCCAGAAGCTGGCATCTCCCATCTCCCTAACAGACTACTAACCCCGTTTTTCACTTTTCCCACTTTCACGACGATCTTTCCAGTTCTTCATGCTTGGCCAACTTAAGCGAACATGTTGGCTTGAGCCAAGAAACAAAGGGCCATATCGGTGACACAAAAGGTCCTACTTTTTTTTTTTCAATCAAAACAGAGCCTAAGATACTGTAATATGAGCTGCAGAGACAGCCCAGTGGTTAAGAGAATTGGATGCTCTTCCAGAGGATCCAGGTTCAATTCTCAGCACCCACATAACAGCTCACAACTGTCTGTAACTCCAAGATCGTAACACTGTCACACAGACACACATGCAAGCAAAACACAATGCACGGTTACTTAAAAATAAATACGTTATTTAAAAAAAAAAAGACTATTTAATGCTATTAAAAGTTTTAACGAAAAACTCTAAATAGGAATCCTGAGTAGTTCTTTAATAAAAACCAAGGAGATGTTCCCTGCTTCTGTGCCAATAGATAGTAGCAGCGATTCTTTCTGTAATTTCTTACTTCCAGCACTCGGCTAAGAATCCAGAAAAGAGCTGGAGAAACAAGCCCCCCGGCCCCATATGGAAACAAAATTAAGTAATAAGCACGCTGAAGGAGATCACCGCAGCGCCATGGAAGCATATAATATGGAGTCTGATCAGCAGAGATTGGGGAAGATTAAATTCCTCCTGGCTGCTTACTCTTTCACCAGTAGTACAAGTCAAGTGAGCGCCTGTGCATGTGTGCATAAGTGCTCGCAGGGGTTGGGGATGTAGCTTAGCTGTTTTTCATTTGGTTCACAGGTTTGTACACAAAGGTTCAAAGCCTTGGTCCGATACCTAGTATTGCAAAACAAATCACTTTCACTTTTTCAGCACTGTACCTGAGTGAGAGAAAATGAATGATGGTGGCAGTGTTTTTCCAGAAGATGATTGTAAACGCTTGACCCCACCTCAAATGGCACATTTAAAACCATGACACATGCAATGCCAAGTCTAGAACTAACAGTAAAAATAAGAAGCCCATTCAAAAAAAGGTAGCCGTGGCCAAATCCGTGAAGGAAAGGAAGATTAGATTCGCAGAAGGACATGACATTTCAAGAGCTGAGAAAGTCGTGTGGCTACCACCGAATTCACACCAAAGGTCTGTCTACGGTGGAGAGCGTAGAAACAGAGCACAAGGAAGGCAGCAACGCGGGAAGAGTTTGTTGAAGCGAATTCATAAAACAGAAGTACAGTAGATGAGAAGGCCAACCGGCTGGCATAGCTCAGGGGAAGGCCTTGACGCTAAACAGAAAGGATTTGTGGTAAGTCCTCCGTTCAAATTCCCCAAGTTGGTTCAACCACAGGCAGAAGCATGCTGCTAGATGACCAGGCCTGGAGAACTCAGGGAAACAATGACTCCAAACTGGCAGAATGTCACACACGAGGATGGCACCAATGCTCTGAGATCAGCTTATAAGAACAGATACATGATTCTGAATATACTGGAAGCCAGCCAATAGTTTGAGTGAGTGGTATATTATGATGTGTAAATTACATTTTGATACTGCAATGAGTACAGCATAAAAAAAATTAATAGTCTGATGCCACCAAAATTAGTGGAAGATGCCCCCTGGCTGAAGCCGACTCCTTTGCAATACATGCAGCTCTACAGCAAGCCCACAGCCTGAGGCAGTCCTCACTGGGGTCTTCAAAGTCTAAACTGGGTGAACTCGAGATCTGGTGTTCTAAATTACACTTGGATGAAACTCCAGTTAACTGGAGAATATGGACCTCAGAGGTCTTTCTGACTACGTATCACCGTGGGTATGGAGATGGTAAGAACACATGACTATCCCTCAAAGACATGGACACGGCCCAGCAAAGGGGAAGCCGTGAGCCTCTTGGAAGACGCCCGCTATGAGATCAACACAACTGTAGAGCAGAAGGCTTGAGTGACGTCTTCGGGTCGCACCCGCTGCAAAACAGGCAAGCTGGAGAGCTCAGTCACTGCTGAGACTGCGCAGTCACACAGGCACTCAGTCTGCGCTGGGATATGGAAACGGCGCTCTGAGAGTCGGTGGATTCTTACATCACACAGGTCCACAGGCTAATGAACTAACCCAAGCCCTCGGTTTTCTAGACAAAACTGTGGCCAGATCCCATTATAAGCAACATTCAGAGAACATAGGCCCTAAGGTCATCAGAGGGAAAAAGCAACCTTGAAACTGAGCTGTGGATGTGCAGGGATTTCATGACCCTGCATTCAAGCCTGGTTATGCCCAAGGAATGAGCTGACCAGGGGAAATGGAAGGGATTTTGTAATTTCACAGGCCAGATCTAGTAAGATGGGCTTTTTTCTTTTTAATATATACACACACACACAGCATCAAAGAATATAAAGGCTGAAGTTCTTTCTCTTGGCCGCACACAGCCCCGAGCACTCTGCAATGACCAGGGCAGGGTCTGCGGATTGACCTTCCTGAACCACGCTGAACCCGTTTCTGGGGCGCTCCGGCTGACATGCACCGAGCCATTGCATTGCCAGGCAGTGTGCTTCTTACCTATGATTCCACTGTCCTTGCTTTCCAGGGTGGAACTAGGGCTGCTAATGGTCTCACAGGGACTTTTGTTGGCTGCCGTCTTGCTGACACAGCTATTCAGGGTTGAGCAGGGGCTGTCGGTGCTGGGAGAGGCGGTGCTGCTCGTCAGCGTGGAGCAGGGACTGATGCCCCGGCTCAGAGCTGTGCACTGCAAGACGAACACAAGGGGGGAGTTAACATGGCTTACACATCACGCCTCAACACATGTTTTTGTTTTGGATGCTAAAATGACGGAACTTAAACACAAGACAAATGGAGGCTTTTTTTTTTAAACCTCTATAGCTGAACAGGGGCAGACACAGTTTTCCAAATGCTAAAGGAGATGTGTCTTTGTTCTGGCTGCCTCCTTGGAGGTTTGGATTTTTACTGAAAGGGCAGTCTCAGTAATAACTTCAGCGGGGAACACAATTTCATAAAATAGAGATGGCCGCCGCCAGGCAGACTTCCCTTCATCTAAAAAGCCGGCATAAGACAAATGGGTTCTTTGACCTCTGTACGGAAAACGCGGAGACCGTGTTTCTGTATGGTTTCGCAACCGTGGCAGCCTGATTCTGTTCCTGAAGATTTATGGGCTGTGCTCAGGAAAGGAGGCTGGTAACCACTGCGGTCTCAATCAACGCCTCCCTGGCCCTGCCTCTTCACAGGGGCCCTGGACGGCCACAGACGCTCCAGCCTCTCACTGTCATTTGCACACCCAGAGGTAGCAGAAGCTGGTGGCTGGGCTCCCTGGGATGGAGTGCCTCTCTGGAGGACCAACTATGCGACTCCCTCTCGTTCTGTCTCTGACTCATCTCCTATAAATCTCTTCTTTACCCCACTGACTCTCCACACCTCCTCCCCAGTCCCAACGGCTAAAAGACCACAGGTAATCACAGACCAAGGCAGTCAACTGAGGGGATGTTCCTCTCAAAACAGAAGCAGCCTTAGCATAGAACAGCATCTTAAATCATGTAACCAATAAATAGTCTCTGGGCTGTGGCTATAAGGTTAATATGGACATTCTCTTAAGTTCTGATTCCTTTTTGTTTACCTGAACTACTTCCACCACGATCCCCTGCAGAGACCCAGAAACAAGCCTTTGTCATAAATTTCAAAACACCAAGAGCCCAGAGCTCATTTGACCAAACAATGACAGGAGCCGCCTTCCCCCCCCCCCCCCAAACACACACACTGGTGGGGTGAGTGCTGAGCAGACAGGAAGTGCAGTATCTTCTTCCAGCATTACCATGGTGTCATTTTTGTCTTCAATGGTTATATGGGTGGCACTTGGGATCCCTTCTCCCAGTAAAAATCCCAGCCTTGTCAACAGTTCTTGAGCTGCTGGGGAACAGCTTGGTTCATGATCGGCCTTCGCTTCTGGAACAAAGAAAGAGAACAGTGAAGACGCCCCTCTGGGGAGGTCCGGCATGGCATCTGGAGCTGTTCTCACTCCAGCTGCTTGTCTGCCGCTTCTGTGCACACTCTTAAGATGCACTAAGTTTGATGATGTTGCCTGCCCTCTAGTACATTCTAATTAAGAGGCTGTGACAGGTTGAGAAACTCCAAGTGCGAAAGGTGAAATATTTGATCTGAAAAAGAAGATTCCCTGTGTTATTTCTGATAGCAATTCAAGTTCTCACACATGTGAAAAATGGGTACGGCACACCGTTCTTTGGGTAAGAACGGGCTTCCACTTAACCGAGCACCACATCCAATGTCATGGGAGGGCAGCATTTACACCAAAATGGCATGCTACAAAGACCCGGGGTATTCAGATGTCATGATAAACTGAAATCCAAGCTTTCATTCAACAAGACAGGTGCAGGAGGACTTGGGTGGGAAACTTGCTGTACATATTCCATAGCAGTGAGATGCAAGACCCCATCCCAACTTAGCTGCCAATCATAAGAATCCAAGCTAGATCAAAGAACAGGAAAACAAGTCATAAGACAGGATCTAATGACTACTGTCCATGACACATGAAAAACATTCTCGGCACACAATGCTGGAAGACACCATGTCTCTAAGGTCTGTCATCTGGATTTGTGTACCAAGGACAATGCTCAGTTGGAATTTACTTAAATACTGACTGGAAACTAATCTCGAGCCCCAAAGCCCAAGGGTGGTGAGGTTTCGTCAGTTATGGCTGACAAGTATTGACATCACTCTAACTCCTCTCTCACATCTTACAGCATCTCCTGGAGTAAGGTTATATACAAAAGCTAACCATGTGCACAGAGGCTGGACTTAAGAACAATTTGTGACTCTCAAGACAGTTACTCCATGTTTGCTTTGCTCTTCAACTGGCCAAGACATCTAGACCTGTACATGCTATACCTACTTTGCCAACGAGTGGAGGAACATGAGGGACAAATAACATAATGCTATGAGCTGACATCACCACCACCATGTTCAGCTCTAACTTTGTCTGTTGTAAGCAACTGCAAAGTGTAAGTGAGCAAAACTTTTGTTTCTATCCTCAGTTACAGAGTGGTTTTCCTATGTCACATACGCAGAATGGTAGCTTCGAGAGAAACCAGGCTGGCGACATCTTCGTGAAAGAAGAGGTATCCAGCACTCACTTGCTCTCAAAAAACTCACTGTTTAGGTCATGAGGACTGGTTGCAAGATGGATATTTTCAGTCACTCTGGAACTACAATGACAAAGACTGTTCTGTGTCTAGCGTGCTGATGTTCCCAGATCATTTGAGTTAAACTCAGAATATCCCCGGGCTCATTCCAACAGCAGGGGAAGGGAAACACCCAGGGCAGGTGAACCGCACCCCTGACACACCCCTAGAAAAAAATCCCCTCCCACTAGAGACTACGAACCACAGACAGCTTCATAAGGGAGATGGCACTTGAGAAAGGAGGAAACCAAACCAAAGAAAACCACAACCCAGGCACACCCAAAGGCTGAATCCGGAGGACAGGTCCTACACTCATCCTCCCACACTTCCCCTTCATCCTCCAAACCTCACCCTTCTCCTGCAGTATGCTTTTGGCAAGATGGCTGGGGGTCAGGGACTGAGATGAAGGTGGAAAGGGGAATGAGTGGGTGAGGGGCACATCTCAGCAGCTTCTCTCTGCCACGCCCCTCTTCCTTTGCGAAACAATCTCCACACTGCCAGTGGGGCTGTGTCCCAGCCCCAGAAAGTCTAGCTTCTGGTTCAACCCGAAAGACTCCAGGGAAGGAGCCAGAAACTCCACCCTGCTGGCAGCCGGTACAGAGGCCAGGAGCAGCCGTACACGCAGGCTCAGGTGCTACAAGATTTACCCTGTTGACAAACACCAGCCTGTGGCTCATTTGGCACTCGCCTGAAAGTCCTAGACCCTGTACAGTACCTGTACACCAAAGAGGGACAGAGGGACATTACTGCCCCGGGGCAGTCGCTGCTACCTCCACCCTGAACCTGCACATAGATACCCCAAGTTCCAATAGCAATATATATACATATATATGTGTACACACACACACACCACAAAAATCTAAAAACAATCAGTCAGCCGGCACTTAAACTGAAGAAAAAGGACTATTGTGGGAGGATTGAGACCAGCCTAGGCTGCACAGTAAGTACAGGACAGCCAGAGCTACACAGCAAGATATTTGTCTTTAAAAAAAAAAAAAAAGGAAAAAGGAAAACAGCCTCCGCACTCTCCTGTCCCCCCCCCAAAAAAACCTAGCCATTCAAATCTCCGTGTTCAAACGAGATGAAGAACTATGGCAGCTCCAAGCTTCATGGCCAAGTTGAATGAAAAGAGACATCACATTCGCCATGAAACACTGCTCCCTGTTCAACTTACTGTGGCTATTATCAAAGTTCTAAAAGCACGCTAAGGTTGAAGACGGAGAGATACACATTCTTTATTTCATCTTGCCTCACCAAAACTGCATTTCCCCCAGGGGCTTCCCTAACTGTCCTTTTTGGAGGGGGCTATTTTTTTTCTAAACTTAGTGACCATATCCTTGGTCCCCTTCAGACTGGGCTCCTTAACGTTCGCTAAGCCACTCATCTCTCTTCCCTAACCCACAGCGTTTTCTCGGACTGCACTTTCACTCTGGCAGAATTACTACTGACTGAAGAATGGCAGTGCCATTCTGGGAGAGAAGGGGTGCTGGGAAGCGCATACTGTGTCACCCCACTGCGAACAGATTAGGTTTCTCCGTGAAGCTGCTTTGTGCGCCACAGTGATCCAAACGGAATTCTACTGGGCCTCTCAGAACAAAGAATCTGCTCTTGCTCTTATAGTTAATATTAATTCCTTCATCAATAATGGGGATTCCTTGACCAATATCCATGGAACAGGGACCAGAGAAAAAAGAAAAACAAAAACAAAAAAGCTCATTTCAGCTCACATCTCACAGATTTAAATATATGAAGAATTTATGATGTACGGACATAGACCCAAGAGAACAACTGGCCTTGTGTAAACCCACTAAGCAAATGGACAGCGATGTCCTTCTCAGTAACACCCCCCAATACACACGCACATGGAATCCTCAGTGAGGACCCACTGTGGAAAGCCAGCCCATGTGGGAAGTTAAAAGGAAGTTCACAGATCTCGTCTCTTCTGCCCCTTTTAGCTCTTCACACTCAAGAGTACTACATTTGCACAGACACCAGCAAGCAGCCCACGTGCTAACTGGGCTAACTCTCTCGGTTACTGCCACCATTACTTCAAATAAGAGTGCCCATCAGTTCTCTCTTCCTGTCGTCCCTGCCATCTCAGAAGCCCGATGAGACCTCTGAACTGAAGCTACTAGAACCCTCTTCTGGTCATGACCCTCTCTCAGAACTTCAATTTCCTCATCACTTACGTGGCCATACCCACCTCCTGTAGGCTGTGAACCTCAAAACCAGCAACATGTGAGAAATGCCGGTCTACATCACGAGACAGTTAGCAGCCTGCTGGCTTTAACAGCAAGGCTACACTTCTCTGCTATTCTTCCATCTGTTCTACACACTCACATGAATTTTCAAATGTGCTTATATTTCTCTTCCCCCCAAATTATTGGATATATATATACACGTATAACCCACACACAGTTGCCCAGATAGCATCTTCTAAACTCACTATTCTAAGACAAAAACTCTCTCCCTTTACTGTTTACACCAGAGGTTCTCACTGAGGCCCATGCTCACGGCTCCCTTCTCACTGAAGCTCCCCAACTCCTGAAGTCAGACTCTCTTAGCTGTCTGTACTAGGATTTCCCAGCCTCACCTCTAAGTGAGATCTTCTCCCTCTGTCTTTTGGTTCATGTGGCTAAAGGTTTGTCAGTCTTGTACGACTTTTCAAGAAGGCAGCTCCTTGTCTCATCGAGTCTTTGTGTTGTCTTTCAGGACTCTGTTGCATCGATTTCTGCCCAGATAGTCTGTTACTCCATCCTGTCTACTGGTTTGGGGTTTGCTTTGTTCCTGTTTTCCAAACTTTTGGAGTCCATTTTTAAGTTACATATTTGAGCCCTTTCTGATTTGGGAATCCATCAAGGACCTTGGTGGTCATTCCATATAGTTCTCTACGGGCAGTGGATACTATGTACAACTCTTGGTCATTCACTAGCTATGTGACCTTGAACAACTGAAACACACCAAGCTCCCAAGAGATCTCTTAGTTAACTACGTTAAGCGAGATGGGCCCTGGACCTGGCATTAGGCCCCTTTTCAGAAATCTTAGCCACTTCTACCCATGGCCTGCATCTTGCTTAACTTGTCTTCTTTGACTGATACTATAAGCCTTTCAATTTCTCTTTTTTGTTTATTCTTGGGTTTTACTGTTTTGGTTTGGTTTGGTTTTTGGGACAGGGTTTCTCCATGTAGCCCTGGCTGTCCTGGAACTCACTCTACAGACCTACCTGGCTTTACACTCAAGAGATTTGCCTGGCTCTGCCTCTTGAGTGCTGCGACTAAAGGCATGCACAACACCCAAGTTATTCTTTCAATTTCTTTCCCGTTAATTCTCGTGGACCACCACAATTCCATTGTTATTTCCAAAAGCCAGTATTCTGTGAACAGATCATCTACCTGCTAATCTGCAGTCTGCAGGCCATATCTTTTAAAATACACCTACATGCAAGCTAGCTTTACGCTATTCCAACTCACTTACCTCTGCATTCTACTCATTTACCCCAATATTCAGTCTAAGATATGCTTCTGGTTTTCCCTGTGTTGGGGACTGGACATAGAACCACGCGCTCACTGTATTGCTGAGCTAACCACCCAGGCCTGGGATGTAGTCTTACGGAACCACAGAACTATAACCTAAGAAACAGAGGAGCCTTTTTAGCTGGCTGCAGCCATTCTCCTGCACCTCACCAAGGCCTGACAAGTAGCAATTTCTTGAAGGTAAATTCCAGCGCAGACTTTAATGTGTACCAATTAACTTTCTGTACTCTGGTCCTGTAAAATCCAATGATCTGTTTTATGGGTTTTGTTCTGTTTTGTGCTGGAGAATTAACCCACGGCACTGTGCATACTAAATGGGCTGGCACTCTACCAGTGGGCTACCCCCTAGCCCACGCATGCTTTACAGGCATCATTTACCCAGGCAAGATTTTATAACATCATGGATTGGGTCAACTGGAAAAATTCTGGTTGTGCAAATCTTAAAAACGTTGGCACATTTTATTACACAATGTCAAGCTATCATAATCATTAATATTACATGAGCTCTTAACTGAAAAATCCTGAGACGCTACCAAGCTCAATGTGACAGGCGTCAAGTTTCCCAAAAAAATGTAACTTTCATTTAAAAGGTCAAGTTTTAGCATTGATGACTAATCCTGTGAGGTGTCTTTTTGTTGTTCTGTTTGTTTCTTTAATTGAAGTGACAGGCTCATTTCATGCTCATTTCATCCCTTTGGAATAAAATGTGTGATAAATGCTCAACTGTGAACAATCATAAGTTTGCCAATCATTATTTCAAATAAATGTTATGTTTCATCTGAAAAACTGCTAGTCTAGCTCGCCATTCAAATGAGGGCAAAATGTTTCACCTGCAGACGGCTATCAGACAGCAGCAGGCAGGAGAAAGGCTTTGTGCAGACTCCGTGCTTTACCACCCAGAATACTAAAAAGATAGGTACTCAAGGGTCAGGATTTAATAACACTAATTATTTTCAGTGTCTTATCAGGGGAATGCTTGAGCGGATTTTCAGTCCTGGTGCGAGCGGGCGAGGGAGTCCAGGCCGCTCAAGAGGCGGGAGCCTGCTCTGACAAGTAGTGCTCAAGTTCCACTGAAGAGCGATTCTCACTGTGACGGGGAGTCCCCAGTGTCGCCGTTCTAGTTTTTCCTGCTGTCGCTGTGACACACACTGACCAAAAGCAACTCGGAGGAGGGGACGGTTCCTGTCGTCTTCCAGGCCCCAGCCCACCACTGAGGGAAGCCAGGACAGGGACGTGGGGCAAAAACGACAGGGAAGCACTGCTCAGTTGCTTGCCTGGGCTCACGCTTAGCTAGCTTTCCTACACAGAATCAAGGAGACCTGTGTGTGATGGATGCCACCCACAGTGGGCTAGGCTCTCCTACATCGTGACAGGCCTCCTCAGAGAGGCTCGCAGGCCAATCTGATCTGGGCAGCTCCGCAATCAAGACTTACTACTCAGGTGATTCTCGGGTGTGTCAAATTGACAATAAAGGCTAAGTAGGGAAGACACACACACACACCACATAAAGGCAGGAGGGGGTTCTTAGGAAGAAGTGTTTTAACAGGAGATGGGCTCAAAAGAAAAAGGCAATGGAGTTAAAATGACTAAAATTTATTATATGCATTTGTAAAACTGTCAAGGGGTAAGTATCAACTTAAAAAAAAAAGTTTGAGCAGGGCACAGGGGTCTTGTATGAGACGGTTTCTACAATCAAGGACCATGTGTGGATGTGGCCTGGAACCCCCGCTCAGATGGGGCCCATGATAGCTCGTTGTCGGACTGAAGACCCTAGTGAGGGAAACAGGAACTGTTTCAGTCATGAACTTGATGGCTGACTCTTTGACCCTCCCCCATACAAGCCGGGGAGTGACAGACTAGCTAGATCCCAGGGGAGGACTTTGCAGCCAGCCCTGAGGAGACAGGATGAGCTGGGGTTGGATGGAAGGGGAGGAGGTCCTCCCCTGTTGGTGGACTTGGAGGGGGCGGGGAGGAGAGAGATGAGGGAGGGAGAGGAAGGGTGGGAGGGGATGAGGGAGGGGGCTATGCCTGGGATGCAAAGTACCTAACCTGTGATTGATATAAAAATAAATAAATTAAAAAAAAAAGTTTGACCTTTAACTTACAAGTGCCTTGGGTCCACAGCCTACATTGTAAGATTATATATGAAGTCTACAATTACGTCCAAAGAAAGCCCTTTTATTAGAGATACAGAACTACAGCCACGACCTCCTCAGTTGTCTTCACCCAATTCTTTCTCCACCACTGACCTGTAATTTCACTCATTCACCTTCAGTACTCTCCGGAAATAGCCCTCTCTATGTTTAATTTTTTTGATGGCACACCTCTACTCTTACCAACCTTGTAAACTATGTCCTGCAAGGTGGAAACTAGCAACTGCCATAAGATACAGAGAGAACTCACGGTTTCTCCTGCCCCCTCATGGCTGCGGCCTCTACCTAGTACAGTCTTAACAAAACCCTAAGGCTGCTCCTCAGTCTTCTCTCAGAACAGAACGCTCCTTCCCCTTTGGTCTAACTTACTTTATTTTGCTTCTAAGACAAAGGGAGCCCAGTTACATGCTGATCTCTTTCTTGGTGCCCACCATGATTTCCCAACTCTCAGTTCAGCACTTTTGCTTACAGGTTGTCCACCATCTCCAAGACGCAACCTCTCTTTTAAAAAGTTATATCAAAGGGGCAGGTCTCCACTCCTCTGAAGCAGTTACCTCACAGATTAGAGGTCTTTGGGCTCTTTCTCTAAGACCCCTGTACCCTCAATATCTTTTCACCCATCCCCTCTTTCCTGACCCTGCCCTAGAGACTGTATGTTCTCACTTCCCTATGGAAACCACCTCCTCAACCTTCTCCTAGCCACTACCTGCTACCTCCCGCCATCTGTTCTACCGCCAGATGTTTTGCCATGACTGTCTGTAAGGCCCCACCCCATCCAATTTCTTTGCTAAAACCCAGCCCTCGGTATGGGGCCTCTGGGAGGGGATTAGGGGACCAGAAATGCATAGCCCTTGAGATGAGATTCATGTCACTTATGGAGGAAGGACCTTGCGATCTCTTTCTACAGTGTGAGGTCATAGTAAAAAGATGGCTACCGAAGAATCAGGAAGCAGCTCTTACCACGTGCAAAATCTGCCAGCCCTTGATTTTTACCTCTCAGGCCTCCAAAATTGTGAGGAGAAAAAAAATTCAGTTTCTGCTGTTTATAAGCTACCTGGGGTTTGCACTGTTTTTGACACAGTAGCCTAGATAGACCACCTGGTGAATCCTAAAGCATCCTCTACTCCCACTCTCTTCCTGTGGATGAGTACCAGGCACGCCCACTTCACTACCCTCATCAAAACCTCAAGCAACCACCAGAAGAAGGTGCACTGCCATCTAAAGAGCTGATAATTAAAGCGGGCTGGGGGTTACCTCTCAGGAAAGGAAGGTGAATACAATGAGGGGAAATAGTGATGTTTCATTCCTGAAACTAAGTAGGGAATACAAGGACATCATTACCCTGTAGGTCTCCTTTCTTCCTTACATAGTTTAGAATGTGTGTAAAAATAATTTAAAAAAATAAAGGAATCAATAAAATATTACTATTATGTTTATCTAAGAAGATGCTCTATGCCCAGCAGAATAGGTTTCTGCTTATTGACACTGCCGCATCAGGAATGTCATTTTACTTTTGGTTTGTCTTGGCTTTCAAGACAAGGTTTTGCTACATTGCCTAGGCTGGTCTGCAACTCACTATGTAAACCAGGCTAACCTTAAACTTGTGGGCTGGGATTAGAGTCGTGCACAGACCACACCATCTAGGATGTACCTTAGTTTTCCTTGCAAACCAAACTGCTAAGGGAAAAAAAACAAGTTTCGTCATATTTTGAGATTGATCTTTACTGAGCGATGACTCATTAGATTAAAAACTTTCTCACCCCTCCCTATCACAACATGCTTTGCTAAATGATATAGTTAGGTAAACGTAACTGGGATATGCTTGTGCCCAATCCAAAGGCATAAAGCTATTTATTGCAATGTAATAATCCCCCATAATTCCTCTGGGTTTCCTTCCCCTGTAAAGGAAGGGGTATTATTTGGGAGGAAAACACACTCAGTTAACAGGATGTTTATTTATAAAGGGCCTGCTCTGTGTGGTTCACAGGCTATGAGGACCATTTGACAGAGGAGAAAAATTGGGGGTAGAGTTGCATTGCTTTCTTGATCCATTAAGTCACTGGTTTTGCCAGAGTAGAAAATTTGTGTTTAAAACATATTTCAAAATATTAAAACAAAAATACAGTTCACTTCTCTGTACAGATGTTTACAGGTTTGTGTAAACTTTAATAAACAAATTCTCTGCTTATCAAAAAAAAAAAAAAACCGTTCATCTGGTTGAACCTACTTCCCAGATGGCTAAGTTAATAAACAAATTGTATATGCTCATTGGTCTTATTTTATTTTGACTTAAATTCCAAAGAGTGCGCAAAGAACCAAGAATTCATGGAGTAGCATGGCCAGTAAAACAAAAGCCTAGGACAGCGCAGCTCAAACAGACTGACAGTACATAAGTCTACATGAAATCTCCAAGGCATCTCTGAAGGAACTGTGCTCAAGAGACTTCTAATCTGCTGAACACTAACATGAAACTACTGACAGCAGCCAGAGGGTCACAGAGACATAAAGAAGAGCGCGCAAAGGAAACATGGGAGGCAGGAAGGTCAACCTTCCACATGGAGACTGAGTGACGATCCTGATGTTAAACTCTGGAAACTAGTGTTTGCCCTTCCTGCTTCTGTACATGCTTGCTTCATTAGTCAAAGCTCAGCATAAGCCTCTACTCCAGGTTCAATGATCTGGACCTAACACTTGCACTTTGCTAAGGCAGTCTTAATTAACTCCACTGAAACCTAAAAGATTCCATGAGGATTACAAAACACACCACCCTTTGCTAGTTGTCAAGTTCAGTTTTGTTAGGCAACTAGCTCCCCATCCATCAGCCAACAGAGAAACTGCTGGGGCTTTGTGCCACAATGTAGCTATCTCTACATGTGACTGTGCACCCAGAAACATGAACCATATCCCTGTCTCACACCCACAGAAGGGAACACACCTTGTTTCTTAAAATTAGCCAACTGGAAATGTCTCAGGTCCTGCATCTGCAACCTATGTGTGCTGTAATTCTGGTTCCTAGTGGGGTCTGACGGAGCTGATTCAGGGCTGGGATCTTAGGAATGAGCCCATGGGCAAGTTCTGGCCACTTTAGCAAGACCAATGGCTGCTCTTGAGTTTAGCTTGGCCCACAGTCAAGTATACACACACCTCCTCTTGCCAGAAAAGGTGTCCAAATCTGCCTCAAGCTAGAAGAGAAAAGTTGACAATGAGAGAATTATTTGGAACCGTATTTCTTAGTCCAATAAAAATTCTAAATCTGTCCACCATCCCCCGTCTCACATCAGAAGAACCCAACATAGAACCCCACGAATCCTCCTGATGGTGTCTATGTCTAATATAGTCAAACCTCCAGGATATTAATCAGCCAGGACTACAAAGACTGTGGTCAGTAGAGATTCTGGTAAGGGGTGGCAGAATTCATCTGAATTGAGCAGACAGCTGGTAAACATGATGGCTAGTACTCACGTTCAAAGAATATTTTTGTTTTCCTCCCAACACATAGAAGAAAAGCTGGGGGGGGGGGGGGTCCTACATATGTCACAGCCCATTAGGTCCAAAGTGGGGCCAAAGAGAAGGGCTTTGGCCAGGTAAACAGAAGAATTTTTATTAGATAAACGGAAGCCTAAAGGAAGGTTTCTGTTTACCAGGAACCTCTCTTAACTCATCCCAAGGGGGCAAGGGCATCTAGCTCCCAATCAATTGACCAGTCAGTATCAGCTCAAAGACCCTGTGTGCCCCACCCCTTGGTTTGATCCCAATAAATCTTTCTTTCTATCCATGAAGTGGTCAGTCCCATGAGTCCACTGTGCCCCTCTTGTATCAGCTGACAGCTATCTAACCTGACTGGTCACTGCCACGGAGTCTCTACCTTCAACACACACGCCTACTGCTTCGTCCCTCCTGTCACAACTCCTCAGCATGAGCCTGCTTCTACACGAGTGGCACCTGGACCCAAAGAACAGGGTGAATGCCTCATGCCAGGAAGCCTACCAAGTGCCTGTCTAGTGTGTCCCATACCATGGTGTCATCTACCCATCCCAGCCTCTGCCTTTCCAATCATTTTTAGCTACACATTGAGCCCTATCCACTCTGCTTTCTTGCCATACCCCACTTCCTTCCATACATCAATAAAATGCACACACTGGTGGCTACAGCACAGTAGGGAGGGGTTCTCCACCCCCACCATGAGGGAGGCGGAAGAGGGTCGCAAGCATCCACAGTAGAAACCTGGCTGAGTACTCTATCCACACATGAGCGTCTTTCAGCATTAGAAGCATTAGAAGCATTAGAAGTGTGTATTCAGTTTTTACAGGCGAAGAGTTTTAGTCTCGTCTTTCCGCAGGGAAAAGACTATATGTTTAGAACATTCTGTGAACAAAGAAAATCCCAGTCAAGAACAAACAAGTAAATTCTTGAGTATTAAAAATAAGCAAGAGGACCTATGAAAGAATCAGTATAGCAAAGTATCAAAGCAGATATTAAGACTCACAATTAAGCCCTTGGCAGAGGGCGGGAAGTAATAATAAAAATAAGGGAAGTTAGTAAGACTTGAGGAGAACAAGAGCTCCACAAAGACCAAACTGAGCAGGGGACAGGGGTCTTATATGAGACAGTTTCTCCAACCAAGGACCATATATGGATATGGCCTAGAACTCCTGCTCAGATGTGGCCCATGATAGCTCAGTGTAGAACTGAAGACCCTAGTAAGGGAAACAGGGACTGTTTCAGTCTTGAACTTGATGGCTGACTCTTCAACCCTCCCCCATACATGCCAGGGAG
>CM053752.1:82427797-82510418 GCA_028658305.1 Pachyuromys duprasi
GAACTTGACTACAATAAGAAAGGGGTTGTTTTCAAATAATTTTTTACCTAATGGCTAACAAGTAATACCTTCATAGAAAAAACAATAAAATTTTCTCAAACTTTCATTTAGTATGACAGCCACAGCACATCTATCCTAACCCTCCAACCTTTCTGTCAGATAGGAGACTTGAAGTAACGGAGGACGCGGAGGAAGAGGAGGTGTCAACCCAAAGATTCTCTCCTGTGGGAAAGTTCTCCATTCCTCCCCACTAGCATCTGGGAAAGGTTAAAGCAGAACAATCCTGTGTCTCACTCTCATTCTCCAATGGCAAGGTACGGACTAGCTCATCCTCCTTGGCTTTATATTTGATGGGCATGTATGCACACATACTCCACCACCTATCACCATATACAGAAACCTTCATATCCTACCCCACAGAGAAATGGCCACACCAAAGAAAAACACAGGGAATCGTCTGCCTCTCATTTGGTCAAACCTGCCTGCAAACCCTCCACCTAATCTGCCGGCACTGACATCAGGAGTGGGAAAAGCCAGAGCCATGCAGACTCCAACCACTTTCAGAGAGACATCGATGAAGAATTTTAAGTGGAAAGGTTTACAGGTATAATTAGGGTTGAAAGAAGACTAATTATAGCTCTTGGTTCCAATCTGAGGGCTGGGGTGTCTCTTAATTAGAGAAGTGCCTGGCTAGCATGCACAAAGCCCTGGGTTCAATCTGCAACACTACATAAGATGAGATGCCATGGCCCAAGTGTGATCCCAGCACTTCAAAGGTTGAGGTAGGAGGCTAAAGAGGTCAAGGTCATCCTTGGGTACACAGTAAACTCAAGGCTTGTCCAGGCTACATAAAATCCTGCCTCAAAACTGCACTGATGATGGTGGCAATCACAGTTAACAAAACCCCCTCAGCCTACATGGATTACAGAGACCCTCAATGACATCTAAGCCCACCCCCACCCCAGACTCTGTGCATACCTTGGAGAACAACTAACACCTTCAAGCACACAAAATAAGCTGCAAAGGAAGTAGAAAGACTGCCAGTAGGACTACAAAATGGAAAACAGTTGCCGCTTTCATACAAAATTACACATACTAACTATATAATCCCACCAATTCCATTCCTCAGCCCTAGCCAAAGAAAAAGGAAATGTACGTTTATTCAAAAGCCACTGTGCACACAGTTATAACAACTTTATTTATAATCCACCAAAAGTAGAAACCAGCCCAGCATCTTCCACCTAGCAAATGGACAAACAGTGGTGTGAGCTCATGGTGGACCACTTGGGAGACAGGTAGTAAGAGTTTATTGTTACCCACTATGACATGGATGAATCTCAAGTGCACCCAGCCGAGAGGAGCGGGACTCTAAGGGCTGCTCACTGGATGACACATCACATTCTGAGAAGGCAAAATTCCACGTTTGGAGAAAGACTACGGTGGCCAGGGCTTTGGGGGTACAGCTGACCAGAACAGAACAGCATGAACATACTGGGCTAAAGGAACTGGTCTCCATCTTGATTGTGGCGGCATCTATGCAATTTCAATGCACTTGTTGAGGCTGAAGATCTGTGCGAAAAGGTGACCCCATCTTCCACTTCTCTCTTTCCTGTGGGCAAGGGATGTGGACATGCATGCAACGTACTTAAGCCCAGTTTTCGAGGGGCCGTCAGGTAAGGCCGTGTTAGAAGTGTGTGGTAAAACAAGACATGTCCATGATCAAGCCACTTGATTTCTAGAGCTCTGCAGAGATTCGGGAGTAGGATGAGGAACATCTCAGATTATCCAGACAGGCCCCAAACACACGAATCCTTCTACGAGAAGGGCAGGAAGACTGCCACACAGGGGAAAGGGTGTGAAGTGAAGACAGAAGCTGAGTGTGGAGCACTGTGGCCACAAGCCAGAAACATCTAGAAACACTGAAGCTACAGAACGTAAGTTCTTCCAGACAAGGGCTCTATGAGAGCTAGGCATCCATTGCTGAAACCACCAACTGGTAATCACATGCCACTGTGGCCCCAGGGAACACTGTCTTTGGTACCGATATAGGAGCACCGCTTTGCCTCCAACCCTCCCCAGCCCCTCCCCTATAAGGGCCAATTTCAAGTGACCAAGGAACCTCTGGGTGATCTGGACTGTTAACAAGAAAGGGCAATAAATGTCTTGTTTCATCTACTGCGTGTTTGACTGCTCCATACTTGAAGCCAACTTTAATCCTAATAACATAGTTTTTTGGCCCTAATCTCACCTTTCCTGGGTTGTGCCTATCCACTCTCCTACAACCTAAGCAAATCTTAGAACTCAATGAAGAGCTGAAATAAACTCAAAGAACTGACGTGTGTTAGAGCAAGTTCCAACTGTGTTTTCAAATGTTGACTTCAGTGCCCTTAGATCTGGTTAGCGTCTGCCACAGGTATTGCTGTAACGTTGACCTAGCTCCTGTAACCATGTGATGAGAAGGAATGTTCCCCAATTATCCCCGATTGGTTGATTAAAAGGCTTACACCTGGGCAGGGCAGAAGGAGGTAGGCGTGGCTAAGGTTCTCAGGTTTGGGGGACAGAAGGATCTCAGGAAAGAAAAAGAGGAAGAAGGGGAGAGAGCCACCATGGGTTAGCTTGGAGAAGCGCTTGTCTGGCGTGGGTGAAGGAAGCGGCCCAGATGGCAGAATAAGCAAGATTTTATGGAATTACGGATGGGAAGTAGCCCAGATAGAAATTATTAGGATAACTGGCCTGGGATGGGGCTGGGAGGTAAAGGTAGTTTAGAGGGTTAATATCTGCCCTGCTTCAGATAAGATAAGGCTATTCTAAAATCTATCAGCTGTCTGTGTCTTTTATTGATTATAATAGCAGGTTAGATAATACTGCTGTAATAATTACAGGACTAATAATAAACATTATTAGATTATACCTTTAAATTCACCACAACAGAAAAGACTGTGTATTATTTAGTAATAAGCTTGTCACTTCTTCTGTCAGAACCGAGAATATATATAGTAGAGAAACACTAGTCTTTAAAAAAACAAAATGTAGATGGAATAGCTGAGTAGCCTGTGGGTCCTACCTGAATTGTGTGGTTCTTGGCCTTAGATAAAATTCATGTTAAATATGATTTTAAATTAATTAATAATTAATTTAAAAACTTAAAAACTGAATCCAAAGGCTATGGAAAAAATGCTTTAAATTAACTAGCATACACTGAAAAGCAATTTAAAATTCATTTTATACGTCAGCTGTAAATAAAATGTCACTCTCAGAAATTAAAGGCTCATCTTAAATTGGTTTCTCCACCTTGTTAAGGTCAAGCCTTTCTTTCAAAATATTAGCAGAAGGAAAGGGACTCACTCTTTATCTCCAAGTCCCTGCTTGTCCTCCAGTTCCTACCCTGGTGGCATGACTACCCATGATGCACCACTGCCCGTGTCCTTGAAAGCACCTCAAGGCAGCTCGCTGCTGTGCTGCTGTTGTCTGTGCAAAGGAAGCACGTGGCCTCATCCACTAAGCGGTCTCTGCAGCCAGGACCTGATGGCACATGGGCAATAAGCAAAGCACAGACTGGGCTTGCGTCTGACAAGTGTGCTTGATGATGAGATCACTGAAAAGCACGCACCTTCTGCTTGCTCAAACACCTCCTGCAGACATCATGCAGTGATGTTCTGGAGTCACTTGTACAAACAACACGCCTCCTGCCATCCCTTGCAGTGACCCAGACGCCTGAAACCCCCTCAGCAGTGGGGTTTGGCTGTGTCAGTGTCCTGGGTCCAAGCCACAACAGAAAGGATTTCCACACGGAACTCACCATAGTTCCAGGTGCCTGTGGGACTTTTATTGTGAAAGCCGCTACAATGTATCTCATCTCCCTATGAAAGCTGAGATTAACATCAATTTGAGAATGTCTGACCTTATATCTACGCTTTCAAAAAAGACCCGTGTAAGTGTGTGCACAGTACCCGTGCGTGTGCACACACAGAGGCCAGAAGAGGGCCTCTCAGAGTTGGGTCCCTCAGAGTTGTAGCTGGAGTTACCAGGCACTTGCCAGATCCAAACTCAGGTCCTCGTGACTGAGCAGAAAGCAGTTACTGAGCCACCTCTCCAGCCAACCTGCTTTTCTTTCAAGAACAATTATAACGGATTACTTTGAAGTATCTAAACTTGGTGCTAAGCTATCCTATACTACCAAAGTAGCAGCCTCTCTTTGAAGAACAAAACTGATTTTTCTTTTAAAAACTTGCTGCTAGAACACTTAAGAGTCACAGAATTGAGCAGAAATTGTCCCAGGAACACTCAGTGTTTACCACAAGGTGGCGCTGCTCCGATGCCAGTTTCTGACAAAGGCTCTGAGGCTTGCTGGAGAGGTTTCTTCAAGAAATGATTGCTGGCCTAGAGAGTATGAGGTCCCGGGTGTTTGAGACAACATACATGCTTAGCAGTTTACACTAAGGAATTGGATCTCAGAGGCAAAACTTCCTCCTCCTTTTACACCTGACCGAACAGAATAGATCCTGAACGTACGTGCCCCCACATAGACAGGTCCCGGTCTCACAGAGCGCCAGCCAGGCACCAAAGCCGGTACAAAGGCCTGAGCTACACACAGGAAATTCATTAAGTTGAGCACACTTAAATCCATACAGGCATAAATGAAAAGGGAAGAGGGAACTCTCAAGATAAGGAACGGGCCCCAACAATTTACAGAGATACTCCACTCTTCTCAGAAGTGTAGAGTTCCGCTCCCACCCTTCCCTGTGGGCTGTGCACAGTGACCATCCAGAGAACAAAGTGTGTCCCTTATGTGGTCAATGGAAACAGGGAGAGAAGGAGACAGGGCAACTTCCATGGAGAGAGTGAACAGCCACAACCTTGGCCAGATGATTAAGATCAACACGAACAAAGGGAAACTGTACTGTACCTTAGGCTTTGGGGTGAAAAGAAGCCACCCCAGCTCTGTGAGTCCTGCTTGAAATTCCTAAGGTCTGGCCAACTGTGAGGAAAACATCAGAAAAACAGGCAGGCAACCTACAGAATACCATTCCAAAACCACCAGGTCGTCAGAACAAAAGATGTCCGAGAAACTGTCACAGTCAAGAATCCATGGAGTCACCTTTCATCCCAGCAGAGGTAGGCAGGTCTCTGAGTTCAAAGCCAGCCTGGTCTACAGAGTGAAACTGTCTGAAAAACAAGACAGGAAAAAAAAATATATGGGGACATGATATCTGAATATGATGTGGTAATGTGGAACAGCAAAAGACCATTAGCAATGGAAAACACCCCACAGACTTTAGTAGCTAGCAATATTGGTTCACTAATTAAATCAAATGTATCACATGACATTCTGTCTTAGTGACGGAGGAAACTGACCACAAGACACATGGAACTTCTTTATACTATTCCTGCAACCTCTCTACAAACCTAAAAGTATTCCAAAATACATATTTATAAAAAAAAAAAAATCAAAGCTCACACAAGGCTCAAATAGTAACGATGACGGGCAGATGATGTTGGAGGCAAAAGCACCTGCTACATGAAAGTACTTGTGTCCCTGTAGTCCCACACACTTACCTTACTGTAGGGGATAAGCAGAAAAGTTTGCCTTCACTGCTGGTCACGGAAGGACAATGGCAGCAGTGTGAGGCCCCATGTCCTCTGTGCCAACTCAAGCTCTTGAGAATGATCAGGGCTATGGCCACTGCCCGGGGTAGCAAGCCTGTGAGGTGGCATGAGCCAGGTTTTGAAATCAAAGGAGAATTTAGGTCCTAGCCAGTTACTGCCTGGTGCGTAACCGCCAGCAGAGCTATCACCTAATCCAGGCTCGCCACCAACTGGAGACAGGGCTGATGCTTCCCTCGAGGATCAAAAATGTATGCGCTGTGTCTAGCCCTGACTAAATCCTAACTCTCCAGTCCTCAGAGGCAGACGTCAGGGAAAGCCATGGTCTAGGCCTGAATGAAACCACTGGGCGCTTGCCAGCTTACATCTGAGACCACCGAACTATGTATTGTCCACGGTTGCTTTGTGCCATGTAGCCAAATCCAATGGCTGCCACAGAGACCACGGTGGCCTAATGTCATTCCTGCCTGACAGGGCAGAAGCTGGCCAACTCTGCTCAACTGCAGTATTTCCAGTCACTAACAGATGCTTTCCACTCCTTACTACACTTGATCCTCAATGTCCTGAACTGCCTTCCTCCTGGAAGCCAGAACCCTAAGTGTGGGTTCTGGACTCTCACTCCCGTGTACTCTCTATAAGAGGAACTCCATGGGGGATCCTGTCCCTGACATGCTAAATCAAATTAGTCCATGTGGTAGTGAATTACACCCGCCCTACACCTGGATTCCAACAGAAATAGCATTACTTAGACCTAGAGCCTTAGTACCCATTAGTGCCTTGGAGTTCTTATTTTTAAAAATGTAGGAGAGCTGCCCACCTTGAAATATCACCAACACTGTATCTGAAGGAATACAATGTAAAGGTACCAAGAACACCTCTTTCTTTCTTTCCTTTCTTTCTTTCTTTCTTTCTTTCTTTCTTTCTTTCTTTCTTTCTTTCTTTCTTTCTTTCTTTTTCTTTCCATCCATCCATCCATCCATATTCATCTAGAAAACAACACTGGAGTCCTAGCAACTTCCCCAAATGGCTCTGCTAAGATCCCTAAGCTCTGGTCGGCTGCGCTGAGGGGGGACACCCAGCTGCGGTGCCAACATTGTTGTCTGATGATACAATGCCCCTGCCTGGAGCCTGTCTGTATTCTAACGCCTCAAATTCTTGTGTGCAAATGTGTCACTGTAACCTGGAATTCCTTTTTCCAAACATTTTCTCAGACCAGCTTCCCCTTCACTGCAGAGAATGAAGCTGCTGCGTTTCCTACCAATCACCGAGCAAAAGTTCCAACCATTCTCAACTCCCAGCTGGCAAGTAGAAAACAGACATTGCCCTAGACCGCAAACCTCTTTCATCCTAATGTATAAAAACAGTCAAGGGACATTACTGACCAAAAAACAAAATAACAAAAAGCTTAAATCCTTCCTGGCTCCAAGACCTGGCTGCAACTGTTTCCATCTTCCTCCCTAATGTTAATTGTTCCTCTAGTCTCGGGCTCCAACTACCTAGGCCCTGAACCACATTTTCACATAACATCTAAGCATGGGGGAGGGAAGGGGCTGCTCCATGGTCAACTAGATGCCCCTTAGGAGCTTCCTATTTGCCATGGACTTCATCTACCAAGGACTACTTCCAACATCACACACACAGGGAACTGTCCTAGCTTCCAACCAACAGTTCTTCCCTCTTTTCCATGAGGTCACAACACCCATCAGACTCTTCTGTGTCTTCGCCATCATAGGCTCTCTCGCTAAACTGGGTGTTCCCTAGAGCTCTAGGGCTAAGTGTTTATTTTCCCTCTGTGTCTCCCTCGTCCCTATCCCAGAGTCTACAAGGCTAACATTCAGAAAACCCACATGAAACAAATGTTTATGGAAGCTCATGAAGCCGCTGAGTGAAGGATAGACTCAGAGAGCCTCTGAGGCCATTTGGAAAAATAAACATCACCACCAGAGCGCCCCCTCTGCCTCCACACTGTCCTCTGATGATGAAAAGGATCCTGGAGCAGCCTCCTGCTAATGAGTCCAGGAAAACTGGAGCAGAAAGGGACCTTTGAGCATGCCATATGAAAGACACAGCAACTATGAACCTCTGGGGTAAAAGAAAAAAAAAAAAATAGGATGTCAACCACAAAGATAGAATGATTCAAAAACACAAGTAAAAGTATGATTCTCTTAAGTAATCTGCTAAAACTTTCTTCCTTGCTTCAGAGCAAATGCATGGGACATTTTATTTTCCACCTTCTGCCTATCACCGGAAGTCTAAGAGCCAGCAGTACTAACCAACCGCAGCTCTCGGGAGACAAGTAGGAATTTGTTTTTCCTTCTTCAACAGTAAATTGCTTAGTAAAGTACCACAAACTGTACGAAAAAGAAATAAGGGTGAGAGACGGCTCAGCATTAGAAACGCTTGCTGCTTTCCAAAAGCAGGAATTCGGGTCCAGGCTCCCACTTCAGACAACTCCAGGAAGTCTGTAACCCCAATGGCCTCTGCCGGTCTCTTCAGGTGCATGTCTGTGTGTGTGCGTGCGTGCTCGCGCACGCAGGTCAAGAGCACAAACACAGATAAACACGTTTTTTGCATCTTACAAAAAAAGCGTGCACTGTAAAACCCAAAGTCAGTAAATGGCAGTCCACAGGAATTGGACAGGTTTCCTAGATGTGGCCCACTCATATCATTTCTCCTCGTCTCCCACTCCTCCAGGCTCGCACTGCTTCATCTTCATCGCTTTCAAGAAAAGCAGCCACAGGAACAAGAACACACACCTAGGGGGCACTGGGCTGGGAACAACACATGCTACAGGGATGAAAACCAATTCAGGATCTGGCAAGACCCTTTCTCCAGAAGCTATGGATGGGGCAAGTCGCTCCCAAAGCCACGGCCAGAATGTTTAGACACAAATCCAAAAGTCAACAGGCTCACCAACATTTACAAACCAAAATCTAAATAGCAATTCAGTTTAGAAGCCCCTGAATTTCAACAGCACTGTCTTCCTGGTCAGAAATATAAAGTTTTAAAAACATTTCTTTAAGTGACATATGAAAGGCCAACAAAGGCCAGGAATGGCAAATTACATGATCTCTACGGCCAGTTTGATGTGACATTAGCAACCTTTCTCCAGCGTGTTCTGGGAGACAGCTCTTTACAGACAAACTCTATAATTCTCCCAAAGGGATGGGAGAGGAGGGGATGGAAGAGACGGTTTACTGTCGCTTCTACATAAGGAAGTAAGTATCAAGAGAGGTCAGACTATTGACTTGCAACGATACAGCACTACCAAGAACAAGGACTTGGAACTTGAACCCAGGTCTGTCTTCCTAAACAAGACAAAGCCTGGATAAATTATTCTATTAAGGTGGTAAGAGAAAATCCACTTGTTCCAAGAATGTCTTGCATGCACACATTTAAATGTTAATGTATACATGATTGCATAAATATTCATTCAGGTCTCAGAATGTATACATCTGGCTCTAATAAAGACTGTATCGTTGGGAAAAAAAAAAACATACATTGCAGGAAAATGTTTTCAAGAAAAGAAATCCCTATTGAGTTTTTACTAAAGAGCTTAGAGTGGGCAGTAATTCTCTGGCTGGCACAAAGGCGTGCTTCCCAGCATACAAGTGTGGCATCCAGAGTCCCCAAGAAACACTGAGCTGCCCAAAGTAGTGGTATCCCTAGCGCTTGGTGTGTGGTTAAACTCCACCCTCCAGGGTCACGGTAGAGTCAAAACTAGGGCGCCCCGACCTCACCTCCAGCCTAGTGCACCTTCTCCAGAAAGAGGAGGAGGAGATGGGGTCAACTGTGGCAATGTCGTTTGCTGGGCCCGCAGCCAGGCTCTGCCCCCACGTCCTGTACATGACAGGATCCCGGTGTACAAGGCACACGCTTCTGGTACAGTGTGCACGCTCTCTACTCCATCTGGTATACACCCAAGTAAACAGCAATCTGACCAAAAAAAAAAGTAATGTCTGTGTCATCCAGAGATATTCTGTTTATGAGTGGCTTCCGTGAGCAGCGTAAGGGATGCTGAAGCTGACATGAACTCAAGCACATGAACTCCCCTTGATCACCTGCCTGTGGTAAGGAACAACACCACAACTCTCTCCTGTGCATAGCTCCAAACACCAGGCAACTGTCAACTAAAGGTGTGCTCCCTTGCTTACTGAGTGAATACGATTACTGTAGAGCATGCAATCACCATGATCTTCTTGGGCACTGGCCTCTCATGTCCACTGAGCACATGAGGACTGTCATAAGTGACCACGGCAGGACATCACTGGGCACTTTCTGCTTTTCCGATATTTCCCCTTTCGCTGAGGCCCGCTGCTTTCTTAGGCCTTTTCACTCCAATCACCAGTTCTGAAAGCTAGCTTTCTTTACCAGGCAATTACCCACAACACAGCATTTTCTTCATTTCACACAAGTCATGTGCAAAGCCAGAGGCCATGAGCTACCCGTGTAGCAGGGGTAGAGCTGGAGCTGAAAACAGCTGTCCTGAGCTGTTTCCGTGCCCCACTCACAGGGAAAAAACCTCGCAGGACACAGAGCTGCACATGCTTGCCAGAAAACACCGAGCAGAGGGTGGAATGCCACTGGAGGGCATCAGGCTGAGGATGAAGGCTCTGGAAGACCAGTCCTGTGGGAACCCACTGCTGGCCACTGACTCAAAAGATGGAAATGGCCTCCCGAGAGCCTATCCATACTTAATTACCTCCCCAAAGCCTATTTCCTAATTGCCGCTCATCGGCGCTTAATATTTCAGCCTGGGAAACTTAAGGAAACATCTCCAAGATCACACCTGTAAGGAAGGTATCGGCATCCCATCTCCCCACGGCACCATCCTTCCCGTATCAGTTCGGGACACTGCCCAGGCCAGGACTGTAGGTGGGGAATTTCTCCTCTGGGCCTTTGTAAAGGTTGGCAGTGCCTGCGATCAGCAAGGAAGGCTTTTGGATGAAGAAAGTAATGAGAAATCAAATTTCCTCAGAAAAGCAGTTCCTAAAGAAAGGGTTCCAATAGTGGCCCTGCCAACTGGACAAGCACCTACCCTCAGCGAGGCTTCCTGAGCTCAGTGCTCACAGTCCTCGATCATGGAGGTTATGGGGCTGGGTACGTAGCTTAGGGGTAGAGCACCTGCCTAGCATGTCTGAGGTTCTGGCTTCCATGTTCAAGACAAAAAGAAGAGAAGAAAACCTTGAATGGAACTCGGGGATACAGCTTAGTGGCAGTGTGTGCCTCATGGGGTTCGATTAAGCTGGAGTTATGAACACAAACGATGTCTATATTAAGCCCTGATGACCTGCCAGTATGAAATAGGCTTTGGGGAGATCATTAAATCTAAGTGGACCTGGCTGGGCAACGGCGGCAGAGGCCTTTAATCCTAGCTCTTGGGAGGCAGAGGCAATCAGATCTCTGGGTTTGAGGCTAGCCTGGTCTACAGAGCAAGTTCCAGGACAGCTACACAGAGAAACCCTATCTCAGAAAAACAAAAAAACATAGGTGGACTTGTGAGAGCAGAAACCCCATGACAGCATTATGTGTCCTTATAGGCATAGGGAAAGAGACTAGAGCCGGCCATGCCACAGCCATGTGAGGAGACCATGAGAAGATGTGCTAGTCTCCACAGTCTATTTCCTTTAAAAAAAAAAAAAAATCAGCCTGTGTTGCCTTCATTTCCCAATTCTCAGCTTTGCACATCTTTGGCTACTCTGCCTTCATCACAGCCGGCCATTCCTACCCCCTGCCAGCATTCACATTTCACAACAAATTTGAGGATTCAAGCCAGAGCGCCAGCCTGCTCTGTCTATTCCCACCTCATGCTAACATTCATTAATGCCAGAGATAGATACAGCAGCTTCCACCGGCCTCTGTGATTTCTAGGTTTTGCTGTGAATCAGCAATAATCAAAAAGATTCCCACTGTCCCCACCCCCACCTATTTCCTTTGAGGCGAAAGCATTCATTTTTGAGCATGGCTCTGGGCTCATTCCAGCCGCCATCTGACACAGCCACGGGGTGCAGCTGACACTGCTATACGTGTGACTGTCTAGAACCTCCAGCTGTCACTAACCGCAGGCGGGCGGCAGGAAACAGGCAGCGAAACCTTGACAAGCCTAGAAAATGAGAGTGCCACCAGGGCCGGGGCTGCCAACAGACCTGCGCTAAAGCATACTCCCCTTGGCTCACTGCTTATGAATAGCCCAGCCTGAAGGGGAGGCTGGGCCTTCACTATCAAGGGTGTGGTCTGAGTAGATATGGCAGAAAGCTACGTTCAAAGCTTTGTCAACGCAAGGTGCCGCTACTTTTTAATTGCTTGTGTGGCCATCTTCAACCAATCACATGTGAACACTGAGTAGCAAAATTCTCCTCATCCAGACAGCTTCACGCCTGCATCCCATCACCAGCATACAGAAAATGGCTGGATCCTGTTTTCAGGGCTCCCGGGGGACACAAGCAAGAACCAAAGACTGGACTTTGTGCAGTATCATGGCAGGGAGATGTGATGCCGTGCTTGGCAGAAGGAAAGGCGCCGGGCGGTGTTTGGGGCAGTCGGGGGCCACTCCTCCCAGAGTGGAGAGGGAGAACTACAGGCAAGCTGCATGGAGTGAGAGCAGAGCTGTTCCTCGGTTAGGCCATAAAAAGTCTCACCGAGGCCAGAAGAGAGTGAGCAAAGCAGGGTTGGGAGTTCGGGATGTGACATGGCAAGGGTTTGATGAAGCAGTGATGACCATCCAATGACCAACTGAGGAAGAAAGAACACTCTGTTCAATAAACAGTTCAGGGACAAGCAGTGTCCGTGTGTGATATGATGAATTTAGCGCACCCATCGCACTATGCACAGGTTAACCCAAAATGGATCAGAGATCTAAATATTACAGAGTGAAAACAATGGAACTCTTAGGATAAAACAGCACAAAATAGCACAAAAACTCCATTAGGTTATGGCCATAAAGACACGATATCAAAAAGGACAGAGGCAAATAGGCCGGACAATATAAAACCTTTTTCAGTTTGAAGCAAAACTATCATGACAGCAAAAACAAGAAATCAAAGAATGGAAGAATGCTTGCAAATGATATACCTGATAAATAACTGACACTGGGAGCTGAAAAGTTGGGCAAGATGTATGGTAGCAGTTTACGAGCACTAGGGTGATGAAGTAGGAGGAAGTGCGGGGTTAGAGAGGATGGAGCGGAGCTAGCAACTACTCCGCAGGCGGGAACAAGTGGTCCATCACTAGAGAAAGCAACAGCACTCCAGTACAGCATTAAACACGGAGCTGTGGCTACGCCCCGCCCTGGCTAACGCCACATACACCAGCGAGAACAAATGAAAACATACGTGCACGTCAAAGGTAAAAACAAAAATGTTCACAGTAGCAGTATTCGTAACAGCCCAAAGTGGAAACAACCAACTGTCCACAATGGGTAAGCAAAACGTTAAGTAGGCGCCATAAGATTTTATTTGGTGACAAAACTGAATGATGCAGATTCACACTCAAAGCATGTTCCCAAGCCAACGATGATGTCACTCAGCAAGGATCACCTCTTGCTTTGATGCTAACTGTAGGATTATGCCCACAGTAGGTGCTCTGTAGACAAAGAAAGTGGGGTGGAAGTTGCCTGGGGCTTGGGAGCAGGGAATGAAGGATAGGGAGGAATGCAGAGTGATTAGTAATGAATTTAAGTTTGTTTGGGTTTCTTTTTCAGGTGAGGTTTTAAAAAAGTTCTGAAATTAAACTGTGGCAATGTTTGCAATCTTGTAAAAATGCCTTAAGGAACTGCTGGGACGCTGGAGACTTTAACTGGTAGAATTATGTGGTATGCAATTACATTTCAATAAATCTGCTTCTTAAAAATGCAACAGGGTAAACTACAATGGAAAATGTATCAATTTAACTTTAGAAAATTAGAAACCTCTGTGTGTCATAAAACACTATAACCTAATTAAGTAGAAAAATGGACTCCACAGTTTATAACGTGACTGACAGCTTGAAACAAACAGACACACACTGTGGAGGCAGGATCGCCCACATCCTCCACACCAACCAAGTGTGTGGTGACCCAGCCATTCTACTCTTACAGCGCAGCATGACATTCCCTCAGCTGCTAGGCAGGAACGCTCTTCACTGTTCTTTATCCAAACCCTTACTTGTCCAGGGTTAGGGAAAAGGGGCAAATGTGTGACTGTTGTTTTGTGTACCATAGAGGATGGAGGGGAAGGCAAGATTGGGAGTTGGAAGCCTGCCTGGGCTCCACTGAAGACCCTGATGAAAACAACTAGAAGTAATCATCTATCCAGAGGAGCAGGACTCTCACACATACACAAACACACCTTTAAGGTCTCAGTATTACCTAAATGGCCCTTGGCAACCCTCCTGTCTCAGCCTCCTAAGTGGCTGAGACCACAGATGTGTGTGTCACTGTGCCTGGCAATTTCATATACTTTGTGTATAGATAATTCTTTGTCAACTGTTATCTCTCATGTTGGAAATCAGCGACAAATATATACACACTTGCCCTCCTTAAAGAGGACTTATAGGATGCAGTCACAGATTCATCAGCGGCTGGAAACTTACTATATTATTAGCATTAGTCTGGAAGCTAAAGAAACAAAACTTGAGCCGTTCCTCATATGCCTTAAATCCCAAGCTCTAGCAGAGAATAGAGTGCTGGTATTTCTTTGGATATTCCTGGAGCAGTTTCTGGGTGCCAGCAAATGGCACATGGATGAACTAGCACTCATGAGCAGAAAGTAAGGGGACTCAAGGCCCTTGAATTCAAAGTGGAACACTCTCTGTGTGTGAGCACACATTTGGAGAAGGATGACAGAAAATGTGTGTGTCACCGTCACATCCAGTCTCAGCAAGGGACAGCTGTCGGCCTGATCTTTGGAGAAGGCTATCACAGAACAACTCCCGGGAAGAAATGACTGTTGTAGTCACCATAGCAGAGAGAGGCATCCTTACTGAAGGCTGTCAGGCAGTCTTCTGCTCAGGGGGTAGAAGTAGCTGCGTCTAGAAGGGGAAGAGGAAGAAGGGCTGTGTGTTCCCTGCCTCATTCTCCATCCCCGTAAGCAGCGCCTGGTCACGCCGCACCACCTTCAGCTGGCGCTCTTCTCTATGCACAAAACCAAAACACTCTCACACTCACTCTCACACTCACTCTCTCTCACACTCACACTCACTCACTCTCTCACACTCACACTCTCTCACACACTCACACTCACTCTCTCTCTCTCACACACTCTCTCTCTCACACCCAGGCACAGTACTACTGACAAATGAGAAACCTGCACAAGCTTTGCTTCCTTTTCTTCAAAGAATTCTGAACCAGAAGCTGTTCTATGCGCCCTCCCAACTCCAACTGACTTCGATGTCTCAGTGATCTTCAGAGCCTCTCCAAGTACCAAAGACAGCAGGCAGTTATAGATGCGACTGGATGCCAGCTGAATGTTTTCTAAACACGAGCCTGATCTGATTCAGCTGTGATAATGCCCCCAACACTGTACCCTGGGAAGCAAGGAAATGAAAATGCCTGAGGAGCCCAGACAGATGGCAAGTTCAAAAGGAGAACTACAGAGACAACCCTCCACATCTTCAAAGGTCTCAGCAGTCCACAACTAGCCTGGACAGAATGCCCACAGGCACCAGCCATTTAGATGTTTTCCAGAAGATGTTAACTTAAAAAATAAATAAAAATAAACATAAAAGTCTCTCAGGGGCCTCTGAAGGGAGTATCAAATCGATACAGCTTTCTGGAAAACAACTGGCCACTGTGTAAGATTCTTCACGAATTCAGGCTAGTTCGTTGAATAATTGCTCTCTGGGAAGCTACCAACCTTGAGGAGGTATCAAATGTGCATAAAATTTACCAGACAAAAGGATCAGGAGTTCTGGAGATAGGTTCCACATCAACATGAATGACTTACTGTTAAATGATAGGCATATGGACAGGATTTCACATAGCCCAGGCTAGCTTTAAACTTCTGACCCTGCTATCTCTACATCATAAACACTGGACTTACAGGCATACATGGTTATTCTTGACAGTATGGGAAATGATATATATTACATTATAGTTAAACAAAATCACACAAGAAATTACTAGCAAAATCAGGAAACATTTTAGGTTATGCTACAAAGTTTGTTTTGTACACAATTCTTCTGTCTCACCCTTCCATGCCCTGGGATTATAGGCATGTCCCCAAGATACTTGGCTACAATTTCTTTAAATGAAAAACAATACCAATATTTAGGTAGAAACTAGTTTTAAAATCAATGATAGAATATTGAAACAGCCGACAAATAAACATCAAGCTTCAGCTCAAGAAAACTATAGATGCAATACGACATAAAGCAGTAAAGAAGAGGGAACAGGAAGGAACTCTATCCCGTGGGCCTCAGGTTTATGGAAGGTGGATACAGGGATGAATCAGTCAGTGTTGTAGCTGCTGTGCAGTCATGAAGACCTGAGTTTGAGTCCCAGCACCCGTATAAAAAAACCAGCATAGCAGTGTGTGCCTGGAAGCCCAACGGTGCGGAGGAAGAGAAAGTAGACTCTTGGGGACTTGCTGATGGCCAAGCCCGTCTGAGAGTGGGGACGCTCTGGGTACGGTGAGAGGATCTGCCTCCAAATGTACAGTGGGACAGTCAGGTGTGGCGGGGCATAACTTCAATCCCAGTAGTCAGGAGGGAGCAGCAGGCCGAGCTCTGAAGTTTGACAACAGCCTGATCTACATAGCAAGTTTCAGGCCAGCCAGGGGTACATGGCGAGATCCGGTCTCAAAAATAAAGGTGTAAAAGCAATCGGGGAAGACTCCCAATGTCAGCCTCTGATTTGCACACGCTCACATACATGTGCATAAAAACACATAAAATAGATACACACATGATCAAAAAAATATCAAAATGCCAATAGTTCTCTCTCACGGATGGGATTTCCAAATTAGGAAGCACTCCTGCAGAACTGGGTAGAGAAGCCTTGGCAGACATTAACTCATTTGTCCAAGAATCACATGAGAAAGATGGCTTCCCCTTCATAGCTCCTCAGAGTTTTCTCTAAAGGAAAGAGACAGCAAGTGGAGTGTGCACAGCCACTGTAACGGCTATGTCAAACGGAGACAGAGCTGGAAATGGCCAGTGCTCTTCAGTCTCCCCCCTCCAGCTAAAAGCACAAAGCGGGCAACACAGGGCAAGGATCTCTAGTACGGGTGTGCACAACTCAGTGTCTCAGGTTTTAGATTATGTGACTATAGATGCTGAGGTGTGAGGGGGAAGTGGGACCCATTTGAAATTGAGTTCTCTTCATATACGTCCTATAGGCATAGCCAACTCGAGGCTGGGTATGGTGCCCTGGCAATGCTCAAAGTCACAGATACTCAACCTGTACTGCCTCCTATCATCATTCTCCATTGTTTCCAGTACTTAAAAGGCTGCTTTCTCGTCCATGCCTAATCATAATGGAACCACAGTGAAAAGCCTGCAGATATGAAATAGCTAATGACATTACTAGGAAGAAGCCCCAGGAAATGCCATTTTCTCATCTCCAAAGCAAAGATGTAGTACAGACACTAGTGAATTCCTAATCCCATAAGACTCACAAACAACCACAGTTATGTCTTAATGGGCGTCGATCCTTGTTTGTGATCGTCATAAAACAGATCTTCCAGTTAGAACAATATCAAAAGGTGAAACAATACCCAGAAAATGGAATATTCTGGCAGACAGGAGAATAAAAATACAAATAAATGGAGGAAGGTTGCAGAAGGGTGAATACAAAGAACTGGATATACAGTGGGGGCTGCACACAGCTAGGTGCTACAACACACTTGCCTCGCACAAGGAAGCCCTGGCACTTCCTGAATCCTCAGCACTTCCAAAAACAAGAAACTCAAAGACATGGATTTACGTTAGCACAAGGTTAATGACGCCTCTGCTCGCTTGCTTCTTTGCTTGAGCTTGATTGAATCTTGCAGCCAAGGTAGCTTTGGCTGACCTGGAATTCTCTAGAAGACCAAGGTGGCCTTGAATTTTTGTGTCAGACCTGTCTCTGCCTTCCACGTGTGGAAGGTAAAAAGCACAAGCCGGCCACCCTCCTTTAAAGCTATTTCTCTAGCCCACAGTTCCCAGGATGTAGGTAGTCACCAAAAACATTAACCCGAATTTTCTCACCTCCGGAACCTGTGTTGACCAAGGTGCTTTATAATAGACACAGCAGTTGACTCGTGATGGAATAGGAGTTCCAGTCTCTTGACAGTTTCTGTTTTGTTGTTTAAGGTATCTACTCCAGTAAGGACAAAGCACTGCCCTTTCCACAAAGGAAGTAGTCCAAGCTAGTCAACCCACCAAGTAGCTGTCCAAGTAGTCAACCCACCCTTGGGAATGGTGCTTCATCTGGGGCTCAGTGTTGGTCTCTGCTGTTGGCAGATCCGGCACTCAGCAGCAGCTGTGGCCAGGCCAGCCTTAGTGAGCGGAAACCCATGTTGTCGGGCCCACACATGACCTCCATCTCTACCACCACGGACACTGTTCATGAGCCCACTGGCAAAGACAGAGATGGCCAGGCAAAGAGGTGTCCACAGAACAGTCACCCCATCTACTCGATTACTGAACTCCCTCTCTGCCAAAGCCACCTTTTGGTGAGCATTTTCATGGGACACAAGTATGTTCACATCCTTCACCCAGTCAAAGTGATCTATCCATGCACTTTTTGTCTAGTTGCTTTTCAACTGCTGTGACCAAAACTCATGACTATGTCAAGTCAACTTATAAAAGAAAACATTGGAAGATTTGGGACTCAGAATTGCAGAGGGTAATGATCCATCGTGGCATGGAGCACGGCAGCATACACGCCCTGCAGGAGCAGCTGAGCGTTCACATATCAACAAGCAGGGAGCAGAGAAAGAACTGGAACCGGTGCAGGCTTTCCCCGGCACTGGGGTGGAGGAGGCAGGTAGATCTCTGAATTTGAGGCCAGGCTGGTCTACAGAGCTAGTTCCAGGACAACCAGGACTACACACACACATATGCAGACACACACACACACACACACACAAAGATAGAGAGAGAAACAGAGCACCAAGGGGGAAAAGAAACTTGAAACCTCAAAGCTTACCCTCAGTGACACAGCTAATCCAACAAGACCACACCTCCTAATCCTTTCCAAACATTTCCACCAACTGGGACTCAAATGTATAAGCCTATGGAGGTCACTCTCATTCACACCACCATATTCCTCAAACATGTTTCTCACCCATTTTCCATTCATGCTCTTTCCAAGTTCTTGACCATCCAGTTAATCCACTGGCTACAGTCAATGAATCAGTAAAGAACTATCCATCTGGCTGTTTCCTCCTTCCAAACAAAATGTACTGCCTGAGCTTAATTGGCATCTAGTGGTGAAGGGTTTCTATACAAGCAAGTAAAACAGATTGGTGAGGGCAGATATGGTGGCGCACGCCTTTGATCCCAGCACTCAGGGAGGCAGAGACATTCAAATGACTCTGAGTTTGAGGCCAGCCTGGTCTACAAAACGAGTCCAGGACAGACAAGAGAAACCCTATTTCAAAACAAAAACAAAAACAAAAAAAAACACCACCACCAACAACAACAACACAGATTGAGTTTTTTATGCGTAGCCAGCTTGGTCATGAACTCTAGATTCCAAGGTCTGGTGTCTTTTAAAAGCAACTTTGTGAAAGTCCCATGGCCGGGCAGTTGGAAAACACCCAGAGGCCCTCAGTCTTACGGTGTGGGCAGGCTGAATATGATGAGTGAGTATGTTGCGAAGGGATGGGAGGGAAAGGGGAGGGGGGTGGTTTGTGAGCTATGAAGAGAGGAGCCATCTGATGTGAGAGGCCGGCACTGCCACACGAGGCCATGGTGATGGCCAGCCTGTGTTGCCGCAGAGGGCCAAGCCTGGGTCTGTCTCGCTAACACAGCAGGGGTCTGTAACCAGTACCACCAACGGCTATGTGGACCTTCATGGTCTGGGCTGAGGCCAAGGGCCTTGATGAGCTGTCTCCACCCCTCGACGACCAGTGGTGCCAGCAATAACATGGGCACAGCATGAGAGCTGGCCCTGGAGGTATGGGTGCGGGAGAGGGGGCCCTGCTGATGTGGGTGTGAAAACGTGGGAAGGCTAAACAACTCAGCTACCGCCGAGGCCCAGGCCCAGGCCTCTGAGTTGGCCCACCCTAACATCTACACCATCTATAAACTGCTAGAGAGAGGGAAAGGGTCCGTCCTGCAGAACCAAAGCTGCAGGATCTCCATGACATCAGACAATAACAGGATATCCACGAGAAATCTCAGTGAGGATGCAGTATTGATGGTGTAGCAAAAGCCAGAGGCCCCAAACCTCATTGCAAGAACCATTTGCAAGTAAAGCTGCCTGGACAAAATGGTATACTGTGTAACAACTGCGACACATTGCAGCTTCCATGGTGGGGGAGGTTGCAAGGGTGGGGGCAGATATGGAAGGACTGAAAAATGAGTGGGATGGGGTGCATGATGTGAAGTTCACAAAGAATCCAAAAAATTACGCTAAACGTAAGCACCACAAAACTTAACGAGAGTCAGCAAGGTAATCTGAAAGCTGGATCTGAGCAACAGTCCCGGGGCACAGGCCACGGGAGAAATGGCGGGTTCCGGAGGGTGGAGTAGTTCATAATCTTCTGGGAATTGCACTGTATTTACTGTATCAGCAGCAGCAACAGTGCTAGTTTTAAAATAGATGGGTATTTTAAAAGCCAGTGCATGTTCACGGCCATATGTCAACCCTTTTTAAAAATTAAAAACAAAGCAGGTAAGACATTAGCACTCTGGATACTTTCCCAATGATACGGTTCAAGTAGAAATAGCAACTATGAAAATACTCTCCCATGTCTTCTGAGTCACTGTCGTTATTAAGCAACCATCTCTGCTTTGATTTTTTAACTTAGAATTACTAAGATAATAATGCCAAAGCACCACTGTGAGACACTAATTTGCTACACGGATTTGGGCAGTGTACAAGAACTTGTTCTACTAGCATGGATCTGCTCAGCTGAACAAAAGCATCACAAATGGAAGGCATTTTCCTGAACCCATTAAAAGATTGAATATTCAGGGGGTACTGCTACATCCTTCTGACTGGAAGACCATCCACAAGAACTTAGAAATAAATTTCAGTTTTTTAAAAATATTTTTTCTTTTATTGTGTGTTTGTGGGTGTTTTGCTTAGCAGCTCCTGTCCATGGGCCACATGCATGCAGTACCTGTAGAGACCAGAAGAAGGCATCTTATTCCCTGGGATTGGAGTGGCAGATGGTTGTTAGTTATCATGTTGGTTCTAGAAATTGAGCTCAGGTCCTCTGGAAGAACAGCCAGAGGTTATTCTCAGTAACCTCTGAGCCATCTCTCTCCAGCCCATAAGTTTCATTTTCACGAGAGATATTTCCCAAAGCCAAATCCGATATTGGTCCAGGAACGTGGGACACTTAGGTCAGGGTTTCTCTACCCATGTGATGAGAGTCCTCTTGAACCCCTTCAAGACGGTCATGCTGCCTGGGCTGGCCTGGCCGTGCCACAGAGACCCCACCAGACAGACACTGACAGACTTTGCTATCAGTAATAAAATTAGGTCTGAGATGTAGCATTCCCTAAAGTCTCGGGTATCCCCAGCCCTGAGGCAAAGTAACAACAATTCCTGGTCTGAGCAACTGTGTGGTAGACGGCAACAAGTTTCAGTATGTCCAATCTCTGTGCTTGGCATTCCCTTCATCTTCGGTTCTTTGGTAAGATACAGGCCCAGGGCCATCCCTATTTTTCATAGGCATCAGTTATGTGATGTTGCACAATGTTAATGGAAAAAAAGAAAAAAAGAAAAAGCAACACACCATTATTCAGTGATGCTTGTGAAAGTGCAGGAAGGCGCACTTAATTCAGGAGCGGATGCTGGACCACTGCAGCAGAATTTTTCAGTCAAGAAAAAGACTAGGCTCAACTCCTGACAGTTCCACAGCCAAGGGGGGATGTATAGCCTAGGTACAGGGTGGAGGTCAGTGGGCGGAAAATCACAAGGAGGAAGCCTCAGGGGTGAGGAGAATTCTGGCTTTATCTGAGCTAACAGGAGACGTGCTGCAGTTAGGCCAGGAGATTAGCTTTGACCTGGGCCATGGTGGCAGGGTGAGGGGTGGGGGTGAGGGGGAGATAAGACTTCCATGTTAAGCTGACATAACAGGTTTCTTGGCTAAATCCTGTACCAGAAGCTCCAGACAGGCCTGGGAGGAGGTTCATGAGTCTAACTGAAGTTTGGCAAAGTAAAGCACTTCTGTTGATAAGCTCACTAACCTAGGGTGAAAGACAAGTAATCTAGTTAGGTTAAAAGATGTGTGCAGTTTCTAAAGACAACCCACTCTAGGCAGGGGAACCTAGCCAGAGAGGTCCTGTGGGAACCACAATTTGCAGGAAGAAAAGACATCTGACACAGATACAGCAGTGCAGCAAGTGAAGGACATTCCAGGAATTTCCCTCAGTACTGATAAACAGGTCAAATTCCTTGGCACAGGAAATTACTTCATACCAAAAAAGTTCCCAAGTTCCAGCTAATGGCTCAACTATAAACAATGTTATCCAAAATAAAGTTCTGGAACAATGAAAGGTTCTAGACACTCAACCAAATTCACGCCACCATTTCTAACATGTCACACCTCAGAGTTTCCCCTCTTAATTTTATCCCAGATAATTCTCGAACACCAAAAAAGGACTCAAAAATAATGTAACTGTCATTTCAAGTAACACAAATATTTAGGAAACCAGAAACTAATTAATTTCATAGCCCTGGGGCACAATTTAGATGAACTCTGAGTATGTTCCCATGTAATTGAGAAGAATTTTCATTGGCACATGATCAATGGGAACCCAAATTACCCTGCCTTTTGTAAGCAAATATTCAGCCAATTTAAAAGAATATCAAAGACCTGTGAGGACTCCAGGGACGAGGTCGGGAAGGGCTTTCCTCACATCTGAAGCCCAGCCTCTCATGGTCTGCTACTATGTGTTTTTCTTCTCTGTGCGGGCAAGTGTATGATGAAAGGCATCAAAATGCCTTATACAAGTAACCCGTGAGTCCCTGGCTCCTGTCCTGTTACAAGCCTGAGTCTTCACCAGAACTTAGGCTTTGTAGCTGTTCCAATGCTGGACGATGTCAGCAGGCAAAGAGATCCAATATGTAAGGCTTGGCCATAACAAACAGGCTGCTGTCAGTGACACTTGCCTGCATCCATGACTTCAGGGGCATCTTGTAAGAGACAGTGTTCCTCAGTTCACCGGGAAGAAACTGACAAAGCCAGTGATGAACAGTAGTTCTTAACCAAGACCTCAAATCTGTATGCAAGTCTATCCTGCTCAGCTCACCATTATATATGGAGGTGGAACTATGCAGACAAGTAGACTGAAATACTTTGTTCTCTCTGGAGCCAGGGGCAGTTGGCCAAGAGCAGAGAAGCCAAGTGCAATTTCCCAGTACCCATGTCAGGCAGCTCACAACCACCCTCCTGTAACTACAACCCCAAGAGATCCAACAACTTCTTCTGGTCTCTGAGGGTACCTGAACTTACATGTATGTGCACATACACACAAACATGTAACTAAAAATAAACATTTAAATCCACTTCTTCTAAAAGTTATTTTAACACTGGGAAAAGAATTTCTGGAGATGAGGTCTCTCACTAAGGTACCCAAGCTGGCCTGGAACTCCGGGGCTCGAGCAATTCTGCGTCAGCCGCCTAAGTGCTAAGTCGACAGGTACACAGGTAAACACAACCATCCCTGGTTCTCCCAGAAGACGCCCTATAGGTATTCACCTTGCTTACTTTTAATGTATATATTATTTAGATAGCCACTATAGCTTATGTAGATACTGGGGAATTTTTATTTTTATTTTTTTACCTGGAGATTTTTTGTTTGATCTCGACTGTGTCAAGTGGGACTGTCGGGGCAGCAAAGGTGACGAAGGAAGAGACATGGAGACCCCCTTGGCCAAGTTCACACGATAGGTTTCCTCTGCTGCAGGGAGACTGTTCACAGTAGAGTCACCACCAAGACCGGAGGGTGAGGCAGGCGTCTCTGGACCAAAATCACCTCCTGGAATAGAGAGATGAGATCTAGGTTACACCATCTGTAATGAGTCAATGAGACCTGAATTCCTAAGAGCTACATTCTTCAGATGTAATTCCCATGTGTTGGACATACTGAAGTTCTTACAGCTGATTTCTCCTTACCACTCTTGAAATCTGTCGCCTACAGGAGGAGCTCAAGCTTTACCACTGAGGCTGCAACAAACTCTGCCATTTCCATCCCACTCGACCATACACAAAGACATGGGTCTGAGATTACATCTGGACCCACTAGGTGCTGCAGTTACAAGCAGGGGGTCACTGGGCTTTTGGGGATGTCAGTGGAGCAGATTCCAAAGCCAGGAACTCACTGGACTTCCAGCTCCCAGTCTGCTTCCTCCAATATGGAGATCCCAATGCAAGACCTGGACTGTGACCACAGTGTTCCCTGGATCCACTTTTTCCCCCTCTGATCCTGCCTATTCTTCCCTCCTGAACCCCAGCCAACCCCAACCCAGCTCACTTAGGATCTAACCACCACACGAACCTGGGAACAAACTAGCACACTATTATGAAGCCAAACTTCTAGAGTAAGCAGATTCTCCACACGCACAGAGGATGCAATTATAGCGCACAAAGAAAATGAGGACTACGGGCCTCAGCAGGGACGAGCCTCTAAAATGCAGTGCAGCCAGCCTGCACATACGCAGATGGTACACTTCACTCCTATCCTCCCCCAACTCCGCTGCTCCACCCGGTCACATTCCTCTTTTTAGACCAAGAAGCAACTGAGGCCTGCTTGAGTCACCACCCCATAGATTACAACCCATCTTCAAAGTTCTAAATTATAGGCAGTAGTATTCAGGAGACATATAAGTTTTCCATAAGCAAAACCAGTCTGTCTGACAAATGTTCTCCAACTAGTCCTTGTCATGACTTCCTGGGTAAAAAAGAAAAAACAAGCACTACATTTGGGGTGTGGAGGCAGGGTGGATATGAAACCCCTCAGATGTCTAGCCAGGCAGGTACTCATTTTCTTCCCAGAGCTTTGTGCATAAGGCCAAAAAGGGATGTGACCCAAACCCGTCATCATTCATGTTGTATTGCTAGGCTTGCTTTTGCTTTTCACATTAGCAACCACGGAGAAGAAGAGTTACCGCTGCCACAGACTAGGGGAGCATGTCAAAGCCTCAAACCACAGGCAAGTCAAAAGCAACAGAGCCATCAACAGTGAAGCCGTGGGCAAGCTGGCAGGGTCGGCAGGGTCTCCTCCGCCTCACCTGGGCTGGCCACACTTGAAGCATTGCACTAGCTTCCCAGCGTGAGAAGCTAATGATTTATCACTGATTGTCTAAACAACCAGCATCTGAAGAAGGAAGAAAGGTGCAAGTACTAGACAGCCCTTACTGGAAGAACACTCAAGGCAGGCGACCAAGGCATTCTACCCTAAGGGAGGAAGAAAAAGTCAGTAGAGGCCTGTTATGTGTGTTTCAACAGGAAAGGTCCCTGCCCTGGACCTTTACACTCCTCCATATGTTTTTGTAAACATCAATGCTACGTACCCCCAGGACCAGAGCTGCAGCCTGGACTCTTGAAGGTAACACCTCTTGAGATGAGATCTGTGGCCAAGGCAGGAGGCACCCTGACTGCCATCTCTGTGACTGCCAGTGAAAGGCCAAGCCAAGGTTACAGCCAAAACACCACCTCCCCCACAGGGCTGCATGCTTAGACTCTGAAGAGATGCGTGAGAGCAGAAGGACACTTATTTTCTCAGTCTCACACGTAAGTTCTAAGATCAGTCCCCACCACCATTTGGTTCTATAAGCAGGTTCAGTGCCTGCAAGATCTGCAGGTGTCTGGGCAGATAGTAATAGGAGACAGAGAAGAACATACAAGTAGTTGAAGTTACACACACACAACCAGTTACAGAAGATAGCAGAGCACTAAGCAATGCTGATTTTTCCATGTGTCTGAAGAGAGCCTCATGGTCCCATGGCTGCCATGGGTGTACCACCTACATTGCAGACTTGAAACTGCTTGGCAGGCTATAAGGAAAGATTTCTGACCTACACATGAAAACCCAGCCTTCTGGTCCCTTACTTTCGATTGGAACACAAAGAAATGGAGAATACATACACCATCGCCAAAAAAGTCAGAAGTTAAGTTTGTAACCCAAGAAAGGGCTATTATCTCAGACACTTAGAATTCTCTAACACACAACAAGAGAAATTAGGGGCTGGGAGGCAGATTTAAAGCATTTCCTAATCACAAATTCTGCCCATAAACTTTGTTTGTAGCAAGCAAAGCAAATATTTTCATTAACTGCAAGTCTGTAAAAAGGAGCTTCCAAAGCATGTGGCCACCATGAAGACCTTGGGAGCAGGCCCTGGGCCCAGCTGGGCTCCAGCTCTTTGATATTATGTAGGCTGCAATAAAAATGGAACTTAGAGATGGGGTTGGGGGGAAGGAGATTTCTCTTTCAACTTGACTTTGCCGTCTCATGACAGTATCTGTTCCAAACATGCTGTGCTTTTTTGGTTTTTGTTGTTGTTGTTGTTTTGTTCTTTCAGAAATAATTAAGCTTATAGCTTCCTTTTATTGGGAAGCCACAAGGCAGGGAGAGCAGCTTCATGGATGCACCGGAGGAACAAAGCACCAGTGGGAGATCCAGCAGCTCGGAAGCTGAACAGCAACCTGGAGCCAAGGGCTTTAACTTTAACAGCACAGGGCAGCAGGCTAAGGTCAAAGGAAGCCCAGAGCGTCTCATGACACCAGATGCCAAAGGCAGAACTCTGGTAGGGGCACACCCACGAACGAGGGGGGTGTTCCGAGCAGCCAGACACCAGAAATCCCCTGGTTGATTCAAAATTCCTCAGCGATGCTTACCAAAGAAGTTTAAGAAGAATTAACATCATTTCGCTACAGCCCGCATGACTGGGTCATTACTTTGGCCTTGAGTAGATACTGTTTTAACTGCAACCTACTTCATGGCTCACTTCAAGTTCTAGGAAGCACACTGCAGTCACCCTTCCTGTCGCTGTGGCAGAAAGGCCCGGGCTGCGCAGGACGATGCACCCTCTCCAGGTTATGCAAGCCATGGTGTCTATCAATGCTCGGGGTTGGCCAGGCTTCCCTCCAGCACTGGCAGGTGCTTCCCACGGAACATTTAAACACCGTAGACAATCACATCAGCCAGCGTGAGATCATCTCAGGGGATCCCCTGATCCAACAGAGCAGCGTTAACGGAGGGGTACAGAGAAGCAGCTGAACCTTTGCCCCATGAGCCAGCACAGATTCTAACACACTACTGCACTTGTTTAAGGGTGCTGGGGGAAATGGAGAGCCCTGAAAGAAACACATTCTAAATGAGCTACAGATGTGAGGGGCAATCCCACCTTTTCTGTAATAGGCCTAATAGTACCTTAGGTTCTGTAAGTTAGATAGTCTCTGATACACACACACACACACACACACACCTTTTCCCACTTTAAAATCACTTTTCCTGAAATCTGAAGTAAAAGATCAGGAAGGGCATGGGGATAAATGGACATCCATACAGTCTTCTGGGTTTATAATAAATCAAACTTAAAATGCACACATAAAAGAAGCAGAAACGTGAAAGCCGTACATACAAAGATAATGCACTCACCAAAGAGAATAAAGACATCCAATAAAGCACAGTAAATTGGCAGAAGTGCGGTTTGATAATAGTTCTTTATTTTACCTTTTGCCCCCAACTCTTAAAGACTTTGAAAGAGGATTGAAATTCACAATGGAAGAAAAAAAATGTGAATTCAGGAGTTGAACGTTTAAAGGTGGACACGCAGAATGGGAAACACTGTAGATTAAAGTACATGGAGTGCGGGATTAGAGACGGCTTTAAAAAACGAGGGCAGAGAAGGCTGGTGGATGAAAGCAAAGCCTATTTGAGAAAGGGTAGGCCCGAGAAAGGCAAGGGTGAGCTCAGACATTCAGGTAAATAGGTCTACAGAGGCAGGAAATAAGATTTCCATTTATCGTGCCATAAAGTGACCAGGGAAGGCGGGGACTGGAAGCTTAGAATAGAAGGAGAAAGATGTTCTGTTTATCCAGCTCCCAGGAAATGGGCCTCGGCAATGCATCTAACTAGGGCATTAAACGTATCACGGCATCTTCTGTGGCTCCCGCCTCCGAGTGCACTGTTCTTTAAACATATTTTCCATTATAAGGTTTTATAACCACACAACTCATATATATTTACAGAAACCCAGCAAGCTGGAAAAGATTTCCTCTGCAAGATCCTGTGTCATTTTTGAACCCGGTAGAACGAAGGCCTTCTCTGCAGCAAAAAGCACATCTTGTGCCTTACACGATCTTACAGGGCTTCTAGGCCCTCATCATTCAGGCTTCCAGTGTATGTTTTCAAAGAGAAAGGATAAATTCATCCATGTCAACACCTTTCCAGAACATAGTCGCACACCATAGTCGCACACCGTGACGACTTCTCAAACAGCACCGCAATACCACCAAAGACGCAGGAAGACAGCTAACCCCCCAGGGTCCAAAACCTACCAGCTAATGAGACAAGTAGATCCTCCCGTCTTCAGATATTGCATAATGCCCTCTGGGTGGAGGTTAGCAAACGTCCTTGCACTGCAGGTACTTTATCCTACAACATACAAGGAAACAGACTGCCATTTTCCTCCCTGACTGCCCAAGTTCTTCCTTTAAAATACGCCACCGCCAAGAGCTACTTACTATGCTTTAAAAATGTGTGACCTCAGAAAAACCTCTGTCCTCGCACCCTACAGAAGCATAATTTAAAGCAAATGCTTTCAGGGATGCAAGCAGGTGCCCAGACAGAGCGGCAGGTACAAGCTGCTTCCTCATCTCGTCTTCACAACCTCTCTACCATGCAGCTGCCATTCCCAGTTCCTTTCGCAGATGAGGGAAACTGAGGAAGAGGAAGGACTGAGAAGCAAGCCTGAGGGTATCAGCAGATGTCACATATGAGTTTGAACTCAGGCAACCAAATGTGGACTCCACCTTCTCGGTGCCGTTCCCCTTCCAGAAGCCTGCCGAGACACACTTTCAGTATTCTGTCATTCTGTGTACCTAATAGGGGAAAACCAAAAATAGTATATGTAGGTCTACACCAAGTCCCAGGCCACCATGAAGAAACCTGTTCCCTCATCTATTTTCCAGTTCCATGCCGGCTGCTTAATTAGTTCCAAGCACTCCTGAACGCTCCGCTGGGGAGGTGCCCAAGCCTCCTGATCATTAATTTTCCTTCAGTCACACCTTATGCTGTTGTCGCACAAACCAAGTGCATCTGAAACACAGGTGTTTAGTCATCAAGCACCCAAAATAGTTTCCTTTCCCTCCACCCAGTACTGTGTGTTCATTAACTCTTGCAGCATACGGGCCTGAGGCTTCTGCAGCCTCAGAATGGCGGGTCTCGTCGGCCAGCCTGGCCCACAGGAAGAATAAAAATGGGGGTCAGCTGCAGCCAACCGCAGCCGCAGCCAGGAAGGGTCTGTGGGATGCACATAAAGTCCTTGTTCTGCATGTCCTCGGCGGCACACTGATGTTTTCTGACCTCACCACTTCCTGGATTCTGAGGCCTTGGATTCCTGCTTCTGATCAGGGCAGCAGTGCCCACTCCTCTGTTCAGGGAGGCCAAGCGCTGCCTGAACAACGGTGGCTCAAGTCATGCATGGGATCTAAGACTCTCCAGAGAAGGGAATGTAATGAATGCAATGTGTAACAGGGGTTTCTCTTGCCACCGGAACAAGAAGCAGGTCAGGATCTAAGATGCTTGTGTTCTGATTTGAAAAAAAGAAAAGCTGGGCATGGTGGCACACACCTTCAGTCCCCAGAGCTCAGGGAAGCAGAGGTAAGCAGATCTTTGTGAGTTCAAGGCCAGCCTGATCTACAAAGCGAGTGTGGGACAGCAAAGGCTACATAAAGAAACCGTGTCTCGAAAACCCAAAAAAGAAAAAGAAAAAAAAAAAACTTCAGCCGGAAATGTTAGTGCACATCTGTAATCCCAACACTCAGAAGGCTGAGGTGGGAAGCCAGAGGTCAAAGCAGACATGGGCTTAAAAAGAAAAAAAAAAAAAGACAAATGTGAGAGAAAGAGAAAAAAGGAACCGTAAGAAATGATCATGCAGATAAAGTTTTCAGTATTTAAAAATGTATGTTTCAAAGGGGTATATGTTCATGCAGTATGCATATATGACTCTGTGTGTGATGTACATGCAAGCGCTCCTGCTGTTTGTGAACGGAGGATCTCTGGATTCTCTAGCCAGGCCCGCATCTGGAAACGGGATATAAACACCTGGGAGCATGGGCAGAGGTTAATCCTTGTGTATGGGCGACACTCTCTATGTGCATGCCTGATGTAAATATTTACATCCAGACTCACAAGGATGGAGCCCTGTGTATATGTGAAGGTCTCTGGGTTTAACGGGCCACCTGCTATGATCGAAATTGGCACGTGAATGAAGCTCCCTTCCACAGGGTGTGCACTCAAGGCCACCTGCACGGTGACTACCACCCAGGGGCGACCTTTCTGCAGTTGGTGGGTGGACAGGAGACAGGGAGGAGGAACAGCGGAACGCCTTCACCAAGAGCAAGTATTTCTGAGCCTGCACTGTCTCGGTGGCAGCTCACAGCACTGATGCTGTCGCCGGCAGGGGCCGGCCAGCTGATGCAGTGGGCGCGGTTGAGGTGGGATGCAGGTGTGTGAAACTGCACCGTGCAAGTAGCTATGCAAAGCCCCGCTGGAACCCCAGTAAAATGTCTGTGAACTAAGGTAAAAAGTCACTGTACCCCCCAAATAAGAGATGGCTAGAGAAAGACAAAGCGCAACGATTAAAAGGCGGCACTGGAGCACCCTTTGCTGTAACGGCGGGTGGTACAACCACACCTCAGCCAGGAGCTACTCCCTCCAGAGGCTGCCCCACCCCAAGCCTCCCAGTATGAACACTCTGTGGACCTCAACTAAGTAGGTTCCCCTTACACAACAGGCCTCCTCAAAAATCGCCAGGTGAGGAACTGATAACATATATAGTCTATCAATAAAAAAAAATTGAACATCTTTTCTAATGATTTATTTATTTTTATGTTATGTGTACGGGGGTTTTGCCTGCATGTATGTCAGTGTGAAGTTGTTGGATCCCCTGAAACTGAAGTTACGGACAATTTTAACTCCCACGTGGGTGCTGAGAATTGAACTCAGGTCCTCTGGAAACTGTAGCCCTTCGAAAATGAACGTCTTGAAGACTCAGAGAAAGAACTCGGAGAACAGCGCTCCATATTCCCAGTGGAGTATGGTTAGCCAGCACCTTTCACATTGCTTGCTTTCCCATCACTAAATCTGCCATCAGGAACTAAGACCCACCACCACTTTAGACTCGCCACTGATGAAGGGCAAAGGCTTGGGAAAGTTTCCGGGGGGTACAGAGGGAAGAGGCAAAAGGGTTGAATGATGTGAGAAAAGATTACAGATACGGAAAACAAAAGACGTATCTCAGAAGATACTGTACTCGTTGAAGCCGTTAAAGCAAAGCCCCATTCTGACAGAAGGAACGCGGAACGCAGGCCAAGGGACCCGTGAGGCTCTACGCCGCTTCCTGCAGGGAGACCCGGCCCTGGCATCATCTGGTAATAACTCTGTATTGAAAGTGTAAGAAAAGATCGCCACAGACCAAAGTGTGTGTTTTTGAATGCGCACAAAGCAAAACAGAGGATGTTGCCAAGAACCAGAACCCAACGGTGCCTGGTTACTGAGTTGTCCTAAAGCTATATAAAACAGGGTACCACGAAGTGAGTGACTCACACGCAACCAAAAGTTAATTTCTTACATTTCCAGACCTAACAGTCCACAATCACCAAAGTGGGGGCCACAGTCATGCTCTCTCTGGGAACAAGCTAGTCCATGTCCATTTCTTCTATTATGGCTGGTCATCTCTGCTGTTTCTTGGATTCCTGAAGGCATGCCCACCCCTGCCTTCAGGAATCCACAGTGTTTCTCTCTCTCCATCTTAGTCTGTTTGTTTGAGATAGGGTCTCACTCTGTAGTTCAGGCTCTCCTAGAACTCAGTACATAGCCCAAATCCTGGGCTTACAGCCACGAACATGTCAACATTGTTCAGTTTTACTTTGTTACAGTCTTTCTTAGGAACCCCAGGCATCTGAAATTAGGACCAACCCAATCCTATCAAGACCTTTAATTTGATCATATCCATAAATAGTGTATGATCAAATAGTAAATGATCCAAACTGGGTCATTTCCACAGGCAGCATATCAAAAGTTGGGGCCTCAACATATCTTTTGCAGGAAACACAATGCAGTTCCCAACACTTTACCCTCTCCAACATCAAAAGCCAGATGTCAAAAAACAATAGCTTTATCTAGAGAGTGGGCCACATGATCAAGCCTCATAAAGCTGAAGCAAGTTTTCAATTATGCGTCATATCGATCAAAATATGACACAGACTCAAAATACGCAGCAGAGAAATCACAGAGGAGAACATCTAAAAATTAACTATGACACTGAAGATACTACGGTATGCACTACATAACCCTTGCCTTCCATCCCTTCAGTCAACTGTCCCCTTCCATCCCCTTCTCATTCAGGAAATGTGGTTTTGAACCAAACACTTCACCCATAGTGAAAAAAAAGAACGTCCTACCTTATCTGAGTGGCCTCTTAAAAGAATAGCTGTCACCGTCCTGGCAGACTTGCTAACAGCAGCTAGCATTCTACAGTCAGGACACTGGGCAAAGAAGGCATTCAATGCCCGCCAACCACTCTAAACAAGCAGAGCGGCACAAAGACTGGTTTTGGTGCCAACGAACAAGTTACAAGAATGAAAAAGAAAAGTTTGCCATATGATCAGCGTTTTTTCCTAAACCACGTGGAATAAACATCTAAGCCAGTATACACAATGTTTTATATGCTGTATGACAGTGGTAATAAAATGTGACACACACCCAAAGCCTCAGAGTTCAGTAACACATAGATGGTGGTTGTTCTTACCACTTAAGAGACATGGATGGGCTTCCTCTTGCTAGGCCATTTTCAATCTGGCATGTTATTCTGGAAATGCTCAGGGCACGAATGTTTTATACAGCATACTTGATTTTTCTAGCACGTACTTACTTCAAACAGAAATTTGTATGTGCCTCCTTTTACTTCCTGGGGGTGCCCGGTAAAGCTATCTCGGTGGACACTTACCAAGAGGGCTACTTTTCCTCTGTCTAGAAGCTTCCTCTGCCTACAACCTCTGGACCTCAATGCACAGCCAGACTTGCCCTTGCAGCTAGCATACCCGACACGTCTACCCAGGGCTTACTGATATAAGATGGTCTTACTGATTGTTCTACAGTGACATTCTAAACTGGCTTCTGTCTGCCTTTTTCCTCACTTGAACACAGGATTCCCCCATGAACTCCAGGCTGGATTCCACCCCCATCCCCTAAACTAAGATTGATGTGTGTTAACCACAGCCCGGCTGTCCTAACCACAGCCCGGCTGTCTTACTCTAGTTTCTTTGTCTTTTCCCTATTAATGTTTTCTTTGGGTTTCTCTGTGTAGCCCTGGCTGTCCTGAAACTCACTTTGTAGACCAGGCTGGCCTCGAACTCACAGAAATCCTCCCAACTCTGCCTCCTAAGTGCTCAGATTGAAGGCGTGTGCCAACACATCTTCTTTTTGTAATGTTTTTTTTTAATGTTACATGCCCTTAAACACACAACCCAAATACACCCTCTTAATATATAATAACATGAAGAGGCTCACTTTTCCCACAAAACTTATGCCTTTTCCCCAACAAGACAGCCCAAGCTCACTGACTCCTAAAATTTATATCAAGTGGGATCTCAGTAACACATCAGAATTCATAGTTGTTTCCTAATTTTAAGTGTTGTGTCTGTTGAGTGTATCCCGTACTAATAACGATGATGTAGGTGTGAGTGTGACACGCGGAGGAGTACGTGCAGGTACTGGGTCTCTCCTGTTACGTACAATCTGGGACTGGAACTCAGGTCAGGCTTGGCAGCAAGTGTCTTTCCTGCTAAGCCATCTTGCCAGCCCCTCAAGAACAATGATTAAGCTGGTAGTCAGTAAGTCCTTGCCCAATGTGCCAGTGCCTTACTGAACATGTTACATACATTAATTTATTCATCACAGCCCATTTCAAAAAGACACTTTAATTTCTCCTTGTTCCAGATGAGTACACACAAAGTTGCTCACGGATTAGAACCCGGGCCACCTGACCCCAGTCATGACTCTGTCACAGTACCATCCTGCCTTGCTGGCCCAAGGAGCAAATGCCCTAACCGAAGGGCATACAAAGCATGGAGAACTAACTGCGTGGTGCCTACGAAACTCTATCACCCACAGATCATTTAGCAAGTCGTGTTTCTCTGAGTGATAATGCTCAGGAACATTCTGTCACGTTGGATACGATGACATTTTGGGGGTGGAAAAATAAGTGGAGGGAAAAAAGGCTTTTGGAACAGTATCACAACCTGGGCACCACCCCCTCACTCACTCACTCATTCCTCAATCCCAAGCTGTGCCAGCAGGCCTCACGGGAAGAGAGGAGCTGCTCTCTCTGTGACTGCAGTTAAAAGGGAACTTCCTCATAAGGAAAGCGGGATGGGTAAACATTGGAGGGGGTGGCTCAAACTTTCTAGGTAGTGGGTAAGGTTTCTCAAACAAACAACTAGCAATACATCCAAGCACTTGTGTTCCAAGGGTGAGGATCCAAGTTCCCGCCACAGAATCCACATTAAAAAAAAAAAAAAAAAAATGCTGCGCAGGCATGGCAGTGCACTGACAATCCCAGCCAGCCCTGGGCAGGCAGAGACAGGAGGACCCCTGAGCTCACTGGCTGGCGGAGCGCCAAGTCAGGGAGAGATCTCAAGGTGGAGGATATCCCCAAAATAGCACCCGAGACTATAGGCCGGTCTCTACACAAATATGCGCACATATACACACCTCCAACACACACACACATTTAAAACTGCACAACACAACCAACTCCATTCACATTCCAAAAAGAGAACATATAAACTGAGTGTACGTGTAACTGTTGAACAAGATCCTTTTCGGGCCTATGTTGAGGTACGGAGATAAGAGGAGAGCAGGAGATGGCCCTGCAATTCCTGTTTTGTGTCTTTTATATTCGCTACACCATATCCCTGCTCTGGCATCTCACTCACTCAAACACACGAAATCATTGCTCAGTTTTCAAAACTGCAGTTTCAATGACATGTCTGGTAAAATATCTTAGCAACAATGTCAATATTGTCTCCCTGCAGCTAACCGTATTAACATTCCACTGTAATCACAATTTCTCAAACATAAAATGGCTTGCAAGTTACTTGCTTCATTCACTCTTCCAGCGTGTCTCTGGGAAAGAAAGCCCCCTAACATCATGCAAATTGAACAACAAAACTATATTCACTAGCTATTCCTTTCTGTGCATCTAACTTGTAAGTGTAGTAACTATGTGAGTGAGCAAATGTTGACGGAGAATCAGCATAAATACAAAAATCGAATGACATATACAGACAAATCGCTTTTATCAAATCATGCGCCCTGCCTTTCTGGGACAGACTCCTCTAACTTCTGTACTTACGCATCTGTATTTAGAGTTCGACTCTATAGGACCGCCAAGAACACAGTCTGCTAGATAACGGGGCAATCTGTGTTTCCTAAGAGTTTGCAGAGCCACATACACGAAGGTCACACAACCAGTCAGGATGTCCCTGCAGTGACACAGAAAGAGATGGCAGGGCACTGGCCCGTAGCTCTGACCACTCAACAATGCCCACAATGGTGCAAATGTGTGGTCCCCGCCCAGTCACTCTTCCAAGGTGACACTGAGCAGGTCCACGGAGGACTGGCCAGGCTTAGGACTGCACATTGGTTACACTTGCACCCATAAAGGCAGGGTGAGCAGCGAGTCTCATGCACAGCCCTTGAAATGCACACACATCTTTGCAGACACGGAAGCTTCCTGGTTCCTGCACCAAGGACTTGGGCCCTCTACCCCTTCCATCTCTTAGCAAGCACATGTCTTCCCAGACTGTTTACAGCAATCGTCCCCATAGCATTCTGCTGAGGGCATGCCTATTAAGCAGCTCTTTTCGCCATCTGCGCCAGATGGAGTGGCCAGGGTCGGGCTGGCCACACAGACAAGTGAGCTAACGAGAAAACATGTCCAAGATGCCGCACTAGCTATCAAAGTCTTGAGGAGAGAGAGACATGAAAGCAAAGAGCCCAGAGCAGCATAGAACTTGCCACAGATTATAAGACAAACATTTCTAACATGCTTACTACTGTGGTCCGGACATTGTTATATGGAGTTTGGCTCATTTACACCTCAAGGAATCAATCTAGCGAGAATACTTGCCCTTGGTTCTAATATTCCCACTGGATCTTAGGATGATCAAGTCCCTGATGGAAAACGGCACAGTATTTGCATAAAACCTACACATAGCCTCTTGCATACTTTAAATCACAGCCAGATGTAGGACAGTGCCTAACACAATGGAAATGCTACGCAAATCGGGGGTCATGCTGTATTATTTAGGGAATAGAAGGCAGAAATCTGGTTATGGTCAGTGTTCATGTAGTTTTGGGGTTTTTGCTGGTTTTTTTCCCCCTGTTATTCTCTTAGTTCAGATTTTAAATATTCAGCAGAATATTTAAATATTCTCCCCAATTTTCAGACACAAAACTAGAAGACAGTGAGGTCCAACAACTTAAGGTGGGACCAATCCCAAGCACCAGGACCACTAATTTTTATTTTTATTTTGAATTTCTTTTGTATATAGTGTTGTGCCTGCATCAGCACCTGCATGCCAGAAAAAGGCACCAGATCTCATTATAGATGGCTGTGAGCCACCGAGTGGTTACTGGGAATTGAACTCAGGACCTTTGGAAGAGCAGCCAGTGCTCTTAACCCCTAAGCCCTATCTCCAGCCCTAGACCACTAACTTTAGGGACAGAGAAACTGGGTTAGTTTGCCTCTACAACTTAAGAACCATGCCATCTTTATGTAGTGCAGAGCAGCTTTCCTTCATTTTCATTCTGTGGATCTGGGAATCGAACCCAGGAGCACTTTGTCACCACTACACCCAGTCTTTACAGAAGTTCCATGTCCTATGCCCTCCATTGATAAACTAGCCACTGCATGGTAAACAGCATTCAGCACCTTGTATAACACTATGTAGTGAAGAACAGCCCCCTCACAAGGGCAGTCATGCTTTCTCTGTAGAGAATCGGCTTTCTGGTCAACCATGCTTCATTTCCTGATTTAATACCTTCTGAAAAAGAAATGCCATCCCTCTCCCTCAGCATATGTGTATCAAAACCCATGACATAAATTTAAATACTTACTAGAGTATACTTTATTTCCAAGGTCAAAGGTGCCATGTGGGGTTCCTCCTACTCTCGCTTGATGTTGAAATTTTAAAACAGAATTCATTGCATTGGACTCTCATAATTCCTAGCTGACACAAATTACGTTTATGTTACAGGCAAGAAAACTAAAGGTTTAAAGAAATAAAGCAACCTGTTCTAAGAATGCTATTAGGTGTCTTCACACTTGGAACCGAGAGGCTACTTCAGAGGACTTTTGGAGTTTTTTGTTTGCTTATCTGGTTTTGTGTTCTGAGCCGGAGTCTCACAGAGAGCCCAGGCTCTGCACAACTTCAATTTGCAATCCTACTTCAGCCTGGCTGAAGGCAAGCTAGCAACGCCCACAACTCCCTTCAATATAATCCTTCCCTCCATCAAAAGACATCTGATCTGCTTGGAGAGCCCAGCCAACCACGCTGACAGTTGAAGGCCTTCCAGAGGCGTCCTTCTTCAGAACAGTGGTGCTGTGGATGTGGGTCCGAGATGGTTAATTGCATCAGCAGTAAACTGCACAAAGAGCGTGGGAACAGCTAGGTGCCTCAAAAAGTGAGTTGTAACCAAACTAAACTTGGAGTTTTCAACACTAAACTTGGAGAATTAGCATAGACTCCTTCACTTAATCCTACCAAATACAAAGGGTGATTTAGAGAAATCTTTTTAGGCTTTGTAATTCAAAATTAAACATGACATGTTTGCCTTGCTTAAAACTTTAGCTGGTGAGAGCTCTCAATGATTAAACACTCATTAAAATATTAAATCGGCTACTAAACCCAATGGGGAAAAAGGAGGTAAACAGGAAGGATAAAGAAATGACTTTTTACCATTGACAAAAAGTAGTGCGATGTATACTGTGTCAAAATCAGCTTAAATGCTTCTAAAATGTTGACTAATTTAAGCCTCATAAGGATGCCTGAGCACAGAGCATGGAAGTCATTTGTCTAAGTCCATGGAGCTGGTAAGCTTCGCAGCCACAGAACAGGCCCAGATAGCACAGTTTCAAACTGACAACGAACATGTTTTTTTTAAATTATAACTGAAATATTAAAATGCAACTTTCCTTGGTACTAGCAAAAATGAAATTGCTTAATTACAATGTTGGTAAGGATTTCAACAAACCCATTTTCTCTTTTTGGTTTTTCGAGACAGGATTTCTCTGTGTAAGAGTCCTGTTTTCGCTTTGTAGAACAACCTGGCCTGGAACTCAGATATCCGCCTGCCTCTACCACCTGAGTGCTGGAACCATGCTCGGCCCACCATTTTCTAATGTATTGTTGGTATAACTATAAATTTGTCATCCGTTTAAAGGGTGTTTCAGCAAAATCAAGAAAAATATAAATTAAAAACTTTTTTACATAACTCTTCTCACTGAAACTTTAGGCACACACAGGGAGATTCATTTCAGAATTGCTTTGTAATATGACCAGAAAGACAATACTGTATTTTTAAGACAGGGTCTCATTATATCACCTGGGATGACCAACAAGAGATCATTATATAGGACAGGACAGGCTCTAAACTCACACTGCTTCCAAGCTGGGATTACAGGCATGTGCCACCTGGCCAGGCTTCAGCTTCACTGTCTACCAACCACTGAAATGAATCCTAGCACACTTCCAGGCATGCTAGCATGGTAGCACATGCCTTTATTCCCGGGGGATGTGTTTAGCCCACAAGTTCAGGAACATTCTGGGCAAGAAAGCGAATATCCTATCTCTTAAAAACAAAAACTTCATCCTTAACTGATTTTCCCAAGTAGACATTGCCCCCAAAGACCCATATTTACTCTCAATTTTATTATTAGAGTGTCATTAAAAAAATAAAATGGTGTCTTTGTTAAGACAAAGCCTTGCTATGTGGTCCAAGCCAGCCTTCAGGCATCCTTCTGCCCAGCCTTCCAGAATGCTGGGATTACAAACCTGTACCACCACACCTGGCTAGAAATGCCAAGTAAAATAAACAACGACTCTACTCTGAATATAGTTTTTTGAAGAAAGGAAGGAAGGGAGAAAGGGAGGGCATGATGGAGGCACTTGCCACCAGGCCTGATGACCTGAGTTTTATCCCCAATGACAGAAAGAACTGACTTCCAGAGATTGCCCTCTGCCTTCCACGGGCATGCCAGGGCACAAACCATACAGAAAAATAAATAAAAGTAAAGACTAAAATCTCTAAAGTAGATTTAACAAAACCTTAATGAAAGTATTTTAAGTGATAAAGTACTGTAGGGATTTAATTGACAGCTGTTATTGTCTTTAATAGTACACAAAATAACTATGTCTTGTCATCAATGAATTAAGGCATTACACTTTAAGAACAATAAAATACTATGGATACATTGTGCCCTTAAAACTCTTATGCTGAAGTCATAACACATGCTTCATGCGACAGTGTTTAGCCATGAGACTGAGAATCAGTAGACAACTCAGGCTCAACAATTGTGTGACTCTAAGTACACAGTCCTTTTGAGTGTTTAACACACTTCTAAGAAGGGACGAAGGGACCACCAAGGGCTTGCTTCTCTCTACACCACATGCAGGCACAGCTAGAGAGCTACCTTCCACCAATCAGGAAAAGCCCTAGCCATAACCTGACATGCTAGCTCCCAGCATTGAAAGAATATAAATCCCTGTTGTTTTAGCCACCTCAAAGATGATCAGTTATGCAGTTCAAGCAGATAAGGAAATTCACTATCATAAATCAAAACAGCTTTCACATCTGGTACTTGGGGAAGATATTTTCTAAAATAAACTACAGGTATTTAAAACACTCTCCTTCTGGAGACACAAAGTCCCCACAGAGGATGCATGCCATCTAACCTGCTCAGGGTTCAAATTCCATCCTTAGCCAAGAGTTCGAGGCCAGGCTCCTGGCCTTGCTGATCAGCTTGTCCTACGATCTAGGAAAACTCCCAGGTAATCCCAGCTGCTGACATCTGGATATAACTCCAGCTCCAGTGGACAGGATGCCTTCTCCTGGGACCCACAGGCAGGCAGACAGACAAAGACACAGACACAAGCAGACACATATAAATATTTTTTTTAAGCCTACAGGTAAGAGCCCAAAGCACTGTAGCTACCTAACGTAACCTCCCCATCAAAGATGCGGAACCTGTGACCTTGGTGCCCTGGGACAGGCATAGTGTGTCAACTGTAGGCCTGGATGTTCCCTCACCACCTTTGAAGCTTAGGAATGAAGAATCAGCTGCTGAGATACTTGTTTGCTTTCTGTCCCTAGGCCTTTAATGGAAACTGGTGAGCTCAGACCATCCCCTGTCAGACAGACATTGACCCACCTCAATTCTCCTCTGCAGAGACTTCTAGCAGTAGAGTAAGGTGAATCAAGTTCTCCACAGTTTTGTAGGGCAGAAATAAAACCTTAGAATTTCCTCCCCAAAATGCAAACAGCACACATGGAACCTAAAATATGGAGATTGTACAGAATCACACAACATATGGATGAGGTTCTCTGCAGAGGTATTTGTTTTTTGTTTTATTTTTTTAAACAGGGCACCTTTCACAGGGGAAAAAAAACTGAAACAAAATTCAGTATTTTTAACTGGGCTTCAAATGTATCACTTCTTTATTGAAGTTATGCTTCCTTTGCATATGCGCATCCAGCAAGGGCTCAAAGAGAAGCGTAGAGAGCTCGCAATGGTTCTAGCAGGAGGTGTCTTCCTGGAGATCCCACGGGCCATAAGCAGTGGGAGGTTCTGTGTGATCGCCTTTCCTTTCCGAGGCCAAAGCTTGATCCAAGAATGCATCCTCACACAGCAAACACGAAGTTCACCATGAAGCCATCCTGGCATATATGTGCAGGTGTCCAACATGTGATAAACGTTCCCCACTTGTTCCCTTCCTCTCCTAACATGTCCATCCTTCATGTTTCCTGAAAGCACCTGGAAGATGGAAGACAAAGGTCTTCCTTCTTGAATGAGGATGTGTCGGAATGAAGTCTTATAAACTATATTTAGTAATCTATCTTCAGATCTGCTTGCTATCTCCTGGGATAACTTTTGCAAGAGAAGATGCCTTTCAGTTTAATTGTTTAAAAAAAAAAAAAAGGAAACAACCCAAGTATTTCATGAAGGCTAAAGGTGGAAAATAGAGAGCTTGCCAGTTCCATTACGGAAGGATGGCTAAAGTCAGGAAAGCACTTAGATTAACCCATGCTAGTAGATGCCACATTTAGAAATAAGAAGTCATCAAAAGAAGCTTCAAGAATATGATCCTTTGTCTGAGCTCAACCCTGACTTCTCTAACTTCTAGAGGAGGGAACAAGACTCTTGTCTGAAGCTCAGTGTAACGGTTGTCTGTCTCAGCGTCTCTACTGCTGTGAAGCAACAGACCAAAACCCCTGAGGAAGAAGGGGTTGTTTTCATCTTATACTTTTAGTTAATAGTCCTTCTTCACTGAGGAAAGTCAGGGCAGGAACTCAACGCAGGAAGCAAAGCAGAAGCCGTAGAAGAATGCCTCCTGCTGGCTTGCTCTCCTAGTTAGCTGGTGGTACATTCCAGCACCACCAGTCCAGGGTGGCATCACCCACCGGACCTGAGCTTTCCAACACCGATGATCGATCAAGAAAAACCACCACAGACTTGCCTACTGGCCAGTAGGCTGGCACATTCTCTCAACTGAGGCTCCCTCGTTCCAAATGACTCCAACTTAGGCCAAGTTGACAAGGTACACAGTGGCCTGAACCTAGAATCCCAGTGTTCCGGAGGCAGACACAGGAGTACTGCAAGCTGAGCTACCCAACAAGTTTAAGGGCAGTCCTGGCATGTATCTCTGCTCTGCTCTTTAAACTGCCACAGCTTTCTCAAGAAAGAACAGATATATACCTAGCAGAAACTAAGTATCGACCCAGGCAGAAAAAAACTTCTACTTTACACCTTGACATTATTCTGTAAGCAAGTGTTGCCGGACTGTCCATACTCCAGGGGTGATCAAGCTGAGATTTGAATTTGTGAGCCCTAATTTCAAAGCCTGGTTTTTGTTGCTTTTAGACTTTGCATGTCTGACGACAACAAAGAAAACAAATGACAGGAGCCTAGCACACCCTGAGGAACAAAGCTGCAGCCAGCTCCCTTCTGCGTAAACCAGGCTGATATTTTCACAATTTTTCAAATTCTCTGGCAAAGAGAAATGTATTACCTGTAGAAGGAATTGTTTCTGGTTATTGTGTTGCTTGAGAAATATTTCTTGTAATCTCTTAACAGAAGACACCAAATAGCCACATCTCAACAATACAGTCGCTGCACCAAATTCCTAAATAACAGTCCACAGCCGCAGAAAGCGGGCAATGGAGCACAGAATAATCAAAAGCAGCTTCATATTCTCCGGGTAAAACAAAGCATCGGTTTATACTGAGGCATTTTTAGAAGGTACCGCTAAAAGCCAGAGCACAGCCTGGAATGGCTTAAAATACCAAGTTTAACAATCACATCAATGGCTTTTAGACTTAAGAGAGGCTAACAGCTTCCTTTCGCTTCCAATTCAAAGTGAAGAAACAAATGCAAAACAAACCAATTAATTCGCTACACACACAGGCTCAGAAACTATCCATCGCCTTAATTAACACCATCACAAGTGCATTTAGCCAACCACCTGGGTTTTAGTGACAGAAAAGGTGAAGGCCAAAGCTTCTTAATAAATTACTCCAAACTAAGCCTACTTCCTTAACACACACACAAACACAGGCAGGCACGCATGCACGCACACACACAGAATACTACAAGTAAAGTTCAGCTGTCTTTGCTCTTCTGTCTCAACTTGGACCTACTTCAGTGATAACCAGTGGTACTGATACTGGTACTGGTACTGATAACCAGGAGACCTGAGCACAGCTTCACTCTATGCACTCAAGACTGAAAAACTGGCTAGAAAGGGGATACCAAAACAAGGAGAGTTTCCAGTCCCCTCCTGTGGAAGGCAAGAGATCTTGTCGAATACTTCATAAGGAGGCCAAATCTACTTAAAACAAAAACAAAACAGAAAAAGGAAACAAAACAAAAAAAAATATACTTCCCACTGTGAACTTTAATTATATTAGATATCGGATAAAAGCAGGCTTCATTTCTTGACAGCAAGAAGAAAAACAAGAAACCAACGGAGCCGCCTGCATCCTATGAAGAACTGGCCGCTATCTTGAGCGACAAGAAGCCCTGGCACTTGTCAGCCTGGAGGGCAAAGAGGCCTTCCCAGTGTCTCCGACTTAAGAATCCTCAGTGGTGCAGGTGCTGGTGGGAGACAGAACCCACCCTGCCCCACAGACACTAAGAAACTGACGTACAATCGTCCAGTTCCCTTGCTGCCAGAATCGAGGCATCTGAGGCAGGCTTGGCCATCTGACAAGCGCTTGCCACAGCTTCCAATCTCTCTACCTAATCCTAAGCATCCTCTCTTCCAGACAAATTTTTATATCAACTTTATGCTGTGTCAGAGCAAAGAACACAGGATGTTCACAGAAGCCATAATGTTCCGTCTGATACTGCAATATAGTTCTCTGAGCCACGGGATGGAGGCACCTAGGAATGAGCCCTAGTGTAAACCGTCTGTACTGTGATGTCAGTGTGACACCAGGCGTGTGAATGAAGCACTCTGGTTGGTTACAGGAGCCATGAACATACATATGGGGGAAGCTGCTAGTTTACTGTGAACCTAAAACTACCCCCTTTCAAAACTTACCAAAAAAAAAAAAAAAAAAAAAACATGAGTCCCCAAAACCAAAATGTTGTGGTGAGTGCAGGTTTAGATCAGGGATGAAATATATTTCGAGGCCTAGGGCTTGATCCCTGGGACAAAAAACAACAAAGGTGGGGTTCCATCAGGGATTAAACCAACGATACCGATAATTTTAGGAAAACTGTTTGGCTTAGGATAACAAATATGTACGTGTGCATACATTTACACATACACGCACACACATATTTCTTTTGGTTCAGTTAAGTCTCAGTCCCTCAATAAAGCTTTATCATATATTTTGACATAAAGCTTGCACGTATTATCAGAGAGTTATGACAAGGAGTATTACTTCTTTCTCTACAGAAAAGAGGCTGACTTTAATACTCACTCTACATTCTTGTTAGGTTCAGATTTGGCATCAGACACTCTTGATGCAGAGAACGGGAGTCGGCTCTTTTTAATAACGGTTTAACAGGAGTCACATAAAAAAAAAAAATCCTCTGGTTAAGACAGGTCAGATGAAAACAAAGATGGTAGCAAGTAGCAAACTTCTTTGAAGAGCTCCAAGATAGAGATGGCGCCGCACGACCTTCTTTTAAGTCAGTGCTCTAACAGGAAAACAAACAAAAATAGATGCGCCAGCCTGGCATACCCTTTTACTGTGGCTAAATACTGACTTTTAAAAACTACGCTTATACACAGGATGTGCGAGCGTGTGCGCCGGTGTGCGCTCATGTTTATGGGGTCCACCCATGCGGAGCTAAGAGGGTAGCCCCCAGAAGTTAATTCTGTCTTTGAAGGATGTGGGTCCGGGGAATCAAATGCCAGCCACTGTTTAGGCTTCGTTGCAAGTACTTTAGCAGCTGAGCCATCTTGCTGGCCTTCAGTATTTATTTTTTGCTCCCATAGGCCTAGTTCAAGGTCAAAAGATAGATGTGGCTCACCTCTTAATGTAAGAACTTCAACAAGGACAAAGAAATCATACAACCCCAAGGGGGTGGGGGGCACTTCAAACTTTTTGGACTTGTACTCACCAACATGCCTCTCTGGGTCCCAAAAACTCATTATTTACTCATCTACAAGCATAGATTAAAACTGTGCAATCAGGGACTGGAGAGCTGGCTCGGTGGTTAAGAACATCCACCGTCTGCTCTTCCAGACAACCCGAGTTCAGTCCCCAGCACCCACATGGCAGCTCCCAACGGTGTGTAGACCCAGTTCCACCGGACCCAACACCCTCACACAGAGAAACATGCAAGGAAAACATGAACGCATATACATTTTTTTAATCATTTTTCAAAAGGATTTCGTTAGAGTTTACGCAGTGAGACTGAGTCTCTCAGTCTAGGATATACATGTAACTTGGGTTTCAGCACTTGCTCACTGTTTTCCAAACAGGTTGAGGTAGCTGCATATGACATGTTCATTTAGGGGCAGAAGCTGGAAGAGACCTTTCCCATACATACTTCTGGGAAAGGGCTGGGGCCTTTTAGCTCAGCTGCAGGATGCTTACTAGAAGTTGGCAGCTCACGACTGAAGCCTTAGCTGCGGATGTGAGGAAGAGCCCCTACTATTCAGCCAGGTGTGGTGGCACAGGCCCGAGGCCCAGCAGCTGGGAGGTAGGAGGAGGAAGAACAGAAACTCAAGGCCAGGCTGGGCTGTGCAGAGAAACCTTGCCTCAGAAACACCACCCAAAATGAAACAATCAAAGGAAAATCAGTGTTCTTTCAAAACTTCTGGGAAATATTTAGTTTCTTTTGAGGAGCGCTCTTAACTCCAACTCAGTGGTTTTGTTTTCCAAATGTTCAAACTATGTGCAGCTATTAAAAAAGAAAAAAAAATTCTACAAAGGATGTGAAAAGCTGAACTTTTTTTTTTCCTGACATCTATTTGACCATGAGCTCAAGTGTGTGGGGATTCTCTTCAGTCCTTACAATAGAGATTGCCTTTAATTGGGAACACTACTGCAAAAGCTTTCCATACTGGAGAGGTTACTAACCAGCCTCACAACTGGCTCAGACCGGCTTTAACTCACAGGGAACCTCAGCTCCCTCAGATGATGAAAGCTAGTGCAGCAACTCAACACGGGAACTGTCAGACTCGACGATTTACCCAACTCTTTTCACAGAACTCCATCTGGATGCAAATTCCTGACGGCTTTGTTCCCAACACAGCACAAACCAGGGTCTAGTTAACAGCAAACTGTACAGATGCTTTACACAAGATGTTCCCATTTTATTTTTCAAGTTGGTTTACCCCAGTGAAAAAGCCAGGGTGTGGGAACTATTAAAAAGACAGGACTTAGGAAAAGCAGTAGTTACTCTTAAAGGCCAAAGGGAAACTTAAATCCCAAGTCCCATGTTTTGAAACTGGAAACCTTTCAAAGGCAAACTGTGCTTGCTGCCTGGCCTGCCTGGAAGGCATGGGTGCTGGGCATCATTTAAAGTGTTATTTCCCATGATCCTGGCACCATGAAAGAGGAGGAGGGTCTTTGCTGAGAGATTTTGTTTCTCTACAGGGAATTTGGCTTGAAGACCCTGGTCCTGGGAGGGAAAGAGGGTAGGCACCTGTTTGCTTGGCAGCTCCAACCCAACAGACAGCTTAGGATCTAAGCTTATGCTGAAAATTACAAAGGCTTCGAAGGCAACAAATAAAGTCTCTAGAATTGGTATCAGATGAGCCAAAACTTTGGGGGGAAAAAATTAACTGCTTTCTGAAAAATAATGAGAAAGACATTTTGGCCCTGATCCAGCAGAAGATGAATGTGCCCCTGGAAGGAAATTATGTGGACTAAAATTTCTCCATAGTAACAATACTAATTAATTATTCAAAGCTAGGGGTTGGTTTCCTAAGGTTATGAGCTAACTATGCAGCCTTCTGTTTATATCATTAAAATCTGCTTTCTTCTATTCTTTGTATCTGTTTACCCAGGCATTAATGAGAAATGTATATGGAATCCCAACACCAACCTTGTACTAAAGGCTTCACTGTTGAGGTGAGGTGGCCACTTTGCAGGCTTGGTTTAAGGGATAATTAGTAATAAGTAGATTTTTGTTTGTTTTTTGAGACAGGGTTTCTCTGTGTAGCCTTGGTTGTCCTTGTCTCACACTGTAGGCCAAGCTGACCTCCAATTCACAGAGATCTGCCTACCTCTGCCTCCTCCAGTGCTGGGATTAAAGGCGCTGGCCACCATGCCCAGCTTAGAAATGTTATCTAGGTCCCAGATAGACAAAATATTTTGAGGTCTACTGAGCCCCTCATACAAGCATGGAAACAAATTAACAATGTATAAGGTCTTTGGAGTAAAAGGTAACTCTTAGTTGGTAACACTTAAGTACTATGTGCACTTAACCATATTTTAACAGAAACACAAAACAGAACTATCACTTGACATTAAGTAATTTTAGAAAGAGCCATTTGCCAACAAGACCGCCTGAGTTCAAAGCGTGGGATACAGGGTAGTTCCTAAAGCTAACACTTAGGCTGCAACTACAAGTACTCGATGCCCAGACTTTCTTCTGGAGAGAAACTAAACTGTAAGGCTGACTGCTGACTGGAACAACCTGAGAGGAGGTCCCCACATGGAATGTGATGCTGCTGGGGTCACTGGTGGCCAAGAATGCACCAGAACCCTGCAGACAGAGACACCAAAGCGAAACTAAGCCACGCTCCTCACAACGAGTGCATAGTCTGGGTTAAGTGGGGGCGACACCTGTTAGGAATAAAATTTGATACTCAAAAACATAAGAACCAGTCAGGCAACAGTTGGTCAAACATAAAATTCTACTCCGTGCGGAACAAGGGAAAGGGCTTTCTAGAAATCAAATTCCTGAACACAACTGCTTTCCTTCAATGTCTTTAACTTTGCTTCCGGATCTGAACAGACTTGCTAAAATTATGAACTTTTATAGTCTTGGGGAGAAGGGGGAGGATTTCGTTCAAAATTCAAACTTAATTTCTAACATTGTTTCCCATTAAAAAAATTTTTTTAATTTTAATTAAAAGGGTGGGGGTGGAGAAACGGCTCAGCTAAGAGCCCCAGCTGTCCTTCCAGAGAACCCAGGTTCAATTCCCAGCACCCACATGGCAGCTCCTGACTGTCTGTAACTCCAGTTCCAGGAGATCCAACACCCTCACACGGACAAACATGCAGGCAAAACGCCGCTGAACACGAAATAAAAATATTCTTAAAAAACAACAACAAGCACACACAGAAATGCAGAGCTCTTCACAGCCTCCGGGATGCTGCGCATGCAGAGCCCTCTGCGCCTTCCTGAGTGGTGGGATCCAGTCGAGCAGCACTGCCCACCGTAGCAGCTCGGCTCTTCTCTGCGCACCTACCTGTTTCCTTCCTGCTTCCCTTTCCTCCCTCTCGGCTCTTCTTCAGCACGGCCTTCAACATCTTCGACACTCTTTTTGTCTCTAAGGAGAAAAGGGAAGGAGTTAAGTGAAGGGAAAATTGGGAACATCGTTTGCATGACGACCTCATGTGTAATTCATGCTCAGAGAAGATCTCTCTCCAGGATAACCTAGAAGGGCCTTAGATTGATGTTCCCTTCCTATAAATAAACATGTGGTGGGAACTTGGTGGCAGGAACACAAGAAATGCTTCCTAACTTTCAGTGAAGACCAGAGTTCACTGTCCTGAGTTACAACAGCCACATGCAAGGCATTCCAGGCATTCCACATCTAATTAGGGTTACGAGGCTAAACCTGGGCCCATTACCAGCAGTCAGATATCTGGCATGGTCATATACTTTGCCAGCCCTAATTCATAACAACAAAAAGAAAAGAAATCACAGAGATTATGGATAATAAGAAAGAAGCTACGTGGTCAGGTGCCGCTCACTATAAAACCATTTTGGAAGGTTACTGGATTGGAACATATCTCACAAGTATTTGCAAGCTAAATACAGACGGAACACAGTTTAACCCTGATGCCAGGTGGCCCAATTAAACAGCGCATACTCCCGTGCATTTTTCCTATATATAGTTAGGGCTTTGGGAAGGAGATGAGAATAGACTATGGATTGCTGCTGAGTCCTTTAAAAAGAAAACACAAAAACTGCATTCTGCATGGAAGTGGTACGGGAGTTTGTAAAAACAACACAATGGCCCAGGATTAAGATGAAACTAGAAACCATCCCTACAACAACAGACAATGGGACTATTGTTTCCTCCTGGGGCCAATGCGCCACAAGGAAGACAGAAGGCATGCAAGCAGCTCCAAAACCAACAGGGGTTGTGGGGGTGGGGGAGAAACTTCCACTAGAGGGTTCCCCAAACCTGCCTCACTAACTTGAAAGCTTCAGGTAGCCTTGGTGTGACAAGCCACATGTTACTGCTTGGAAGAAAGCAGTTGGGGGGGGGGGGGCACGGAGAGGGGCAAGGGGTCTCGATGTGCTATACACAGAGCCATAACAAAAGCAAGTAGAGTGACCCTTCTTGTCATGTGGTCCGAGGCTGTATTTATTTTTCCAAGCCTTTGTTTTACCAACGAAGAAACAGAGACCCTGGGAGACTTGACTCCACCCAGGGGTCACTCAGCTAATTAACAGCAAGGCCTGATTCCGACAGTGCAGAGTCCCAGCTGGGCCCTGCCTCTCTCAGCCAGCTCATCTTCCTCAGCAGTCTGCCAGGTGGCTGACTACCCTCTCCTCTCAGATCAAGGAAAGCTTTGGGCAAACAAAACTGAAAGATATGAGGAGGATAATATCTAGAAAGCCATGGCGGTTATTAGGGTTAAATCCTCGTACAAACAAGCATTTACACAAAAAAGGAGCAAAGCTCAGACCCAATTCTGCCTTCGAGATGCTTCTTGAATCTGCGCAGGGCCCATTTCCACACAGAGCCCTGTGGAAACACAAGTCTCCCCTGAAAACAATCCACAGTGGTATGTTTAAAAGACCATGAAAGCCGTGCATGGTGGCACACATCTGCAATCCCAGTTGTCAGAAAGCTGAGGCAGGAGGATCAGCAGTTTCAGCCAGGGGTACCAGCAAGACTGTCTCTAAAGAATTTTTGTTTGCTTTAATTTAAAGGAGGTGACGGAAAAAAAAAATAGATCCACACATTTTTCATTCTTTCTTTCAAAAGCAGAACATTTCTTTTTTGACGGTTGAAACCCTCAAGATGAACCGGATGCTGCAACAGCTGCCTTCTTGGTTTAGGTGTTGTTCCTCCACAGAATCCACGTCTGAATCTGCGACAGACGCTTTGAGGTGCCTCTCCCGCCCAGTCCCGGTACTATTCAGTCTCTTAGCCTTGGCACTCCAGATACACCTCCTCTTGTACTTCGAAGTGCAGCCACATTTGCCACAGGTGGAATTCTGAAGGTGGTAGGCCTCAGAGTCACAGGGGCGGCACAACGCGTGCATCTTACTGCTCTCCAAAGGATGATGTTCCCAAAGAGCACACATTTTCTTCTTCAGATCAACTGTGGGGTTCGTGATTCAGTGAAGACTACACATTTTAAAAAGGAAAATGTACATGGTGGTCCATGCTTTGAGTCCAGCCTGCAGGAGACAGAGGTAAGGGGGTCTCTGCTCAACAGAGTGAATTCCAGGACAGCCAAGGCTACACAGAGAAACTTTGTCTGGGGGATGGAGGGGCGGGGCACTCGCCACAAGCTTGGCCTAGACCCCTCACACAGGCTGTGGTGGCGCCATCTCAGGCCACATCATGTCCACAAAGCTTCCCTTCCTTGGCCATCAGGTTACTCCTAATTTGCAGCAGAATCACCATGCTTCAAAGCAAGGTCTAGGTGACATTGGTTTTTGGCACCTCATCCCAGAGGTCCCTCTGGCCTGTGTTGGGAGCTCAGATGTTTTTAGGATAGTCACATGGACTGTATCAGCAGTCTTGGGTGTAAGAGGCTATCAAATACCTACGGTAAGTTTTTCTCCTAGGCCCCACTCTTTCATGGACAGCTGACTCAGATAAGGATAAAAGCTGTTCAGACAATGACAATGAGAAACAGATTATAATAAGAATACAAAATAAGTATCCTAACACGACCACAACATGTGTGTGCACGTACACACACAGGAACAAAATAAAGACTTCCCAGCAAGTTAAAATTCTGAAATCAACAAAAATCCAACTGATCCATGCAAAATCATCTGTGGCCTAAAATCCACAAGGCAAAAAAAAATTCCATGGCCAAAAAAGAAGCCATAATAAGAAAGCACGCTAACATGCATCCTGCAGAAGGTCAGCTAGCACACTGACTGTACCTGTGTCTGCACATACACACCTACACACACTTCTAAAAACAGATACAGCTGCCTCAAGACTCCCCTGTTGCCCTCCCACTCTCCTCATGAAGAAACTTCCAACTTGGCGCTCTTCTTAGGCCACCACCAGTGAGTGAACCTCTCCAGTCACACAATGGTCTCACTTGCTGGCAGACAGGACTCTCGGAGTAAATTAATAAGCGGGTGTTCTGGTTTTAAACAAAAGCTCTCGTGAGCTTTGTTGTAATGGACGCCACTTTGCCAAGTTCCATCCATTTTACAGAGCAGTGAGTTTCTTGACCCCAGTTAGAGGACCACAGTATGACAGCAGAAATTCTTTGATGGCAAAGGCACCAAGAGGCAGGTGCTCTCGGAATGTACTCACTGTTCATCACACAGGTCCTCCTCAGCTGGCAGCTACTGTCACTTCCCTCTGACAAGAAGCAAACAGAGATGGCGCAGAACCTCCTGGCCCCAGACACAGAAATTCTGACCCAACTGATGAAAGCCCAGCATACTGAAAAGAAAATGCCAGAAGCTCTCAGCTTGCTCTGGCAGAGCCGTGCATGCTGCAAAGAGTACTCAAGGACAAGCGTTATAAAGTAAAACACAAACCATATCCTTTATTTCAACTGCTAATACCATGCTAGACACCAAAGGCCTACCTATCCAAGCCCGCCAAACAGCAACCCTCAATTTCTGCCCTGTAGAACGCCAGCTTCCATGGCGGAATGTGGAACAAATTTATGGTTGGACTCCTTTAATACCAGTACATGGGGGTGAGGACAAAAGCAGGCAGGACTGCCTGAGACCAAAGTAGTCTGAGGCCAGCATAGTCTGCAGAATGAGTTCCAGGACAGCCAGGGCTACACAGAGAACCCTGTCTCAAAGAAAAAGAAACTTTTTTTTTTTTTTTGGCACTGCACACCTGCAATTTCATAAGTTGGGAGGATGAGACAGAAGGATCTTAGGAGTCAGAGACCATCCTAGGCTACAAAGCAAGACACTGTCTCAAATGAAGAGGAGACGGTGATACAGTTCAAGGCTGGGCTTGGAAGCTGATAACTATAAGGCTATCCATCTGGAAGCCTGAAGTAAGAGAACTGTAAGTTCCAGACCCACCTAGACTACATAGTGAGAGAAGGCAGAGACACAGAGATTTCAGGGTACAGAAATCATCTTTACAACCTTAAGCTAGACACTTTTGGTCTAGGAGGGGTACAGCACAGTGGTAAAGTTCTGCCCCAATCTGCTCAGCGCTCTAGCACCACTGGGTGGATGGGTGGACGGATGGATGGATACAGAAAAATGATAGACAGGCAGATATGACAGACAGGCAGGCAGGTAAATAAATAATTTTGAGGAAGACAATGTAGGTAAAGACATGACCTTTCCTTCGTCCATGACAAGGTGTCATCGCTCACACCTCAGTAACAGACAGATTAACAGGAAACAAGCCAAGGTCTTATGTGACATGGAAGTATTCACAAATGAAGACTCAAACAGTCAGGAAAATTGAATTTTTAATGCGTAGGCTTGGTATTAACCAATAGCAGCAAATGTTGAAGAACACAGCAAGGCCTATTTGTCTAGTCTTCCTGGCCCCCTCTCGGGCAAGATCTCTGGAATAGGGAGGGGCCTTTTGGGACTGACTTTAAGGCAAGATCAACAGAAAATTAAGACAGCCATGCACTTTTCCTTCTTGCTACTGCTGTTATCATCTGGCAAGTGGCTAGATTTTAAGATACCATGTTTCAAGACCCAAGAAAAGAACTGAGTAAACGTTAGGCTACTAGAGATAGAATTAAAGTTTCCTATGAGGCTCATTTAAAAGAAAATCAGTGATGACTCATGCCCCACCCCCCAACACTTATACCCTAGGGTCACCTAGATCCCCTTATTTGTTACAATTCCGTGACACCTCAGTTTCCCAAGCAAGTCAGGTTCATCCTTTAAACATCTAGGGGGCCAGTGGGATGGCTAGGTAGATAATGTGCTTGCCACATAAGCACGAAGACTCAAGTTCGAGTCCCCAGAACCCACGGAAAGCCAGACAAGCCAGACAAGCGTTCCTATAGTATGTCTGGAGAGAGGAGACTCTGGAAGGTCATGGCCAGCTAGTCTGTTATCTGTAGTAATAAATAAGAGACGTAAACAAGGCAGAAGGTGACAACTGACACTATATAGACACATAGACACACATATTTGTGCACATCCTATACACATACACGTATGCGTGCTCGCAAAAAGAAACAAACAAAATGCCCCAAACTCCTCTAAAAGTTAAGCTAATCCTCAATGGTTTCACTTTTGTTATTTCTCCATTAAAGCATCATGTCTTTGGGGATAGACACAACACCCCGTGTCATACAGCACAAATTTCTCCGTGAATGGTACACTACTGCTTGACATAGAACAGAACACCCTAGGAACCAAAAAGAAAATCTCAATAGAAGGTAAAATCCACCACAGTTGTCAACCACTGCAAGCCATGGACTAAGACTAGCTTTATAGGGTTTCTGCATCGGCATGCATTCATGCTGTCTGTGCATGGTGTGACGCACTCCTAGCAGAGGGGCAGCGGCTATGTTTCTTCGTTAACAGACAAACAGAAGCCCGAACACAGGCTCCGCACCCCCTCTGCTCTCATTATTTGTTGATAGATTTAACCAGGCTCAGATGAACACAGATGAGCGATTTCCTCCCAAATCAAGCAATTAACCAACATTTACAGCACTCTAGAACGAGCAGGCGGTGCTGGAACCTCTGTTGCCTACCCCATACCACACAGCTGCATGCTGGATGCCACCCCCTAGCCCACCCCTACTATGCACTAGAGGTCCAAAAGGTTCAAACTCTACGATGGCAATCCTCAAGGACCAGCTGATTCTGAATCTTAAGGGAAGAGCAGGGGAGCCAGAACAAGGTTAGTTGCTAGATTTGGTGCTGTTAGCACGGCTTGCGCCCATCAGTATCTTAACGAAGGACTTGGCAGATGAGCTTGCCCTTGCTGCTGTCACGGAAGACAAACTGAAGGATGATAGATCTCCAGCATGGCAGCCTTGTCCTTAGAACACCAAAAATTGTCTCCAGCAAAGACTACAGTGTGACTGTAAACTTCAAGCTGGTCATGCAAGAGGGAGAGAGTCGACTCAATGTGACCCAGCGGAATGTGAACACCTGCAAGTTCATCGTTCCCAACGTTGTGAAGTGCAGTCCAAACTGCAAGCTGCTCATTGTTCCCAGCCCAGTGGTTATCTTGACCTACGTGGCTTGGGAAGTAAGTGGTTTTCCCAAAAACCAAGTCACTGGAAGGGGTTGCGATCTGGAGTCTGCTCCGTTCCATTACCTGATGGGAGAAAGGCTGGGGGTTCACCCGCTTAGCTATCATGGGTGGTTCCTAGGGGATCACAGAGACGCCAGTATGCCCGTGTGGAGTGTGCCCATGTGGAGTGGTGTGAATGTTGCCGGCATCTCCCTGAAAAATCTGAACCCAGAACTAAGCACTGACACAGACAAGGAGCAGTGGAAGAAGGTTCGTAAGCAGGTGGCTGACAGCATCTAGGAGGTGATCAAACTGAAAGGTTATATGTCTTGGGCCATTGTGTCTGTCTGTGGCTGACTTGGCTGAGAGCATAATGAAGACTTTTAGGTGGGTGCACCCCATTTCCACCATGATCAGGATCTCTACCGGATCAAGGATGATGCCTTCCTCGGTGTCCCCTGTGTCCTAGGACAAAATGGAATCTCAGATGCTGTGAAGGTGACTCTGTCTCCTGAAGAGGAGGCCCGCCTGAAGAGTGCAGACACGCTCTGGGGGATCCAGAAAGAGCTGCAGTTCTAAAGTCTCCCCATGTCCTAGCACTTCACTGTCCAGGCTGCAGCAGGCTCTCTATGGAGACCACACTGTCTCCTCCTCATCTGAGCTGTGGTTAGTGCAGTTGTGTTCAGGTGGTCTGGGGAAAACCTCAGTTCCCACAGCTGTACCCTCATGTTAAGTGGTATTTGTGTAGTGGTAACCTGGTTAGTGTGACAGTCCACTGTCCCTGAGACACACTGCCAACTGTGTGCAGGCTTCAGTTATCCTAGGAGCCTGCTGTGTCACTGTGCTGCCTAGGCCAACGAGTTTCCAGTTAGTCACAACCTGCCTCCAGTGTGAAAGTCCATTATGCGTATCTTCTGAATAACTAACTGTTCTAAAGGATACTATTCTGTGTATTATATGTGTCTGTAGTGTACATTGCAGTATTATGTAAAATAAGATCTGGATATGGATGATGCAACCAACTACCCAAGTGTCAATGCCAATGAAAACACCAAATAAACCTGGAACAGTGAAACATACATACCTATATACATACATAAGTAAGTAAGTAAGTAAGTAAGTAAAAATGTACAGAGGTCATTCCAATATGGTCTCACTTGCAAGGAATGCATCAAAACTCAATGAAATCTGGTTTGACATCAGGCAATGAGATACCTGCAAAGAATATGCAGCATTTCCTAATATCCCTCATGTCCATACCCGAACTGACCTGAAGATGTCAGGCCAGTTATCTCAACACAACTCTCATGCTCTACACATCCCAATTCAAGGAGCATCTCCTCTTAACCCACCTACCTACGCAAAGCAAAACTCTCTGAAGATGTTTCCTTTATTTGGTCAAAATAAAGTTTTTAGTTGCTGAACACACGTTGCTCTTGCAGATGGCCTGGGTTTGGCTCCAAGCATCTGTGTGATAGCTCCCATAGCTAGCTGTAACCCCAGTTCTAGGGGATCTAACACCCTCTACTGGACTTGTGAACAACAGGTATAAGAGAAGTGCACGTGAATAAATGTGGACAAAACACTCACTTATATAACAGGTAAAAAATGTAAAACAAGGGCCTGGAGACATGGCTCAGAGGTTAAAAGCATGGTCTGCTCTTCCTGAGGTCCTGAGTTCATTTCCCAACAATCACAAGGCAGCTCACAACCATCTATTATGGAATCTGGTACCCTCTTCTGGTATTCAGGTGTACATGCAGATAGAGCACTAATATACATAAAATAAAAGTATAAAACAATAAATAAAATTAAAAATAATAATATTTACAGATGAAATAGAGTAAATTATGTTGCATGTGAGTATCAGGAGCCATTTTACTTCAGAAGAGAGAAACATCAAAAACAGCCCTCATGTTGATAACTCAAGTTTTGGGGGGTTTTCCTGACAGGGTTTCTCTGTGTAAAAGAGTCCTGGCTGTCCTGGACTCACCTTGTAAATCAGGCTGGCCTCAAACTCACAGAGATTCCTCTGCCCTCTGGCCTCTGGCCTCTGCCCATTGCCTCTACTGGAGGATTAAAGGCATGTACCACCACACCCCCTCGAGTATTTAAAGCCATTCAGCTCTGACTTGTAAGCCCACATCTAGTGTTTCTCAAAAGAAAGGAAATGCATGGTACAGTAGGCCAGCAGCAACCTACAAGATGATAAACAATATAGAATAATACAAACAAGACACACCAAAGCAGAAGAGAGACCACCACAAGGTCTGCTAGAGGCACCCTGGGAATTCGTGAGAAACCTGCCCTACAGAAGTGTCCTGGAAGCAAGGGCACCCACCACCCGCACTGCTGCCCCAACCCCAGGAGGTCGGGAAGTACAACTGCTGAGTGACTACTTGAAAGTCCAGAACTGCCTCCTCCAGCAATACAAAGAAAGCAACAACCCTTGTAATGCTGCTACGAACAAGTAGGAGAACTTCTCCAGGACTCAGAGACAGCACAGGGAAAGCCTTAAGACAATCAGAAAGCGACTGAGACAACAAGAAATAAATATAAACAATCATAAATAAACAATAAACTGGGACATGCAGTTTGAAAACACAGCACCAGTAACGCTGTGCTGTGTATAACACAAAGGCCTCACCTTTCAATGCGCATTATTCAAACGTATTCTACAAGTTGAGTCTCCAATTCTATTACCACTTACCTGACTGCAAGTTAGGTTTACTTTAAAATTTTTAAAATGTGTGACATGAAAAGCTAAGCAAATCTGCTGGGCGAGGTAGTGCACACCTGTAATCCCAGCACTCGGAGGCAGAGGCAGGTAGATGTGTGAGTTTGAGGTCAGCCTAGGCTACAAAGTGAGGGGTTCAAAACTTAGAGTTAATTCCTGAGGCAAAAATCACCAGACCGCATTCCTTTCAGAGCAGAGGACGAGCAGCCATCCCCCACCCATATAAACCTCAGAGTGTGACTGGAGTCACGTAGCCCCTAAGAAAGCCCATGGGATGTGCTAAACCACCTGTGTTATGGCCTAACCTGCACACACCGGGGCAGTACTAGAGGTCAGGTGTCCCCCAGGTAGCCAGGCCTGACCATTTGCGGTCTTGGCGCTTAAAAACAGACCAATCGTTTTAAAGGTCAGCTTCCGTAGAGACCCTCTTACCCAATCCTGTAATGGAGGGAGAGGGGGCTATTTGTCCCTTTGTCTTTGTAAAGGGCAGCCACCCAGCTGGAGCTTGTAATAAAAGACCCTTGTGTGTTCTGCAATGGAGTCGATTCCTGTAGGTCTTTTGGGGCTCTCGAAATGGGTATAACAAAAGTGAGTCCAGGACACCCAAGGCTACACAGAGAAACCTTGTCTCAGGAAAAAAAAAAAACAGTAACTAAAAATACCTAAGGGTTAGAGTTAGAGTTTGAGTCATACTATGAATTTTTTAAAGTTTCAAGGCATGAATTTAAAACTCACACATTTAACAAAATTAAGGCTGAACAGTCAGTTCAGTGGCTAAGAGCACCTGATACACAAGCGTGAGGACCCAAGTTCAAATCCCTCACACCTACATAAGAGCTGCTGTGCTCCGTCCCTTCCTTACCACCATCACTCCCACAGGCAGAGACGGGGCAGGGCCGCTGAAGTTGTTAGCTGCCAGCCTAGCTTCAGGTTCAGTGAGACACAGAAATTGAGCCAGCAGAACACCTAATATTCTTCTCTAGCATCTGTATGTGTGCTTGCACCTGCACACACACACATATTCAATGTTTAACAAGCAGAAACTCCCTATTACAACGACATCACTTTCAACTTATTAAAATGCTCTAATCCTCCTCAACATTAGGAGAATCTGAGTTGCCACAAAATGACTATGTTCAGTTTTATAGAGAAGCTCTCATCTTTATAATTACTTGGCAACAAAGGAAACTACCAGCCAAAGCTATACCGAGAAACCCTGTCTACAAAGAAAAAAAGAAACTTCACTTTTGGAGGCATCAGTGAATAGTCTACTTCCTTTTATGTACAGTGGCCTTTTCCTATTAACAAAGAAAAAAAATCTGTTCAGTTCAACTTTTTTGTTTTGTTTGGGGTTTTTTTTTAAGACAGAGTTTTTCTGTCCTGGCTGTCCTCCATTCACTCTGTAGGCCAGGCTGGTTTCTAACTCACAAAGATCCACCTGCCTCTGCCTCCAAAATGCTGGGATTAAAAGCATGCACCACCACCACTCAGTCCAACTTTTAGCAATGCCTTCTCTGCCTTCTCCATAAGGTCTCCTGGCAACAATGGTTGCACATACCATTTCCACCAATATATTCTTGTTAATAAAAATTATAGTGAAAAATATTCAATTCTACAAATTACCGACAGTACTCAAGGCTCTTTACACAAAGCAAAATGTTTTCAAGCAAATAAGAGAGAAAGGAAAGTACAATGAATGGCAATTCTCTCCTCCAAACTTTTGACTCTTTATTTAAAAATTCTTCTGGAACCAGGTACTACTTCCCAAATTTATTGTCAGAGTTCTCTGGTTAGTACACACACACACACACACACACACACACACACACAAGATCTGTTCTCCATCAGGCCTTAAAAGCCCTGGCTACATGAAGCCTTTGTTTTAGTATTTCAAAAATGCACACAAAATGGATCAGGGCAATGACAGAAGAGCCAAAGTCTGAAATCAATGCATTCTTCTTCAAACCAGGACAAGTTCAGCTCTAGAAATAGCCAAGGGCTGCATTCCTGCAAGGCCAGTGCAAAGGTGGAACTCCTGTCCTGAAGAAATTCCTACTTGCTCCGGAGGTGCCCTCTCTAACCGAGCCTCGTCTTCACCCAGACAGCAGGACAGCCCTAACTAGAACAGCAGCATTACTACTCTTCCGACATACGGATACTGAGGTCTATTAGAGAAAGCCAGCCAATGCAAACTCCATCCTAGAATCTCCCTCTCTTAGGTACTTAAATTCATTTCACTCACACACCTGCTCTGACCAGCAGGTTGGGATAGTCTGTATTATCAGACTTTCCCCAAACCAACCCCTGCATGTTTTCTCATCAACAGACATTTCTGAAGGAGTAAGATGTTACCATCTGTAATTCTTGCACTTCCAAAAAACCAAAAATTGTGTGTATATATAAATGAGTGTGTGTATACACACACACACACACTCATTTGTTGGGGCTGGAGAGATGGCTCAGTAGTTAATAAAGAGCACTTGATGCTCTTGCACAGGACCTGAACTTGGTCCCCAGCACACGCACAGAAGGCATTTCACAACTGCCTATAACTACAGCTCCAGGTGAGCCAACTCCCTCTTTTGGCTTCAATAGGTAGCCACATATATACACACATACACAACAAAATTAAATTAAAGACCATCATTTTTTATGAAGTTAGTAAATTGAATAGTCTCATTCAAACACAAAGCCCTGAGCAATGGGTAAACTGGCTCTGGGTCTCTGGGGTCAACAGTTGCAGAAATGGGGTTACAGCCAGGTTTTTCCAATAGAAGAAGAAACACTGAGCTCAGATATCCTAGATTGGGCACGACATGCGTGCTCTGAACTAAAGGCAAATCAAAGGCCTCACAGCAAAGCTCTGACCATCTGCCCTCCTTCCTCTTGCTCTCCAATCTTTCTCAAAGTCAGTCAGCTGATGCCAGAATCATCTTTCCTGAGGGGGGTCACAGAAACAAGAAACCCTCTTCCTTAAAGCAGGCCATGAAGTCTGGCATCGTCCCTAAGATTTCCTACCTTTCTATGACCAAGCTGGCCATAAAGTCAGTCCACGGCCTGCTTTGTGTCAATGTCTAGAACATACATGTTCCAGCGGGTCCCACACACCTAGAGCTAGGAGGGAGGAATTCTACACACAGAGCCCAAGAGTGATGTGAACAGAAAGGCCTCCTTAGGGCTCCCCCTCAGTCTGCTTCCAGGTTAGACCCTATTGTCCAACCACAGCTCTGCAGCTCATCTTCAACCTTAAGCATAAAAATGGACATTCTCACTGGGTTAGGAGGTTTGCAATTCTGAATGAACTTACGACACAGAACTTTGTATTTTTCTCTTGTACTAGCAACTGTGATTTTTTTTTCACTCCACATGTATCCCTAAGTACCTGCTCTATGCCAACAGTAAGGGGCAAAAACAAGTACAGTAGATGAAGAGAAAGACAGCATGTCAACAGCCACGTTGGGAAGCTTACAAGTTTTCACCTATACTTTTCCATGAGAAGGAAATAAAGTGAGAAAGGTATGTGAAGGCTCAGAACAGCCCTGTGGAGCATTGGAAAATAAGCATGAAGAGCTCTGGTCACCCAGCACAGAGAGAAGAGCAGGCCAGCGACCAAATGATGGAACCACAGCTCCCTCCTGCCTTGGATGCTCAGCACCAGAAACAGCTACAGCACAGGGCCTAAGCTTCATGTGAGAACCCCTCGCACAATCGCTCCTAGCCCATGCGTGCACTCAAAGCTGCAACAGATAACCAGAAGACAAGACAGCCACAGAGAAAAGCAAAGTCATAGCTCAGAGATCAAAAAACAACTGCCCTAAGAACAAGCCAATGAGAAACTTGAAGGGAACCTGGCGGTTTGAAATTTTCGATCTGTAACCATTCCAAATGACGGTTAAAAACTACGGGACTGGTCAAGGTAGAACTAGAACTTGACCCCAGAACTAACTTGAAGACAGCTTTGTGCCCTGAGCGGATTCCTTCAGAATCTTCAATAGTGAGAATGAGGGATCTCTAGAAAGGCTAGAGAGAGCACGCAGAAGCCCCAGAGAAAAGATAGCTTTGACAGTTGGAGATCCAACCACTGTGGTCTTGGAGAATACCAAAGTCAACATGGGGTCCCAGTGGCCATGAGACTGAAAGCTCTAGGAGACGTCCTGGGGCTTGAATGGGAACCACAGTCTTGAACAAGATCTGGAGGATAGGGCATAGGACCCAGGACCCAGGAAATCTTCCCTAGAGACCAGATTCCCAACCCTCCTTAGATTAGCTTCCTGTAAACCATCTCTGAAAGTCACTCTTGCTCTCTGCCTTCCCAGCTGCTTTTCCACTTTTTATGGAAAGGGCTACAATCTCCAACTAACACCAGCTGCCTCGCTGACACGTGACAGTCAACTCTGAACAAAGAGGAGGCCCCATATACAATGTGAGAGGGCCATTCCCCCTCTCACTGGCTGAAGGGAATGCTGGTTTCTGATGACCTGGACTGGCGAGGTTCAGGTCACTACCACCAGTGGGTGCTGCAATTTTTAAGAAATTATTTCTTGTTCACAGTCCCACCAGTTGACAAACGGTCACGTCACCATTTAAAAAAAGCGCCTCAGAAGGAGGCCGTGGTGTGGGTGATAAGCTTTTAGTATGAAAAGGGAAGAGACCTTGAAGACATTCTTCAAAAAGTGTTAAAAGGCACTCAATCAATCAACACCAGGCTGGTATTAGAAATCTAAAGAAAATAAATTTTTTTAAAAAATTGCACTGCATCTGGCCTCAGAGTAAAAAGGGTCAGACAACTTCAAAGATGCCCCCATGAAAGGCGGCTATTCATTACAGAAAAATCTCTTGCTTATGTAGCTGACAGAGGAATCTTTCACTTAATGCCCCAGAATAAAAGACCTCAAAAATCCCTCTTCCCCTTCATTAGGAACTGGCAATGACTACTAACGAAGTTATAACCTCCACATGGCCTAATTTTATTAGGAAGGGAGACAGCTTTGCTTTGTTTTTTCATTTAATTGTATTGTGTTTTAGGTTACGTTTACGTTATGTTTGTGGATGTTTTGCCTGCGTGTGTATGCCTAGTGCCTGTGGAGACCAGAAGAGGGTGTTGAATCTCCTGGAACTGGGAGCTGCCATGTGTGTGCTGGGAATTGAACACCGTCCACTGGAAGAGTGGACAGTCCTCTTAACCACTGAACCATCTCGCTAGTCCTGGGGACTGGAGTTCTTAATGCCAACTTAGTGTTTTGGGGATTTTGTTTCTTTTTTTCTTCCTTTTTTTTTTTGGTTGTTGTTTTTCAATTTTTTGAGAGAGGGTCTCTCTGTGTAGTCCTGGCTATCCTGGAGCTCGCTTTGTAGATCAAGATGGACTAAATAAAGGCACGTGCCACCACAACCAGCCTGATTTTGTGTTTTTTTTCAACCTCTCCCAAGGTGATTCCAATATGCAGACAGCAACACTTGCCACACACGCTGGGCTCTGCCTGGCATGTGTGGAGTCATTTCATCTGCAAACTATCCTTTAGGAAAGTACTATCAACCTCCACTCTGTGGGAGCACAGGCAGGCCCAGGACCCCCAGAGTCAAAGAGCTGACATGCGACACAGCCTTGTTTGTTGCCTGTCGGGAACCAGACTGCCTCCATTAGCTCCAGGCCCTAGCCATGCAGTCTCTATGCCTTCTCTCTCGTGGGCCTTGAGGAACAAATAAAACACAGGACTAGTTGGCCAAGGGAATTGTAAAGGAGGGAGAGGAAGCAGCATCCTGTGCCTCAAATCTATCTTGAAAGGGAAGCTGCCTCCACTGAGGTGCCTGCCGTCTAGTCCCTCAGAATGTCCAGCCATCCAACCCAGAATTCATTCCAACTAGCGTTGTGACCTGCAGACACTATGCCACAGAGCTCCCTTGCACACACAGGGAAAACACTGAGAGGCAGGCCAGAGTGCCACTGAGGAAGGACATCTGGGACAGAGACTTTTGTGTCAGGTGGGCCGTGCTTCTTTTAATCCTAAACTCGACCGCTTACATTAGAGAGGAATCCACAAAGGCTTTTCATGGAGGTAATGAACACCTGTAAAATGCAGGACATGTGGCAAGGAATGCCCTGATGCCCTCTTCTGTTCTCTGGGAAGCTTTATACAATATAATAATACTGTAGGTTTTTTGGTTTTTTTGTTTTTTTGTTTTTTACTGGGGGATATGACGCTAAAGTAAGGCCAGGTGTTCCTGCATTGAAAGTGAACTGGGGAGCTGAATCAAATTCTGTCCCACTGCACAACATCTCCTGCTTCCTCTCAAGGTTCCAACCACAAACCCAAGTACAGATCCCTCCCAAGTTCACCCTCAGGAACTGATGAGTTACTGGGCTTACTTACGGAGTATGGATGACCAAAAAGCATACACACTACAAAGACTTATGGAACCCCTCTCCAATTCTTCCCCACCCCATAAGGCTCTCCTCTGTAGCAGAAGAGGCATACAAATGCATACAGAACTGCATACAAATGGCTGGGAGGGTTGGCCGAATGTGACTTTCCAATGACCCTCCTTCTCCTTCCTAGAATCATGGAGGAAATGTGTACAGCTGGCCGGTAGGCCTATGCTTTAAGTAGGCACAGCTGCTCTCTCTCATAAAGGTACTGGCTGGAAGGATAGAACACTGTTTAAGAACATCCCCAAACATTTGGTTATAGAAAACAGTCTCGGGCTGGACAGATGGCTCAGTGATTACGATCACTGGCTGAAGAGGATCCAGGTTCAAGTCCCAACAACCACAGGTGCTAAGGCAGAGCCAGCACGTGTTGCTGTCTACATATTGGAACCACCTTGGGAGAGGTTGAAGAACACAAAATCAGGTGTAGTGTCACGTGCCTTTAATGAGTCTATCCCAGTCTACACAGTGAACTCCAGGATAGTCAGGACTATACAATGAGAGACCCTGTCTCAAAAAATTGAAAAACCAAAAAAGAAAACAAAAAAAAACAAAACACTAAGTTGGCATTAAGAACTCCAGTCCCAGATGATCCAACACTGTCTCTGGCCTCAAGGGGAAGGGCATGCCCATGGCACATAGGCATATATGCAGGCAAAACACCATATACATAATTTTAAAACAAAACAGTTTTTGCCAGGTAATGGTGGCGAACACCTTTAATCCCAGCATTTGGGAGGTAGAGACAAGTGGATCTCTATGAGTTCGTGGCCAGCCTGGTCTACGGAGAGAGAATTCCAGGGCAACCCGGGCTACACAAAGAAACCCCGTCTTGAAAAACATGCTGCTAATAATAATAACAACAACAGTAATAGAAACATAAAAAAGGCAGTTTTAGGGGAGACCACCACCAGAGCTGGAGAGATCATACAGACAGACATGCAAGATGACTCAATTACCTAACTGACCCCCAACAGCTCCCAAACGGAGAATAATAGAGCTCCAGAAAATGAAAAATCAAAGAAATTCAAGCTGTGTCAAGAAACAAAGGCCAATGATACTAAAGCATCTTGCTTTTGTTATTTTTTTAATACCATGAAATCCATTAACAAATTATTTAACAAATCCAGTCTTAAAAGTGAGATCAGAAAGATGTGAAGGTAACAGCCACGATGGGAATTTCTAACTTCCAGGTGCCGTGGGCTATTTCAGCAATCTGGATCCTCCACTAGAATAATGACTCTGAACCTTCAAGTAGAAAATACGATTACAAAGAAAACTAATTACATTGCAGCACAGTTGTCAAAAGTATTTAAAAAGCAACAGGAGCACTAATATGTCCTTAACACTTAAATATGAGTAGACAGTCTGATGAGGGGCAGTGGTGACGCACACCTTTAGTCCCAGCACTTGGGAGGCAGAGGCAGGCAGATCTCTGCGTTTGGGGTCAGCCTGGTCTACAGAGTGAGTTCCAGGACAGTCAGGGCTATAGAGAGAAAACTTGTCTCAAAAAACAAATGAACAAAGCAACAACAAAAAGAGCAAGAAGTCTGATAAATTTGGCAGTTTTTAAAGAAATAATTGAAAATAATGATCTGTATCTGGCAGTGTAGTCCAAATATCTATAACTCTGTATGTTAAACTCTTCGGGGTTTGTTGCTGGTTTTTATGACTGAACCAAAGGCAAGGGACTGATAGAATAATGTGCACAGCTCCAGCCACTCAAATTCAGTTTATCCAATAACTCCAAAGCGTATAGAAACAAAAAGCTTTGCTAGAAGCTCAGTTACTTAAAATTAAACAAACAGTAACTCAGCTTTATCCCACTGAAGGAATCAGTGAAATCCAGAAAATTAAACAGTAATCTTCCATGGGCACACACAAGTGACTGAATATTTCTCATCGGCATCACTGCTAGCAATCAAATGACAGCTCATGACCAGTCTTCCAGTAGTGTACAGGATCTATATACCAAAATTCTCATCACCAGCAAATCACTAACTCAACTGCACTCATGCAGCCTGGACTGCAGGAGAAAGACGGCCATTTACATAGCAAGAGAACATGCAAACCTGGAAACACAGGAGTTCCTATGTGAGTCAAGTGTACTTCAAGAGTACTTTATATGCACTGTTGGCTGCTTATTGTTTGGGAAGGGGGTGGTGGGGACAGGGACCTCTCTACAGAACTCTGCCTAACCTAAACCATGGGTAGACCAGACTGACCTTGAATCTGCAGCAATCCCCCTGCCTCTGCCTTCTGAATTACTGGAATACACCAGCACACTGGCTTGTCTCATTGGTTCTTCAAAGTATTTATGGTCTGGCAACACCAGTCTTTCCCGAGAGCTACACTGGGCTTCCTGGGAAGGGCGTTACCCAAGGTTTGCCTCTCCTGCCCACACTGCCTAGCGTACAGTTGGGCCGCTCCCCAGCTGCACACCCTGAAGCCGGAGATCCCCGCAGAAAGACAGCTATGATTCAGCGTCTAACTTTCACAGACTCCCGCTGGGCAGCGCCCACTTCTCACGTTCTCGGGTAACCGAGAAGGCTTTTGTTTCTGAGACTTGAACTACAGCAGCAGCTGCTGCAGCACCATGCTTTTCCTAGATTAATGAAATTACCTAAGTCTGGGTCCAGTGTCAGCTGTGGCATGGCCAAACTTTCCAGAAAAGATAGCAAGCCTTGGGCTATGCCAGAAATGCTGACTCCAAAATAACTGGGCAGTCAAATCCAATTCAACAGTAAAAGCCACTCCAACTAAATTTAAAGCAAATAATAATTTCTGTGTGTGCGGAGATAGCAAACATTATTTTCAGGAGTCCCATAAAAATCTTAATCAAGCCTATAATTTGGGGACTAGGGCTATAGCTCAGTTGGTAAGTGCTTACTGAACATGCACAAAGTCCTGGGTTCGATCCCCAGCACCGGACAAACAGGGTGGAGGACACAAGCCTGATCCCAGCACTAGGGACATGAGTGAGAGTGCATCAGAAGTTTGAGGGTATCCTGGGCTACACAAGGATTTGAGTGCAGCCTGGGCTACAAGAGACTGTGTCTCAAAAAATAAATAAATAAAAATAAAAACAACAAATCTATGCAATTTAAGCTTTAAATCTAAAGGCATGTCCCATTCCACATACATATGTTTTTGGTTTGGTTTGGTTTCTTGAAACACAGTGAAGGATTCAATCAAAGCCCTTAGCAAGTCTGCACTGAAACTTTGATCACGGATTCTTTCACCACTTCTCTCAACCTGTATGAGCTGTATCCTTTGCCTCAGGAACAAGATGCGCATTGCGACTGAGCGCTGTGTGAACACACACACATATCATGTTGGATGTGGAGGCTGTGATATCCAGGAGCCAATTTCCAAAATCAGGATGTTCCACACACATTTCTCATACATACACAACAAAACTGCTTCCTAAGTTTCAGTGTGTGGTCCGCATGCCTTGCTTTAAGGGAAGAGCCCAGCCAGAGCCCAGTGGAAAACAGGACACATGTTTCTTGGCTGACTCTGAATTAGGGACCGCCAATCTGAGGTTGTTCCACTTATAATGAAGATGCTGCGCACATGTATTTGGTTTTCAGTCTCTCTGGTACAGCAAAATGTGTCAGCAACAAAGCCTGGGTAGAGAATAATCTCGGTGCAGTAAAAACGTTTCAGAGCAAATCCTGCCTGCCTGCTCATGAAGTTCATCTTTCAAGCTTTCGATAATTCCCTGGAAAGCATAAAATCACATTCGTCTCCTGTAGAGATGCCTAGCAGACTCTCATATAACCATCCCCTACTGGTACCATAAAGCTGTTAGATACGGCTTGACTCCACAGGCCCAGCGACGGCCTTGAAACAGTAGCCACGAGCACAGACGGCACCTTCCATTCTCACCAGGAAGCTGAGGCAGGAGCTGTAGTGACTCTCCAGACAAAAGGGGAAGTGGAGTCAAGACCTCAGCAGTCCGCTCCAGGTCACACCTTCGCTCTACCCCCTCATTCCCCTCTCTCCTGGGGATAGGTCACCTTCTAGAACACTGCCTTGCACAAGGCCTTAGATCGAGATAAGCGGCAAGCACATGACGTCTCTCTGGAAGAGTGCACGGAGACTAAAGACAGCATCGCTGCAAAACCACAGAGCTGTTCCTACGACCTCTGTCGGCGTAAAGCTCCATCACATGGGATCTGAAACCCATTACCTGGACGGTAAGCCAAGTGCCGTGACCCCAAACAGCCAGCAGCCTCACTCTCAGCGTTCTCCTCTGTGTCCCTTTACTGAGCCACTGCTGCCTCTGAACAGTCCACTCACAAATCTGTTTCTCCACTGTTATGCCGGCACCTCACCCACGCTCCACGGCCATTGCAGCATATCCCAAACTAACCCCTTTCTTGTCCCACACTTCCTGATCCACTCCCTGGGAGCCAGGTTCCTGCTCAGAGTTTCAAGTTGTGTTGTCCACCAGACTCAAAGCCTCCATGTCTCCAAGGCCTCATCGACGGTCTGCTAAACAGCCAGGACCTCTGGTCCTCAATTCTAGCTCCTCCTCATTCACCCCACCCCTCTCTAAAGGTCCTTCCTTCCCCATCTCCCCACCCCCAAAGCCTCCAGGCTGATTCTGCTAGCTTTAAGTTAATGAGTGTGTCAGAATCACCTGGAGGTTCTGCCGAGCCAGTCCACTGGGACGTAGCCTTAGAGGGTCTGCTTCCTGTGTCTGAGTCTCAGACTGTAATGACCCCAAGCTAAGCATGACCCTGAGCTTCTCCAGGTCCCCTGAGGACCACTGCTGCAGACACTCCTCCCTCTTCTCCCTGTCACTTAAACCCCCCCCCACCCCAATCACTTCATCACAGGCCAGGGCAGCCCTTACTAAGTCTCAACTTTTAACTTTCTAATAACTACGCTGGCTCTTACCAAGGGCCTACAGAGACAATCAGGCATACGCTCTGTCAAAACTACCGCACAAGTAGACAGCATCACACCCAAGCTTATACAACAATTTCTGTAGCGCAGACTTTAAAAGTTAATTTCAAAATCACAAGCTGGGGGCCTTCTTAGTCAAGCATTTTTACCAAAACATAACGGAAAAGGGATGGGGGGGAATCTGAGAGGGGAAAAAAAAGATTATGTCCTGAGAATAATGGGGGAGTAAAAGTTAACAGCAAGTAAGACCCACTTTGGTATATCACAAACAGAAGAAAACTTAAGTGGATTTGGCTTAAAGGTGCCTGCTTAAACCTGCCTACCCTGAGTTCATAGAGCATACCTTATTCAGATCTAAGAACAGTTTTTCTAAGTACTGATAGCAGAAACTAGCTTTATGTATACTGTCTTTATTAATAAGGTCTTTCCTGCCTTCATTTCTGTTCCAATCACTGTGATCACCAAAAATCTGGGAAGGTTCATATCTTCACACACTGCCATTTATAACCAAGAGAGCTTGCCTGTTGGCCAACTACCAACTCCCACAAATTGCCCTTGGGCTTCAAGGTACTTTCCCTCAAGCCGTTTAATTCTCATGAAAACCCTGTGAGGAAGGAAAGCCTGGTTTCGTGCCACCCAGCTCCTACACAGGGCTGGAATCTAGAAGAGGCCATAGGCAGCACAGATCAAGTTTGCCCAAAGTCACAACTCTATCTGTTTTGAGTCACTATAACATAGCACCTGAGACAATAACTTAGAGAAAAAAGAAGTGTACTGAGTTCAAAGTCCAGAAAGCCGGAAGGCCATAACGTGTGGCAGCATCCAAGGAGCCAGAGCAGAAGGACAAGCTGACAAGTGTCCAATTTATAATGTCTCCTTGTGGAACAGAACCTTCACATGAGGCCTGCATTGACCGTTTTTTTACAATCTAGTCATCAAACTTCCTGTCAACACTGTTACATGGAGACCACGTTTCAGCACCATTTTGGGGGAGTATGAACCATGCCACACCAACTTCAGAAGAAAAGATGTACCTTGGCAGACGAAAACATGAGCAGCACCTACTGGCACCTCAAACTCCATTTGCCTGACAGACATCTAAAACACTGGCATCATGAAAACAAAGCAAGCTGGCGTGGGTGGATGCCAAATGCTGTGGCTTTGGAGTTGGAGAGAGGGTGACCCACAGGCTTGAGTCCCAAATCCCAAAGTAAACTACACTTTATGTGCCTGTGTGATCCTGTGTCTAGGCCCAGAGTCTCTCTGAACCCTAAATTCCTCTTACAATATGTAATCCCAACATATTCTGAAACTGGAATACTGTCTGACAAGTGCCTCCGTTAACTGTGCCCAGCATGAAATATGACTAGAAATGCTCTCAGCTGGCTCTATTCGACTTTCTACAGATCTGCCTACATGTTCTGAAGCCTGGAACAGCTAAGTGCTGGCGAATGACTTACAGTTTTTTTCAGCCAGGTGTGGTGGTGCATGCTTGCTATCTCTGAATACACGGGGCTACAGCTGAGTTTGAGGCCAGCCTGAGCTAAATAATGACCATGAGGATAGCCAGAGCTATATAACCTACATATCAAGACTAAAAACATCCTTTTTCTTTTGATTTACAATATTAACAATGATAGAACTTAATTACTAGACAAACCAAGGGGCTGGCTGAAGAGGAGGAGTCATAGATTTCTGGCTTTGGTGACAGGGTCACTGTACAGCCAACCACCAAAATGCAAAAGCTGGTAGATGCAATGGGGTGAGGGATTTGGAGTGGGACAGGAAGCAAGAGATAATTAGAGAGGAAATGAGTTCAGTTTAGATATCCTGAGTTGAAAGTACCCATGAGTCATCCAAGGAGGAGAGTCCAACAGATCTAGATGAGGGTGAGCTCAGAGAGACTTGTGGGGTGTGGTGGGGGAGTAACCAGTGGGTGGTGGCAAACCGGGGAGGACTGAGATTCCCTAAAAGGGGGAGCTGAGCAGAATAAAAGAAAACCACCAAGGATGAACCTGAACCAGGAAACAGAAGCCTAGAGGGCCTACAGGGGAGCAAGAACAGTCACCATTCGCAAAGGAGCCGGCCTCCAAGGAGAAGTGGTCATGGGCGCCACAAACAAGTCCTTCAACGGCAACAAAGCGACCACAGAGGTCTCGCCCGCCGTCAGGAGCCCTGTGTGACCTCAACAGGAGAAGCTTCTGCTGAGGCAATGAAAACCAGATGATAGGCCAGCTGTGAGGTCCCGCCTAAACCATGAAATTTTCTAACTTCAGGACTGAAGTTCACCATTCCCCCAAACCAAAACATCAACAAAACCTCAATATTAATGGGCTGCAAAGTCTCCTTTCAGATAAAGTGAATTTGCAAAAAGAGAAACATAGTTATAAACATAAAAATGGCTGGGGAGTGATGGTGCATGCCTTCAATCCCAGCACTTGGGAGGCAGCGGCAAGTGGATCTAAGTTACCCTACATACCACAACTCTGCCCTCCCAAAACACACAAATAAAAATCATCCTTTTCTTTTTACTTACAATATTAAAAATGATAGTACTTAATTACTAGCCAAACCAAGAGGCTGGCTGAGGAGGAGGAGTCACAAATTTCTGGCTTTAGGGCAACCTGGTCTACAGAGTAAATTCCAGCGCAGCCAGAGCTACAGAGGGAAACCCTGTCTTAAAAGACCAAAACAAACACCCCCCCCCCACTGCCGTCAAAAAAAACCCAAACAAGCAAACAAAAACATAAAATATAGGGCCAAGGAAAGCTGATTAGGAGAAGGCGCCTGCCACCAACCCTAAGAACCAGGGTTTCATCCCTGGAATCCACACGGTAGGGCAGAACCAACTCTCACAAGTTGCCGTCTCATCTCCAGAGGTATGAGCATACTCGTGTGTACACACCCACACACACTCACACACTCACACCCACACACAAATGTAATTTAAAGAAAACAAACAAAATCATGTCACATGCTCTCTGCTGGAAAGCTCTTCTCTACTTCCTGAAGCTTACCCAAGGGAAGAAGAAGAAAATCTGCTAATTCTCTAGCACAAAAAAATCTGAGGAGGAAAATTTGATAACGCAAATACATTTCCTGATAAATCGCTAAGGGTAATACACCTCAATCACTATCTCAATGTGACCCCAAGGAATGAGTGACTGCAATGAAGAGACTCCATTCCAACACGCAAATGTCTGGAAGAATTCTACCCAAACAGATTTCCACCTGGATTTCTAAATAAGCCAAACTTCTGCTGAATTTAGCAAGTCACTCTCCAGTGTTATTTTTCGAATTCAGTGTACAGTTAAAATTGTAGGAAACATTGTTCCCATGCAATTTAAGGTTAAGATTGTGAAACAGTTCAGCCATGTACACTGTGGCAGAAGGGAATGTTGGCTTGGCAGAACTAAGTGGTTAAACTAGTTAGTGAGGTTCAAAATAATACTCTCTCAAACAGCTGCTCAGGGTAAGAAGGTGTTTTTCTGTTTTCAAGTGAACACCCACATGAGTACTTTTCAAAAAGTTAAATATCTCAAGTATTAACATAGCAAAGGGAGGGTTTGACTATTTAAAAATTCTAAAATGTGTTACCTTAAAAAAAAAAAAACACCAACCACATATTCTCTGTAGACACCACTGTTATCAAAGCAGGTGATCAAAAGTTCTGGTCCCTAATCTAACACATAACTACCTGTCTCATCCATGACAAGCACTTATCAATCACCTGTTATTAGGTTTTAAAAACAAAAATGTAGCAGGGTTGCATCCTAGTCCAAACCCTAACAGTGCACTTGGGCTGATTCCCAGAATTCCATTTTTAACCTTCACAGGAGACTCTAATACAAACTGCCTGCCACACTCCTGTTGAGAAGATCTGTCTTTTGGCAAGATTCCCAAAATTAGGGGAGCAGTGCAGACACCGTTCTTCATGGCTAAGCGGGGCATGATAGAAAGGTAAGTGCAGAAAAAGAAATCCCACTGGCAAGCCACACGAGGAAGGTGGCAGGGTGCAGATCATGGGGACATACAAAGAACAGGTTTTGGAGGAACTTTAACCTTGATTCTCAGCCCCTCTGGAGAAGTATCACCAATAACCCACAGAGAGAGATCTAAGCCAGAGGTTTTGATGTCCCCACGCACCACCTCTGGCGAACGCTCCGTGGAGGCCTGCCCATGCTTCTGAGCCTGGCTGACAGTGCTCTAAACTGTACTCAACCAACATCAGCCTGAGGACCCACTCTCAGTCAGATCACTCTCCTTAAGAGAAGGGAAGGGATGCTCCAAGCCTATTGCACACTTTGCAATGGAGGTAAGAAACACAAGTAGAAAGGTAAGCAGAGAGGCTAGTGAGAGGGCTCAAAAACTTAAGACTTGAGTTCAATCCCAGAATCCACTCGCTGGAAGAAAAACAACTCCTGAAAGTTGTCCTCTGGTGTACAAGCACGTACCCAGAAAAATAAGAATTTTTTGAAAAATGAGCAGGGGAAAGGACCTTCCTTTCTTTCACTTTTTCTTTCCTTCCTTTTTCTCATGTAGCCCAAGCTATCTGAACTTCATTTTAGTTAGTTAGTTGTTTATTTATTATGCATACAGTGTTCTGTCTGCATGTACGCCTGCATGCCAGAAAGAGGGCACCAGATCTCATTATAGGTGGTTGTGAGCCACCATGTAGTTGCTGGGAATTGAACTTAGGACCTTTGGAAGAGCAGCCAGTGCTCTTAACTCTGAACCATCTCTCCAGCCCCTGAACTTTATATTTTATGATAGCACCTAACTGTGTAGCACACTAGCTGTCCTGGAACATACTGTGTAGACCAAGCTGGCCCAGAACTCAATAATCCACCCCTCTCTGCCTCCTGAGTACTAGAATCAAAGGCATTTGCTATTATATCTGTTTATTTCAGGACCAAACCCGGGGCTCTGGACCTGCTGGGCAAGCATTCTACAAACTGAGCTACATTTCCAGCCATGAAGCAGGCATTTGTTCCACAACTTACAATAAGACTACAGTACAGGAAAACTGCAGGTTTAAGGGACCCACCCCCCAAGTTTCTAAAACCACACACTTAGAAAATCCTCCTTGAAGCCCAGGGTGAAGCAAGCAGTGAGCACATGTAGTCTGCAGAGTGGGTAGGAGATGTGCCAGCTTCAACTGATATGACCCCAAAAAGCCAGCCTAGGAGGAGGGTTTGCCGCAGGAAGGCTGTAAACATTCCCTTATTTGCCACCTGGGAGGCAGAAGACAGCTCGTAATTAAACTTGACAAAGTTTTCTTGGGGAAGCAGGGACGGGAAGAATGACAGCAGGAAAAGAGACAGTCGATCTAGGTTTATTAAAAATCCGAAGCCAGACACAGTGGTGTGTGCTGGTGGTCCCTGCCACTCTGGGCGCCAAGGCAGAGTAACGGTCACTCGAGCCCAGGAGTCTGAGACTAGCAAGACACATTCTTAAAAATGCATAACTGGGCCTGGGGGGCAACGCGGCAGACTGCTCGCCTAGCACGCACAAAGCCCCGCATTTGATTCCCAGGACCACACACACCAGTTTAGTGATACACACCTGGAATCTCAGCATCCTGGTCCAGGCAGAAGGATCAGGTGCCCAAAGTTATCCTGGCACATAGGAGGCCTTGTCTATACACAAATAACCTGAGGCATTTTAATCAGTTGTAGTCTATGTGCACAAACTGTAAGCCAATATACCATAGTAACCAACAGATATTAAATATATTAAATGTTTTTAATACTAATATATTAAATATTTTCAGTAGAAAAATATGTCTATATGTATTATACATTTTATATATATATATTAGGCTTATATAGAAAACCAAATGACTCTGAAATAAGCATAAATCAATTAAATTAGAAAGTGTTGAAAGAACGTACTAAAGTTTCTATGGTACTAACAAGAATGTTTTAATAGTAAGACACTGATTTAAAAAATAATAGTTTTTATTAAAATGTGCTTTATTTCCTAAGCCATCAAAAATTTCAGCATCTGTCTGCATTAGTGTGTCTCCCCACTCTCTCTCACCTTGCCTCACCCCAGACCTTTGCCTGCGACAGAGAGTGGCTGTCTCTCTCACCCAGGGCACCTGGAAAGTTCCTCCAGAGGCCGACCATAGAGGCCTGGCAGAACAAGCCAGAAAACACGAGCCCGTCAGAAGCTTACCCTACACCCTGAAAACAGCCCTGGGCTGGCAGAGAACCCCAAAGCAGTGGGGCACTCGAGAGACCGGGTCTCCCCGCCCCACCCCGCACAGGCGGCAAGCCCTCCGCAGCAGGCTCACTTCCACCGCCCGAGGTCTGTCCAGGTGGGCTGACAGCCCAGTCCGCAGTGGAGTGTGGTCGGGGTTGACAGTGGCCGTGGGGCCCGCATCCTCCTGACCTGTCTCTCCTGCCCACGTTTCTCACCTCAACACAAACCCCCGCTTTCCCAGGGACTTGCTGTTCCTGAGCATACAGGGCTCGGCTCGGTGCCTTAGCTCTCCAGCTTTTCCTCACTCTGAACAGCCTTTCTCCCACTGGGACTGTTAGTCATCCCGCATGCCTGTCCCACCTCCACAAAGCTTCCTCAGTACCAAAGAAACCCCACCGCCTCCAACACCTCCACCCCGCCCCCGCCCCGCCCTGTGCCAGCATCAGCGCCAGTCTGCCTGGAACATGCTGGTGGGGCTGGCCGCCACTGTCCTGCTCCTCTGAAAAGGATAGTCAGACCCAGCTAAAGGCAGGCTTCCTCGCTGGATGCAGAGGGCTCCCACCGCTGACTCAGGGCCCATTTCCTTGTTGTTACACCTGTCCAGGAAAAGCCTTATTCCCAAGGGTGCCTTCCACACTCAAAAACACCGGCCCGAGCCAGCACTCTCTTACAGCCATGCTGCCCGGCTGCACTACCAATAGGGACAGGCCCGAGTGTAGTCACGATCCGGGCCAACAAAATCACCATGGCGGGGCACAGAGGACTAACGGGTTTGTGCATGGAGAGGCTTTCCTCCCTCTTTAAATTGGTTTAGCGAGGAGCTGGAAACCATGCCCTGCCCCTGTGCCAACCAGGGCTTCAAAGGTGAGAACGGCCCACACGGGAAGAAACTGGGCAGTGATCTGGGGAAGGTCCAGTACCCTCCACCCACTTCACTGGGCCCTCACTGATGCGAACACAAGAACCCAGGGTAGTCACTCCCATACCAAATACTTAAGGTCGCTTCAAAGAGGCCTCGAAAATGCTCGCAGCGGGCAGTCTGAGCTTCTGGTGATCCCAGCTGCTCCTCCACCAGGCGGGGCCTTATCCTCTGCAGGACAGCACCACCTGGTACACAACTTGTGTGTCTAGGTATCCTGGCGTGGGCGCCTCCCTCATCATCTGCCTATTTAAGGGGCTCAGACCTGAGCGTTTCCCAGCTTGCTGCAGGCCCCCTGCACAGAACCTCCATAGAAAAGGCACGCTTGTCATGCGCCCTCCACTACTGGCAGACAGAGGATCCCACAGGAGAGAGACCCTGGGCCCAAGGCCCTCAGACATTGCACCCTTCCAATTAGACCTGCCGAGGGTTACATACACTGTACGCTTGTTCTGTGGCCTCTGCCCCACCAAGAGCAACCGGCCTGCACCATTGCTTCCGGCAAGGCCAGGGAAAACATCCTTTCTGAATTTGAGACTCCAACAAAGGCAGCCGTGCAAATTAGAGGCCAGAGGGGAAGGAGCTTCCTTCGAGGAGGAGACAGATGGTCCCTACCAACCTGTTTTTGTGGTGTCAGGATCACAGGGAACGGATTCTACATGGTCCTACATGGGTCTTAAGGATCTCTGCAGTAATTACGGTAAGGCTGTAATTACGGTAAGGAAAAAGAGAGGCCGAGGAGCCCGGAGCAGCTCTGGGTGGCACTTGAGAAGTTATAACAATGCTCAGACTGCCTACTCACTCAAACAAAAAAACTACACCTTGAGATTTCTATCCCTCAGAACAAAGTTTAGATTAGCCAAAAAAACAAAAACACAACAACAAAAAACTAACAAAGAACTCTTTACTAATCTATTTCACATCCTTTCCATTCAAAAATCTTTTCAGTACACAGAACAGTACTTATAACCAATAAAGTTTTATTAAATGAGCACTATATCATAAAATATTACCATATAAAAAACACAGTTTGATAAAATACATCAGTTTATGAGACATGAAACTTAAGGTCTACAGAGACTGAGGACGCTAACCACCCTTTGAGGTTTCAGATTGAATTTCCCACTGACTTCCATTGTTGCTTGCTTGTACTTTGGTTTTCGGGACAGCATCCCTACATACCCCTAGCTGCCCTGACGTGTATCGTGTAGACCACCTTGCTGACCTGAGTCAGTGACCCTCCTGTCTTTGTCCCTCAAATGCTTGAATTACAAACACAGTCCCCAACACCCAGCTTTCCAACTAGCTCCTTAAAACACATGGATGGCCAGAAGGTACATGCTTGTGACCTAGCACTCAGGGAGAGGCTGAGGAAAGGAAAGAAGAGCACGTGGTCGAGGCCTGACTGGACCACACACAGTGAGCGCAAGGCTAGCCTCCAGAACACTCGCGCAAGACCCAGTCTCAAAAGAAAAAGGAGAAGCTGGGCTGGCAAGATGGCTCCAGGGTGAAAGGTGCTTCCTGCGTAATCTGGAAACATGAATTTGATGCCTGGAAGCCACACGTGGAAAGAACAGACTCTACTAAGTTGTCTCTGACCTCTATGTATATACTGTGGCTCACACACACACACACACACACACACACACACACACAGCCCTCTGCACAATGATAAATAGATGTACTTTTTTTTTTTTAAAGTGAAAACTGAGCTGGGGATGGAACTCAATGGTAGAGTACCTGCTTAGCATGTGTGAGGTCATAGGTTCAGGGCCCACTATACAACAGCCTTGATGCTTTTGAGAAGAATTAGGATGTATCTATTGCGTACCACTTTCTTTCAAAACTGAACTAACTTCAAAGTTGTTTATCCAATGGAAGAAGTGATCCAAAAAGCCCACTTTTTTTCTCTCAAGTATTATCCTAAGTTGGGCCTCCTCAGAGCTCATAAAACAAAGGGTACTGTACATGTTCATGAACCAAAGCGTGTCACCACCGGGCCCATGGGACAGTCCTGGGGCTATGTGGGGCGTTCTATGGCTCTGAATAGCACTGACTAGAAGGCAGAGGTGCAGAACGGTTCAACAACAGGGCAAAGGCCACAGTTCATGAGGAGGTTCAAGTCACACTCTACTGCAAGCAGGGAAACAGTACCCCAGACGTCCGAAAGCAAATCGAACAAGCTCTGGTTTCTGTTGTGCTTTCAACGATGGTGCCTAATAGAAAGCAGGCTTGGCTAACGGGACGAGGAGAGGTTTGTGGGGATTCCTCTGGCATTTAAAGCTGGAGGGGCAAAGGACTCTTTCTGGGGCTTCTGATCTCAGCACTGCCATCTCCTGGGCACAGATGGCCCTGCCTCGGCCTCCACATACCCAGGACTACCAGGCAGCGTCAACAAGCCCAGCTGAGAAGGGCATTAGTTTCCATTTCAAATCTTACAAAATTTTCTTTTCCCTGATAGGCATCTCTGCTAGTCCCACAAGGAGATGGCTTTCCATCCCAAATACCTACTGGAATTTCCTAGGGCATTTTCATAATTCTGGTGTTCAGAAGAATTAAAAAGGGAACCTTTAGTCACAGGTTGAAACATTAGTACTTTGCCAGCTTGACCTCTGACTCTCACAGGCTAGCCAGGATTGAGAAGCACTTCCCTTGACCAATTGCCAGGGTGTTCACTTTGTCCTTCTGAGGGTGAGTTAGGGAAACTTACTCCTCAGAAAAGCTGAGAATAGGAAAAACAGACGTGAGAAAGAAGCAGAGACAGACTGAGTGAATGGTAACTCCAGAGGGTGATCACTAGGGGAGAAAACAAGAAGAGACAGAAGGGGCCATTGCTTAAGTCCTGCATAAACCGTCACTGAATCTGGTTGCACGGGCAAGCAGGAGATAAGGGTGAGAAGTATCACAAAGCTGTCCACCCTAAGCAATCGCTGTAAGAAGTGAACTGTGATTATACCAATGGCTTTCATGTGGGGAAGGCAGCCAGCCTCGGCCATTGCTAACACTGTTCTCTCATGGGATTCCTTTAGCTGTCTACCTTCCACCCATCCCTGCTGTTCTACTTGGATGTCTCTTTCCTAATTTCTTTTTCTCGGTTGGAGGGGGGCCTCTGCCTTACCCATCTTTTATTAGTGTTTCTCACTTATATCCAGAGTAGCCTGGCCATTCTCAGGCACCACCACAGCCAATCCTCAGAGCTGGAACCCGAGTGTCATTCCTCCTCACAAAGTGAGCTCTCCCGATGAGCTGTTCCGTCTCCCCTAACACGCACAAGGCAGCAATGGTTGCATGAACTCCCTCTCCCCCTCCTGGGTCTTCTGGCATCCCCACTGCGTCTCCAACGCAGACTGTATGGCTGGCACTTTAAACTCAACTGCCACTTGGATCCCAGCCCTCTCCAGGCCAAGTTCCTGACTCCCACCACACAGAAGGCACCCTGGATACAGAGCCTCTATTTCTAACTGCAGATTTCAGGTCTGCTAAAAACTATGGTGTTTGATGGCAAAGTCCATGATTTCCAGAATACTGTACTATCAGAAAAGGCCTCTGCCTCAGGCCTGAATTGCCCTCTATCCACTGTCTCATCATCCCATAAAATGTTCATTTTTTTTTCTTTTCATGATAAAACTGAATTGGCCATGGGTGAGAAAATACTGTTGCTGAGACAATACTGGTGGAGCCTGACAGAACACGACCTGTAAGCTCATCTAGAAGACAGCCAGAAACCTAGCAGCGTGGGAGCTTTCGACGCCGCCACAACCTGGGACCAGCTCACCAGAGTCCAGCTGAGAGGTCCCCAACCTCCACCTCTTCCCAGATCCACCCTTCCAGCCAATTCATCTCCTTTAGGCTACAACCCTCACAGCAGGGAGCATGTGGATCCCCAAGCCACTGGTAATTTAGAGGGTGGGGGGACTGTCAGATCAAGGCACAATGACAGCCCTGAGAAGTTAAGACCGACAGAAGAAAATTTACAGTTTAGCTTTTCAATTCCCCAAAGTACCCAGGGACACTAAAACAACACATTGCAAAATGCACAATGACTGGCTCAGAAAGATGACCCTGGGCATCAAAGGCAAGATGCGGCCAAACTCTGTCCTTTAAGACTCAACCAAGTATTCTCACAAACAAAAACAGTCTGTAGCCAACTATAGTGCTCTGTCCCGCCATAACCTCCAGGACCACCTAAGGCCCTGGCTGCCCTTCTCAAAGTCAGGAAGAACCACTAGGCACTGCCATTTGGATGCAGAATTTCCTCTGGCTCTCCCCATATCCATCACCCTCTCATTCCCCCTTTTAATGGTATTTGAGAGTAAATTACACACTGCTCTGAGCACAGAGCTAGTTTGGGACGGAAGCCACGCCCATCCTCTTCCTGGATTATGGCTAATACCTGTGGGCTCCATCAGTTCAACCTGCCCTGGAGTCCTGGGGCCTCCCAACTCTGGGGAAGGCAGCATTTAAATAAGTATGTTTTAAGACAGCCTTCCATAGTCTGTAAAGGTATTATTTCTCCTGCTTTAAGGTTAATAAAGAGTTGGCATATAGAGTCCTGCGATCAGTGAGGCAAGCAGAAACTACCTTGGGATGGATGAAACCTGTATGGTGTACAGAGAGCCAAGCAATAATCTCAGCATTGTTGCATGAAGGCAAGAATTGTACCCTTGCCCTAAATAATTGCTTTGGCCATTACCTACTCAGAACAGACCTACTAGGTGACTTGATTGACAGCAGCATTCAAAAGCACTGAATTGTTTTAGGTTTAGTGAAGAAACTACTGTAATATGCTTAACCTGATAGTTCTGTCAGATGAGGATTTTGGGGGTCTAAACAACTACCACCTCTAAGACAGGTATTGCAATGCGCACTATAGTCCTGGGTCTCAGAAAGCTGAGGCAGGAGAATCATGAGGTCTGAGCCAGCCAGGTTTAGTAAAATAAAATCCACATCTGCGTCTCAGTACTGCTTCAAACTCATTAAATACGACTGCTACGCTCTAAGCCCCAAACATTTACAATAGAGCCAATACAGTGGCCTCTGAGGGCACTGAGAATCCCTCAGCTGAGGTCCAGGCAGCCAGCACTTCCAGGCTGGTGTGCCGTTACCAGTGTCTGCAGCCCTTCCTTCCCGCAGCCAAGCCTCTTAACCCTCTGTCCCACCCGCCCCTTCCGGGCTCAGTCCAGTGGGAACTTCTACACTACATTTAAACAGCCCCTGGGCAGTTCCTCTAGCTGTTCAGCAAGCCCCTACCCTGTGTCTGCTTCCTTTCCTGCAGTACACAGGCCTAGCCCACCCTCTCCCTCAGTTCTGAAGAGGAGCTTGGAACTCTCCCCAGATAACCTGTTCAGTCCCTGGGGCGAAGGGATGACCTTGCTGTTGGCTTTCGTCTAGGACGGTGGCAGTCACTCTGAATCCACATGGCCAGAGCAGGTCAGGGGACATGGGATATATGTCAACCTACCCCCACGGACAGACTACCATCTAGACCATTCATCCTTAAGACCCCTGCCCTTCTCTGGAACAAGGCCTTCCTCCCAGCTGCAGACAGGCCTGCTGTCCCCACCCCTGGGCAGGGAGCTGCAGGCCTGGTGCTTGGCACTGATTAGGAAATGACTCATCACAAAGCACTGAAGGGGCCTCTGGCTATGGTACAACCAAGTCATAAGATCTGGATCTAGCTACCCAAAACAAACAAACAACAAAAAAAAAGGAAGAAAAGAAAAGCCGAAAAAGATCACAGCAACGAAAAGGAAGACAAACATCTCCTTGTGCTGAGAGCTCATGCTGGCCTTGGGTGAGCCGAATCCACTATACCCCAGTCAACTAGTTCTGCGGGAAAAAATGTAAAAGTCAGAGACAGAACTACAGCTGCGTGGGCTACTAAGGAGGCCAAAGAGGGCATCCCATGGACAGTTTCCTAGCTAACAGTTACTGGCCATAGGTGGCCGAGGTAACAAAATCCCTGCAAATTTCAGGCTGGTCTAGGCTAGGGATTGACAATCTGTGTCAGAAAAAACACCAAACAGGAAACAAACAAAAAGGCAACTGCTACTTAAGTTACAATATCAGACTTATATCCGGTCTCCACAGTTGCTGATACCTGTAAAGGCAGCCCTGGAGAGGCTGAGGTGGAAGGATTGCTTGACAGAACTTTAAGGCCAAACTGGAGTTGCGGGGGGACCTTTCCCCCACATGGCCCCACCGCCCCACCCCACCCCACATAAAAAGAAAGAGAAAAAAGAAACTAAGTAGACCACTCTTTCCCAGGCAATGATACTGTCATCTAAATCCATATGTACACCCTTATCAATATTCCAGAAATTTTGACACTCAAGACTAGCCTGCTGCAGTGTCTTACGTTACACTTGAAACAAACGGAGGACAGTCACTGTCACATTCTGGGCAAAGCTCATTTTGTAATCTCTATTTCCAATGCAACTGCAGGGTGTTCTGCTTTTCTACCTGTAGAAATACCTTTCCTCGTTCTGTTTTATAACTTTGCTTTTGATCTTGTTTTAAAAAAAAAATTGGAAAACGCAACCTTGCAACTTTTTTACACTCCTGGGAAGAAAAGTATAGAGTCATTTAAAAACCGAAAGCAGTGTCAACACTTCCTCAATGACACAGCTGCTGCCAGAGATCATGGAAGCAAAGAGCTTTCTTCACTGTCAAATTCTATCCCAAATAATTCCCAAAGTTATTGGTCAAAAACAAGTCCTGAGTTCAGCAAGACAAATGAGCAACCTATGCTAAAGCATAGTGAGTTCGCACAAACTGTAAGATGCCTACTGCCAAAGAGGCTGTTCAATGACTCTAGGCAGAACCCCACTACCGATGCAGCCGGAAGCCACTTCAAACCTGAAAGGGAGACAGGGAGAGCAAGGGAAGGGGGGAGTGGAGAAAGAGAATGTTCAGCAAGCCTCTTCCTGGGTATCTCTCCAAAAGGACTGAAATCAGGATGTTAAAGCAGCATCTGCATGCCGCGTGACAGAGAAGCAAGCTAAGGACCCACAGTAACAGAGCAAATCAATAAAATGCAGTTTGTCTCCACAATGAAGTACTATTCTAACTTGCAAAGGAAGAAAATTCTGGCCTAGGGACTGTAGCGTTGGTAGAACGCTTGC